>CM053596.1:122939219-123044217 GCA_028646575.1 Pseudocheirus occidentalis
GTTGTGCTTTCTGTCTTGTGGAGAGTTTTGGAGCTTGAAAATCTGTTTAGCGTCCCATTTTATGAGTTTTTTAGCGTATTTGTGTGGGAGCTGTGGTGCTTTGCTGTTTCTACGCCGCCATCTTGGCTCCGCCCCCCTCATTGACATCTTCAATACAATATGAGCTTCATGGTGGCAAAGACTATTTTTTGCCTTTTCTTAAATCAACAACATTTGGTACAGCATTTATGATTATTTAACAAACTGTTTGTTGACTTACTGACTATAGTGTTGACAAAATAGGGATAGCCCCATAGGAAAGAAGAAAGATCCTAAGACAATTCAGGCTAGGATTATCTTAACTTCCTAGCATCCTTCCACCCTCATCATCTCCTCTCAAACAAGTACCAGGTTTTTCTGAAGAATCTCCTTTGGGGTTAAGCTCTCTATATAGATGAGATATCATGCTTATCCTCTATTTGCAGTCAGATGGTAAAGTGGCTAGAGTGCCGTGTCTGGAGTCAGGAAGACCTGAGTTCAAACCCAGCCTTAGACACTAGCTCTGTGACCCTGGGCAAGTTACTTATCCTCTGTCTGCCTCATCTGTAAAATGAGATAATATCAGCACCTACCTCCCAGGGTTGTTGGGAGAGTCAAATAAGATATTTCTAAGGTGTTCAGCATGGTGCCTGACACACAGCAGCCACCTGATAAAAGCTTTTCTTCCCTCCTCCAAAAGTGGAATAGTGGAACAAGCATCAGAAGGGAAGTCAGGAGATCAGGATTTTAGTCCTGGACCTACCACAAATTTGCTATGTAACATTGAGGAAATCACACTCTCTGAACTTCATCATATAAAACAAGAGGGTTGGATTAAAGGTTCTCTGAGGGCCCTTCTTGCTTTAACATTACATTATTCAATGAAATAAAGGAATGAGAAAGGAAGTCTCAGATGAAGAAACGCCCCTATCAATGCAGATTAGCACTTTCTCCTCAGCTCAGAGTCTTAGAGAGTTGGCTAAGCACTGAGAAGCAAGGAGACTTACCCAGGGTCACACAGCCAGGATATGTCAGAATTGAGACTTTAACCTAATGTTTGACTCTAAGGTCAATTCTTTCTCTACTATGCCACATTGCCTCATAGAAATTACATCATGGGCCAATTTCTCAAGCACAGGTGGTGATGCTGCTGAATTCATTTTTAGTTGTTCTTCATTCTCTGTGACCCCATTTGGGGTTTTGGTTTGCCATGGCCTTTTCTAGCTCACTTTACAGATAAGGAAACTGAGGCAAACAGAGTTAACTGACTTACCCAGGGTCACGCAGCTAGTAAGTGTTTGCAAATGGATTTGAACTCAGGAAGAGGAGTCTGTCTGACTCCAGGCCCAGCACTCTATCTGCTTCATCACCTAATCTCATAGTAATATGATTTTATGTGCCATGGAATTCATAAGGATGATAATGACAATGATGAGTTGATAATGATGATAGCAGTAATAGCAGGTTGGTCCGGGAGTCTGCTCAAAACTGCTGCCATAAAGGTTTGTAGAACCTTAGTTCAAGTCTTAGATGATTAACTTTGTGGCTTAGGGCAAATCACAACCTTTCAGAACCATAGCTTTCTCATCCATGAAACACAGATAATGATATTTGTACTCTTTACCTCACAGCACTGTGAGGATGTAGTGAAATAATGCATACAATATGTCTCCAGAATGAATGGATGGATGGAAATGTATTTATTAAGCACTTACTATGTGTGGAACAATGTGCTAAATGCGGAGGGTACAAATACAAGAGCAAATACGGTCTCTGCCCTCAAGGAGCTTACATTCTAGTAGGAGGAGACAAAAGGTGATACACGATATATAGACTTATAACCATGGTCCCGTAGTATGAGATGCTCAGAGTATCATCATATCAAGATTCAAGAATAATTTAAACATGAGTTCAGCAAAGCTCTGGTCGTACCTCTTTTGCTCCAGGGAAATGAACAAAAAATCTTCCTATTTATGTTGAACAGTGGTCCCCACTAATGAGTAGGCCTGGTTGGGATTACTGAATCCATGCAGGCATTTCATTACACCATGTGGAATAACAGCAACAAAAATAGTTACAATAATAATAATAATAATAATTCACAAGTCTTTCTTCATAACAACTCTCTGAAGAAAGCAGTATATCATAGATGGAACATTAACCTCCTAATTTTGCAGATGAAAACAGTGAGACAAAGGGGTTGAGCGATTTGCTGACACTGAGTCAGCGTATGGTTTTGAATATCATATTCAATCATGAAGGAGGCACATAGGGAAATTCACACCAGGTCTGCTGATTCCAAGTCAGTGGCTCTTTCTACCACATCACAATTCAGAATAGGCCAAGATAATATCTACAAGCCAGCCCTGGGGTCAGCTTTGTATGTGCTTTCTTTTTCCACCTTGATTTTTTTTAGTGGATTCAGATTTTGATCAAATTTGCTACATGACAGCCTGCTATCGTGGAAAGGACACTAGACCCGGGGTCCTCATGGCACTTGGTCCTGTGTGACTTGGGCTAGTCACTGCACATCCCTTCTTGTCTCCTCCCCTTTAAATGAGGGAGTTGGGTTAATGAAAATAGAACAATTTATGCGATGCATTACATATCCTCTCTCTTTTTATGCTTACAACAGCCCCATAAGGCCAGGGCTATTATTATCCTCATTTTACAGTTGTAGAAGCTGGGGTTCAGAGAAAGGTTGAGAATGCAGGGTCACATAGCTAGTTAGACTGAAGGCTAGATTTGGGCAGTTAGGTGGTGTAGTAGGTAGAGTGATTGTTGGGCCTAGAGTCAGGAAAATGTGAGTTCAAATCCTACCTCAGGTACTTGCTGTGTGACCCTGGGCAAGTCAATTAACCCTGTTTGCCTCAGTTTTCTTATCTGTAAAATGAGTTGGAGAAGGAAATGGCCAACCATTCCTGTATCTTTGCCAAGAACACCCTAAATGGTATCACAGTTGGACATATATGAAATGATTTAACAACAACCAGATTTGAATTCAGATTTTCCTAACTCGTAAGTCCTGTGTTCAATACAGTAATATTACTTTAGAAGGAACTTTAGAAATCATTTAGGTCAACCCTCTCATTTACAGATGGTAAACTGAGGCTCAAAGGTCACTAAGGTCACATAAGTCTTAAATAGCAGAACTGGGAAATGAAAGCAAGGTTTTTGATCCCCATTTCAGCATTCTCTCTACTGCTATAGTCTATGCCAAGCTCCATTCTAACTATAATAGTCTTTGATTCTGCAAACTTTGCATCACATGGCCCCAGATTAAGACTTGGCAAACTTTTCAAAAGGAATCAAGAAAGAATGGCCACAAGATTTCCGTTCAATTCAGATTTAATTATCACTGCTGCCTTTTATTTTCGATGATTAATGAAAGGGGATCCATAGTCTCATTTTAAAAATTATCATTCTCTAATTATTATTATTTACTATGCAGTTGTCAACAATAAAGTCAAGCTTATGTCAAATTCATGCACAAATAAGGAGAGAATAAAGAAAATCCAACCTGTTGCTTGCCATGAGTGCCTTGCAAGTTTGTTTTAGGCTGTTTGATAGAAAAAAAGAAGTGTTTGGGGAGGTTTTCAGCATTTAAATATGCGTGTTTAGATGTTGTTGTTAATTTGGATGGGCTTACTATGGCTCTGGTCAGCAGTCAATACATCACGTGAAGTGGCTGCCTGGAAGGGGGATGCAAAACTTGGGAATGTGTTTGGTAGATGGAGACCCACATTGTAGTGGGTATTATGAAAATGTCACCAACAAATTGTTGTTGCTTTGTAGCATTTATTGTATCTGCAGCAGCTGCCAAACACAGAACAAGACACAATGAGACACCAGTCCCAGCTGGCACTGGGGAGGCAGCCAAGATTTCTTGCCTTCTTTGCTGTCATTTGCAAAAAAGAAAGTCTGAGATGCAGAGCCCCAGAGAAGTCCATTTTCTTTTAGAGACTGTGCCTTTTTCCCTTCAGAGAGTGAGGATTTTAGTAATAAATAAAGATGGCAATCAGCTTTGTTGTAGATGCAGGGCAGAATCTATGGAAGAAAGAACCTGTAGAGTCTCACTCACATAAAACATATCACAAATACTGTTATTTCTGAAATGGCTGAGCCAGAGATGATATCACCCAAAAATGGCCTTGAAAAGTGATTCTAATACTTGCCCTGTGGCTAGAGCCACTCTCTTTTCTTCGCAAATGCTCTCAAGTTTCAAAGCAAAATAAAAATGGAAGGTATATTTGGAAATCAGTGCTTTTGTTTGAGTTTATATGGAACAAAGAAAGAGAACAGGGTTAGATGAAATCAACAGGTAATTCCTAAAGCTCATTTGAGCCAGTGGCTTTCTTCTCCAGTACACCTGTCACTAGACTTGCTAACGAGTTGCAAGCATTTGCTTGAGTTCCCATGGGGTGTTCTGTACTACACCTTGAGTCTCGAGCTACAAGCTCCAAAAGGTTAAGTAGTCACTTGCTAAGGACTGTGTCTCCCCCTTCCTCTGACTTTTTTTCAGTTTTCTGGTCCTTGGCCAGTTGGAAATGCTACATGGGCCATGAATAACCAAAAGTTGGCTGGGACCAAGAAAAAGGAAGGGAAAAAGAGTCTTGATAATGTTCAAACTGAATATAAGGCTCCTTCATCAGGACTTTGAGAGGCAGCCTGATGGAGTAGGTAGAAAGCCAGAGTTGGCGCCACAAAGTCCTGGGTTCAGGTCTTGTCTCTGGCATTTATAACAATCTGAGCTATGTGATTGAGTTTGTCATTTAAGCTCTCTAAGGCTATCTGTGTAACAGATGTACATCTCTAGAAGCGCAGGAAGTTTCCACACCAGAGAATCCATACACTGAAGGAATCATAAATCTAGACTTTCCCCCACCCCTGCCCCCCAAAAAGTAATAAAATAAAATCACATATAGACAATCCTTCCACAAAGCTACAATGAATATGAAAGAGTGACAACAAAATCCTCAAGGTAGAAATAAGTTTTGCAATCCTAAGTTCCCTCTTCAATCAAAGCCCAAACAAAATGGCTTTGTTTGTGCCATTCCCCAAGCTGATTCCTCAGCAGCGCTTCATGACAACAGCAAGCCAGTTTTAGCAAACAGAGAGGACTGTCAAGTACAGTAGACCTGATCAGTGCAAGTATGGCCACCCCAGTTCTCTAACTATTTTGCTTCCTTCTCCTTCCCCATTTTCCTAGGAAGGCCACAGTATGCATGATGCAATGAACTGAAAGAGTTAAATAAGTTCTTAGTTACTAGACGTGTTTGGAAGGGGGCCACACCACAGTTGGGTTAGTCATGGTGCTACAGGGTGGATGGGATCAGTTGGCTGTTCCTCTCAGACTACAAAAGCCAGGAGTGAGCACTGGAATAAGTGCGATGGAGGGGAATGAAGACAAGAAACCCAGGTTCTTATCCAGACTCTACCACTAACCAGCTGTGTCTTTTTGGCCATGCCATTTATCTTCTATGGGTACCAGTTTCCTCATCTATAAAAGGAGAACATCTTTTTCAGCTCCAAAATTCAGTGGTTGTATTGCTTCCTCTCCCTGTGTATGAGTCTATGAATCAGCTTCCTCAGTATGAAATATCACCATTTTCTATTCCCTAATCACTCCCATAGTGCATGGATCATAGACCCAGACCAGATGGCACCTCAGAGGCCAACTAGCTCAACCCCCTCATTTTATAGATGAAGAAATGGATGGCCAGAGAGTCTAAGTAACTTACCCAGGATTTGAACCCAGGTCCTTCCCTTATACCATGTTGCCAATGGAAAGTTTTGTCTGGCCACATATGTTTTCATGAATGGAAACAAGTGGTTGAGTATTGCCAAATTAATAAAATATCTAAATATGAACTATATTTTCAGATCTCAAGCCTGTCTAGGGCTTGTGTTCCAAGTCTTACATCATGGATTACCATGATAGACCTTTACTGGTTGCTTTTCTCTTTAAATATAATGCAATGATCTTTTTTTCAGTCCCTCTACGTTCATTATACTAACATTTTCCAACCACCACCCCAATGCAAATGACTAGCCTCTGTATCCACAATATCCTTCCTTCCTCTTAATTTATGAATCCAACTTTCTGATGATAAAATGCAAAGGGCAGATGCCTCTGGCGTCAGGGTTTCATACCAAGCTTCCTCCTGATTTACAACTTTTCCTCTGATCCCTTGATTTTGGTAGAATTATTCAGTCCTTTCCATGGGCAATGATCCAGTGGCAGAAGCAGAGTAAACCCTGAGGAGGGTGGTTTTGCTTCCTCAAACGGTTTCAAGCTAGTGAATGTGTTGTTAAGAGGTAGGAAAATGGAGATGTTTACTTGCATGACCTATGATTGTGAGAAAACTTTAATTTCTTGGTAGAGTGTGACTTGAAGGATACATCATGAGTCTTAAATCCACTGACCTGTTGCCCATAAAAAAAAAATTTTCCTATGAGACATTTCTTAATCAAGGATCTAGCTTCCTGAGAAACTTTGTAGCAGCTTTCCCTCTATTATGCTAACTCTGAAAATACAAGAACTTGAATTCTTCTGAATGCAAGCTTTTTTTTTCCTAATCAAAATAATTCTTTAGGGACCCATTTAAAGTGCTTCAGTTTTATTGTTTGCCTTGATGCATAGGGGAATGTTTTCATTAAACTGACTTGTACAGAAGCCCAGATTAAGTTGGTCATTATCATATTAGCTGATGGGGCGGGGAGGGTAGCTCCCAGCGTGAGATTTTCAGGTGACCCTTAACTTGGTTTCAGTTTCTTGGCTTAAAAATTCCCTAAGATCACTACCACTAAACAAGAATAAACAAAGCTTTGACCCTGAGTTCTAATCCTTTCTGGGCTTTTGCCTGAGAGAGGAATATTATATTTCCTAACTGACAAGATAATTCTGAACTCACTTTCCATGTGACTCATTAAGTCACATTTTGCAGAAACATCTATTATCTATGGGGACTAGGTAGTAATGTTCAACTGCGAAAAATTAAAAACTATAACTAGATCTTGAGGGGCTTTGAAAGTCCAAAAGAACTTCTTGGGTTGTGGTAGTCTTCTTACCCAAGGTTATGAAGCTTTCATCCCTTCAGACTGGCAGGTTTTACACTGCTCCAAGGTCATGATGTTGTAAGAAGATTCAAGAATAAGCTAAAAACATCAATAATGGGCTATTTTTGGGTGACCTGGAGGGTGACCTTATTGGGTTTAATTAGATTAGATTAGAGAAGAACCAAATGTCAAAGGGAGGAACATATTTCTCTTTCCCAGTTTTCAGAAAACACTTTGGATGAACATTTTACTCTCCCTAGCTCCCAGCTATCACCAGCAGACAGACATCTCCTAGGGTATAGGCCACTTTCTGAGGAAATGGCAGCTGCCATGTCCCTACTTTATTAATAGTGAAAAACTGAAAGTATTTATGACTTAGAAAAAGCCAACCACTTGACCAAACTAGACTGTAGAGCCATAAGAGATTAATTAACCCTCAGCTTTCAGCCCTGGACACTTTGCTAGCAGAAAATTCTGAATCCTATTGTCATTTCTTTTCTACCACAGGTAGTTTCCCCTTAACCTCTAAGTGAGTTTGCAATATTATCAGTGCCCAAAATGCCATGTGAACTAAGAGCAGGAAGCCACATGTTGAAAAGAGGAATCACTCTGACTCTCCCTTACAAAAAGTCAAAATCTCAGTGGATGGATTCTCCTGGTCCATTTTTCCTTTTACAAATCCCCAGAGTTGTCATAAGATACCTTAAAGCCAATCCGTTTACAGATACTAAAAAGTACATGAAACAGGCTGCCAACAGTGCCAAAGGCAGTGTCCAGAAGGAGATAGAAAGTACCCCCCAGGCCCACAGCAATATCTTTAAGGACAGCTGGGATGGCACAAACTGTGTACATGGGGAAACTGACAATGTCCACAAGCACTCTGATAGGGATACTCAGAATTCGGCAAATGGTTTTCAGCAGACAGCAGAGGATGCGTAGAAGGGCCCTGATGATTTTGACAATGACCTTGACCACTTTCCAGGGAATGCTCACCAATTCTTCCCCAATGGCCATGAAGTATGACACTGTTGCTGAACACATCCTATGGATTCCATTTTCCAGAATATGGATAAGTTGCTTGGTAATGTACCACAGGCAATAGAGAACATTTTTCAGGATTCCAACCATGAGGTAGTATATTAATTGGAGAAGCTTGACAAAAGGGGTAGCAATGATGTTGCCAATTGTTCTGAGAAAGCTGCCCTCATTGGCTTCCTCTGGCAATGACAGAGCAGACCGTTTGTTCCGAGTACTGGATAATTGGCTAGGACTTGACTTAGGCTGGAGCAGTCTCTCTTCATCCTGTACATGGTTAACCATCTCTAATATTTTTTTCATTTTCTCTGTATCTTGGTCTGCTTCCCCACAATTGTTTTGGAACAGCTGTGTCCCTGATGGAAGCAGCTTTTCAAGATCCTTCACCATCACATCTTCTATGATATCTCCATCCCTCATATGCTTGATGAATCCCATAGCCCACCCTCCAGGAGCAGCACAGCAAGCAGCCAACCAAACAAAGTGAGGGACAGATACTTTGCCCTTAACTGTGTGGTCTGAGGGCACTGCTCCTGCAATGACATACAGATCATCCCCATTTCCACAATATGGGGCCAAGGCAAGATCCATTAGGCTATTCACATTCATGTACCACCTTTCCCTTAACGACTGGGTCATAGGTACGGCATTTGTGAGGGTGTATGTTGCCACCTGGAAATCATCAGTGTTAAGAGAGCTGAGGTACAGTTGTCCTTTTTGGTAACCAGAATCCAGGTAGTCAGTATTTAGGGCTTGTTTTCTTCCAAGATTGTCTACAGAGTTAACAGCATCTGCTTCATTCATCATTTCTCCAAAGTTGCTGTTGGGATCATCTATCTGAAAGATAAAAGTGAATACTATATTTAGCTCAGTAAAAATCCCATAAAACATGTCCCTGGCAAAAAGAAGCATATTCTTCTAATGGATATTAAGTACCTATTATATGCAGAGCACTGGTGCTAAACTAAAGGGAAAGTCCAAGGCTGAAAAAAAAATACGATTGGAGGTGCCTATCAGTTAGGAAATGGCTTAATAAATTATAGTGTGTGAACGTAATGGAATAATAGTGTGCTGGAGGAAATGATGGAGAGTTTCTTTTTGTGTGTATAATCATAAAACATATTAGTCATGTTGTGAAAAAGAAACAGAAAAGAAAAAAAGAAAAAACATGAAGAAAGTAAAATGAAAATAGTATGCTTTGATCTGCACTCAGACTCCATCAATTTTTTCTCTGGATATGGATAGCATTGGTCATCATGAGTCTTTTGGAACTGTCTTAGATCACTGTATTGCTGAGAAGAGCTAAGTCATTCATAGCTGATCATTGTACAATATTACAGTTACTGTGTGCAATGTTCTGATGGAGACAGTTTCAGAGAAACATGGAAAGACTTGTATTAATTGATTTAAAGTACAGAGGACAGAACCAAGAGGATACTTTATACTATAGCAATAGAAAAATAAATTTTGAAAGACTTAACGAATTCTGATCAGTCTGATGATCACCCATGATTTGAGAGGGGTGATAATGAAAAATGTTACCTATCTCCTGACAGAGAGACGATAGACTATGCAGAATGACACACATTATTGGATAAAGTCAATACGGAAATATGTTTTTCCTAGCAATGAATAGTTGATACAAGGATTTTGCTTTTCTTTTTTTTTCCTGGAGTGTCAAGAAGTAAAAATGGCAGAGAGGGGAAAAAATACTGAATCGCCATGTCCTTGTTCACATGTGGCTTTCTGTTTAGTAAAGGCATAATCCATAAATGTAGGCAGCTCCAATATATATTACATGACAAGGTCATTAGAGATAAAAACAGAACAAATTATACTGTGAGGTTGTCCTTATAGTTTGAGAGAGTAGGTCATCAACCACTGGGGAGCAGCCACCATTTTGTGAAGGAGGTAGCTTTTTAGTTGGGCTTTAAAGGATAGGTAGGAAGTTCAATAAGAAATTAGGGGAGAAAGAGGATATTCCAGTCATGGAAACATGTTTGGTTATGACAGTGGTCATAATGAAAGATCTTAATGTGTTCACTATAAACTGGAAACGTTTTTTAAAGTCCTGTAATTTCAGGAATTTCAACAGTGATTATAGCATTGTGCAAAAGATAGTTCAGCCCATTTATACGTCCAATTTAGCCCAGTATTTTGGAATACAGATGTATGATACCAATGCTATTGATTATAAACCCAAATGATCCAGTCAGAGAGAGGCAACTGGACACAGTATACTGAGAGCTGACCTCAAAATTAGGATGAACTGTGTTTGAGTTCCACCTCCGACATACCCTAACTATAGGAAATCACATAACATCCCAGTCCCCCTCCACTATCACCATCTTGAAGACTATGAGCTGAAAAATAGTTACTAATCTGCACTGGTGAAAGGAGTTTCTTTAGGAGGGAGTTTTCTACATAGATGAAATCATAGGTCCAAACAAAACAAAACAAATCCAATTATAAAGGTGAAAGTTACAATGAAGTCTGTTCTGTATTCAGTGGAACTGCATGACCTAAGTGTTGAATGTGAGTGGTAATGTGGGGAGTTACTGAAATCAGTCCAAGAAAATGACATATAAGATTGTTTCTGCTTGCCTGAGTAACCATTAGAGCATCCATCAAAATGATGGGATCTAATCTGTACCAAATTTGGGACATGCTTTCCACCACTACAGTCTTCAAGCTGGCACAGTAATGTAATAATTCTGCACATGTGATGTCACCTGTCCTACCATAGCAATGGTAATAATATAGAAATATTATCTTTGGGATGACTTTCTGAGGGATTTCCTAGAAACTAAGACCAAAGTTATAGATGCCCATTGACCAGCTCTACTTCATCAGGAGTCAGCTATTTCCAAATAAGTGGTAACTATTTCCAATTCAATTCAATATGCATTTTTAACCACCTATTATATTCAAAGTTCTATTAGGTCCTGGAGAGACAAAAAAAAGCAGAGGCAGAAGATAGAATGTTATATATAGGGAACCGCAAGTAGATTAGTTTAGCTGAAGATCAGTGGGAATGAGAGGAGTACATAATATAAAATAAGCAATGAAAGATAGGTTCAAGTCAGACAATGAAGAGTTTTAAATGCCAAACAGAGGATATATGGGTGTGGGTGTGAGTATGTGCTTGAAAGTATGAATGCAAGTATGAGTCAGAGTAGATATATCTTTAGGATTTACAAAATCTTTACAGACTGGAATCCCATGTCTGTTCCTATTTGTCCTAACCCTTCCCACTCCTCCTCTGAGTCAGAATCTGACACGTCAGGACGTCATCAAGAGATGAAATATCACCTCACCTACTTAGAGGTAAAGGTTTGCGAAGGCTCTCTCCATAACTATATCCCCACATCAGCTCAAACAGCTCACAATCCTGTCAACTGGGAAACTTAAAAAAAAAATAGCCTTGGATTTGTCTTTAATCTTCCATGGTTCTATATATTTCATGGCTCCTTTGGGGCAAATTTTTAAGTAAGACTGAAATAACTAAACATTAGAATGAAAACAAGAAAAGTTGATCTCAATACACTCATAAAAATTAGGACTGCAATTAAAGAAATCAACAGAAACCCTCCAATGGTTGGCTAAAATTCAAGACATACATTTGTAGTAAAATTGTATATGCTGTGGTGTAGATAAACACATGTATTACTCTAATCAGGGCATTTAAATCAAACTGGGAGAAAGAACTGAGTTTAGTGTTGATTCTTAGGTACTTATGCACTTTTAAAATATCCAAACCAGGGCAAAAGTGAACCTTAACTGTATTCTGTTTGGACTTAATTTCTTGATGATATTTATTTTTCAAATGACTGGTATTTATAGACCAAAATATTCATAGCCGTGTTTTTAGTGGCAGCAAAAACAGGAAAGTAAATGACCATTTATTGCAGAATGTCTAAAATAAATTTAGCTTATAGAAGTAATAGAGTATTCCTACACCACAGGAAATGATGAATATGAAAACATACCAGAAGCATGGGGAGATATAGTCTTGATGAAGTAGGCAGAAGTAGGAAAACAGTATACACAATGACTACAGCAAAGTAAATGGAAACAACAAAAACTGAAACAGAACACTATAAGAATATAATGGCCAAGGCTGGCAATAGAGAAGTTGAAAAACTACATTTCCCTCCTGTATTTGGATAGGTGGGGGACTAAGAGATATATCATATACCGTCCAACATGGTTGAAATGTTGCTGGTTTTCTTGAATCGCTTTTCAAATCTTCGTAACAAGGGATAGCGAAATGGATAGGGGAGGGATATGTTAGGAAATGAAAGTGACATAAAAACAAAAGATATCAATCATTTTTGTTCTTTTTGGAGGGAGGAAGGCATGGCAATTGGGGTTAAGTGACTTACCCAAGGTCACAGGGCTAGTGTTAAGTGTCTGAGGCTGGATTTGAACACAGGTCCTCCTGACTCCAGGGCTGGTGCTCTATTCACTGCATCTCCTAGCCTCCCCTAAAATTTTTTTTGAAAAATCAACGGAGTTGGATGGACTTGTTGTCAAGCTGTCAACTTACGGTGGGGATGAAGGACCCTGGGAGATTTTGTGATGTCTTTAAAAAATGTTTTGCTCTACTTCCCTTTCTCTGCAATAAGCACTCTTCTCTGTGCCCCTATTTTTGCTTTCAGCAATCTCATCAGGGCAGGATATTATTAGTTAGATTTATATATATATATATATATATATATATATATATATATATATATATGCATCTTTTTCTGCTCAACTGTACTATTAACAAGAAGAAAACAAGAACTGTTCACATACATGTTCACATACCCCCAAAGTGCAGGAATAGGGGGAGGGGAAAGGTAAGGCAAAGGATGTATAGTGCTTTGCACAAAGGTGCTCACCTAATGCATGTAGCTCATTAAATTCTTATCCAAAAACCTAAGGAACCAGCCCTTGCAGAGAGGCAAATGGCACCTTTCCCACTCTGCACCAGGATTTTTCTTGATTGCAGAGTGGGTGAAAAGAACTAGGAGGGAAAAGTCAAATCAAACAATAAAATTTATTGAAAATGTACCTGCAGAGGGAGCTATAGGTGACATTTCTATAGTAGCTTCAGCCCTTCTCTGTGTTTCCAACCAAGCATTTACTTTAGAAGCTCTCTAGCCCCATACTTTGCTTCACAATTTGGCTGTCATAGAGAAAAGCTAAAAATTCTATTTCTTTTGTAGAATATTGCCTCAGCTGCAAAATTATAAAGAATAAGCATGGTTTGAAAGAAGATATATGGGAAGACATTCCTACCACACTTCTTCGCTGAGGTGGGGTGTCCACAAATGTTGTAAGTTGCACATATTTTCAGACTTTTAAAATATATTATTTACACTGATTTTTCCTCTTTTTCATCTTTAAAAATATTGGTTATTGTATAGGATGGCTCTCTGGAAAGGAAGGAGTGATACTATTGTAAAAATATTGTAAAAAAAAAAAAACCCAACTTAATAAAATAAAAGAATATTGCCTCAGCTCCTAGATAGCTGGATGATAAGCACCATGGAAACATAAACTTGAGTTCCCTAATCATAACAGCCATGTGATCAGGACATTGAGCAAGAACCAAGGGTCAAAAGAACTTTAAGCCTCAAGGCAGAAGTCTTTAAGTTGTGAACCATATCATACTACCTGGCACATAGTAGGCATTTCATAATTACTGACTGGCTAAATGACTGACATGCACAAGGTATGGAAAGAGACATATGTTTTTGGACATAACTTCTGTGTGAATTTGTTTTATTTGACTAAGTTTCTTTGTTAAAAGGGCTTTTCTGTTTCCCTCAATTTTTAACTGAAAGGAGGAGGGTCCATGAGGTTTAAGTAATAATGACCTGAAACAAGAAAGTTACTGAAACATTTTTTTAATGAACAGGGGAGAATAGAAGGATGTTCAGAAAAAAATACAGACAAGCAGAACAGCTTTGAAAGTAATGTGTGGAACTTATTATATACTTTTGAAAAAGCAAGTGGTAAGAAATGGAGATTGACTGTTTCATATAAAACTCTCTGGGAGTTCTGCTTTGTATTTGGAAGTGTTCTTTTTTGGTGTTTCCAGTTCAGAATAAACAAATACAGTTTTTAAAAAATCTAATTTGACTTTGTTCATTAAAGTAATGAATGTTATTTTGACCCTCAGCATCTTTTGTTTCCAAAGAAACTTTGGGATTAGTTGAAATAAAGTACTCTCTTATTTAGGAGAAAAGCTGAAAAGAAACGCAATATAGTAATGAAATAAGGACTTCTCCACCGGAAATATCCCTAGTGGAGGCAGCATAGTGAAAGAGTGCTGAACTTCTATTAAGCAACAACATAATGTAATATGATATGATATATAACATAATATGATGGTGATGATGGTAATAAATGATGATAGCACTTTAAGGTTTGTAAATGCTTTACAAATTTTTTCTCATTTTATCCTCACAACAAACCTGGGTGGTAGGTGTTATCTCTGTTTTCAGATAAAAAACCCGACAGATAGAGATTAAGTGACTTGCACAGGGCCCTACAGCTAGTAAGGATGTGAGTCTGTATTTGAACTCAAGTCTTCTTGATTCTGGGTCCGGCACTCTATCCACTGCACTACCTCGTTGCTAAACTCAATCTTTCTGTGCTCCTATTTCATAATTCATATTATAGGCGTAGAAAGACTTACACTGGCTGAGAATCCCTTGTCCATATATGTATTTACTCCATCCAATAACTAGATACATTTTAATATCTTTTTGAGATAACAATTTGCTGATCCTATGGGAAGGATCTACAGTACCTGGAATGAAATAAGCTCTTAATGCTTGCTGAAGAAATGAATATCTAAAAACTGACTCTTATTTCCATAAAACATCCAAGTAGTGTATATAATGTGTTATTGAAGTGATTATCATCAGTAATATTTGATTATAAAACTCAATTTTCTTTTCACCTTTCTACTTTGAAATATGAAGGGTAGACGTATTTTTCCAGACTCTCCATAGGGACTGCTTAATGATCTAATTATTGCATTTACTGTCATCTACCGACAACACAGCTCCCCAGAGGAAGAGGCGTAGTTAGGAGGTAAGAGATGATTTCAGATTCTCATGGGTCTCCGGGCTACACCTGCCTTTTTTCATATGAAACCAGGCCACTGTTTGGTCTCCAAGAGTTCTCTGCTTTGGAGATACACACAAACTCCCTCTGACTCATCCCCCAAGCAATTGCCTATGTAATTTGATATCATTCCTCACCACTCTTTCTCAGTCTCATTCATCCTCCTCCTGCCCTTTGTTGTAGGTATTCTTCAGAGGTCTAACCTTGACTGAAGGTCTTGTCTTCATGTTCTTTCCCTTGGAAATCTAACTCATCCCAATAACTTCAACTACCATCTTTGTACAAATAACACCCAGATCAGTGCTTCTGTTTTTTTTTTTAATTAAATTTTATGTTTATTTTTCATTTACAACACTCATTTCCACAAAATTTTGAGTTAAAAATTTTCTCCCTGTCTTTCCCTTACTCCCCACCCCAAAACAGTGCTCCCACTGAATACCCACTCCACCAACCTGCTCTCTTGTGGTGAGCCAAATTGGTCTGTTCCAAGTCTCAGATAAGAGATCTTAATTATGTACCCTAATTCCTCTTGAGGTGATCCAGCTTGCAAAGGCTGGCTACCCCAAAAGAACCTCAGGGGTACACTTAAAAAGACTTTTGTCTGAGATCCTGACATCAAAACTGTTGCCCCCAAACTTAATATACTTAAAAAAGACAAGTCTTTTATTGGATTTTCCATTCCTGTTTTGGTCCCAAGGTACAGCAGATTCAAGACAATGATTTACAAAACCTATATGTTTGGAGGTCTGCTCTGATTTGCATCCTCTTTGTTAATGCCTTTAAAATATTAACTGACTTCTAAAAACCTTTTGGATTTCCCAAGACTTTTTGGTGCCTTAAATCAGAAAACCTTATTGTATCTGAGTTACTTCCAGGATGCAGCAAACTACTGTAATGATAAAAATATGACAATATCCCAGGATGTGACAAACTAAGCCTATTGAGGAGAAAACTTGAATCTTTGTCCTTTGGATCTTTAAAAATCTTGTTCAAATCATCATTAAATGGAGTTCATGATTCTTCCCTAAACTACCCACGTGGCCTTGTCACTTTTTTAAATTCACATCTCTGATCATGCTTAATGCTGGACATTAAGCAGGCCTCAACACTCTCTCCTAAATCCTCTGACTTTCTGGTAGGGCAAGATGGCTCTCCATACCCCAGTGCCTGTATATCTTATTTCCCAGTTGCATGTAAAAATAATAATAATTATAATATTTTTAAACATTTTATTTTAAAATTTTGAATTCCAGATTCTTTCTTTCTTCCCTTGTCACCCACCCTTACTGGGAAGATAAGCAATTCAATATAGGTTGTACATGTGTAGTTATGCAAAACATTTCCATCATGGATATATTGTGAAAGACTGACTATATTTCCCTCCATCCTATCCCACCCCCTTCTTATTCTATTTTCTACTTTGAGCCTGTCCCTTTTCAAAAGTGTGTGCTTCTAACTACCCTCCCCCCAAATCTGCCCTCCTCTTATCCTCCTTCTATCAATCCCCCTCTTATCCCCTTCATCCTACTTTCCTATAGGGTAAAAGACCAAATTTAGTGTGTATGTTATTCCCTCCTTGTTGATCCATTCCCTTTTGCCTTCCTGTTCTTCCCCTCCATTGTAACAGTTATCCTTTGCCTCTTTTATATGAGATAATTTTGTCTCTCCCCATCTCCTCTTGTTATATTCCTCTCTCATCTCTTAATTTTATTTTTTAAATATCATCCCTTCCTGTGCCCTCTGTCTATGTATATGTATATATACACAATAACATATGTATTCATACCCACATATACCCTCCATACACATATTTATGTATGTATACACACACACACACACACACACACACACATACACATTTATGTTCCCTTCAACTATCCTCATACTGAGAAAAGTTTCACAAATTACTATTATCATTTTTCCATGTAGGCATGGAAAAAGTTCAACTTTGATAAGTTCCTTATGATTTCTTTTTCCTAACTTCTCATGCTTCTCTTGCTTCTTGTATTTGAATGTCAAATTTTCTATTCAACTTTGGTTTTTTCTTCAAGAATGCTTGAAAGTCCTCTATTTTATTGAATTACCATATTTTCCCCTGAAACATTATACTTAGTTTTTCTGGGTAGGTGATTCTTGGTTTTAGTCCTAGCTCCTTTGACCCCTGGAATATGATATCCCAAGCCCTTCACTGCCTTAATGTAGAAGCTGCTAGATCTTGTGTTATCCTTATTGTGTTCCCACAATATTCAAATTGTTTCTTCTTGACCTTGGTCTGGGAACTCTGGAACATGGCTATAATATTCCTAGGAGTTTTACTTTGGGATCTTTTTCAAGAGGTGATTGGTGAATTCTTTCCATTTCTATTTTGCCCTCTGGTTCTAAAATATCAGGGCAATTTTCCTTGAGAATTTCTTGAAGGAAGATTTCTAGGTTCTTTTTTTGATCAAGGCTTTTAGGTAGTTCAATAATTTTTAAATTGTCTCTCCTGGATCTATTTTTCAGGTCAGTGGTTTTTCCAATGAGATATTTCACGTTGTCTTCTATTTTTTCATTTGGATGTTTGGATCTGTTTAATAGTATCTTGATTTCTCATAAAGTCATTTGCTTCCATTTGCTCCAGTCTAATTCTGAAGGAATTATTCTCTTCAGTGAGCTTTTGAAATTCTTTTTTCCGTCTGGTAAATTCAGCCTTTTAAGGCATTCTTCTACTCATTGGCTTTTTGGGCCTCTTTTGCTAATTGAGTTCATCTATTTTTTAAGGTGTCATTTTCTTCAGTCAGGTTGTTGGCTCTCTTTTCATGATTTGCTTGCATCATTTTCATTTCCCAATTTTTCCTACATTTCTCTTACTTAATTTTCAAAATCTTGCTTGAGCTCCTCCATGACCTATAAACAATTCATATTTTTATTGCAAGCTTTTGGTGCAGGAATTCTGACTTTATTCCATGCTTTGATCCTTTCTGTCCCCAATAAAAGGAATGTAAGGTTTGATTGCTGTACTTGCTTTGCTTCCTTTGCTTGCTCATGTTGCCACTCAATTACTTGACTTTTGAGCTGTTTGCCACAGTAGAATTCTGCTTCCAAAGAGGAGAACTTCGTCCCAAATGACTGGGGTTTTTGCAGCTGCCAGAACTATTAGTTGGGTGCCCTCTCTGCTGTCCCCACAAGCTCTGGCTCACTAGTTGCACACCTCAGGGACCAAGACCATGATCCAGATCCAGGCAGGTTAAGGCAAGAGCAATTACCATCTGAATGGTTGCTTGATCCCCCTACAATCTGCAGGCCAGGAGCTCTGAAGCAGTCATGTGGAGGCAGCTGCATGGCCACGGTGCCTCTGCCACTTCTCACTCCAGGGGCAGAGGCTGAACCACGCTACATCCTCCTTCCCTCCCCCTGTTCCAACAGAGTTCCACACTGACCTTTCACTTTATCTTTGGTATTTATGGGTTGATATTTCTGAAAACTGCCACAGTACTAGTGTTCCACTCTCCTAAAGTCTGCTTCAGCTGCTGCTGGTCAGGGCTCCCTGGTGCTAAAATCCCGGGCTCACACAAGGCTGGGCTTGGCTCCCAGCACACTGCAATGGACCCTTCCTATAGGCCTGCTGAACTGCCTTCAATGGGAGATTTGTTTCTTTCTGTCACTTTGTTCTGTAGCTCTAAAATCTGTTTAGAGTCATATTTTATAGGTATTTGAGGTAGTGATGGGGGGAGTCACGGAGTTTTCCTGCTTCTACACTGCCATCTTGGGTCTGCCCCCCAGTGCTTCTGTTCTAATTCCCTCCTGAACTCCAGAACCACAAATCCAAACTTCCAAGAGGGTATTATCTGACTATCTTGCCAGAACCTCAAAAGCAGCTCAACCCAAACAGAGCTTGTTATCCAAACTTGTTCCATCTTCTGACTTTGCTTGTTTCTGTCCTTGGCACCACCATTCACCATGCCTCTCATATTTGTAAACATATTTGTATTTTAATCTAGTTTAAATGCAATTCACTTGCAAATCAAGACATCACCCTCCTGATGTCACCGGTATTCTTTGAGAACCATGAATAAACAACAAGAAACTTAAAAAGGCCATGCTGTCCCACTACGCATTCAGGGCCATCACCAGTCATTTTGACCTATGTCTCACCACTGGATTCCAATGACTCCGGAGGAGACAGTGAGGCTAATGACTTTGCCCAGCTCTGCCTCACTTAAATCCAATTCACTTGCAAATCAAGACATATTTTCTGATGACATGGGTCTTCTTTGAGAACAAAGGACACACAACAAACAACAATGTTTGTAACCACATCCATTTGACTATTTTCTCTCCCATACTTCTCATCTCCAATCAGTAACCAAGTTCTTTCCATTTCACTTCTTCAACATCTCACATCCATCCCTTCTTCTCTATTCCCATTGCCACTATCGTACAATAGATTTCATTATCATCCAACTATTGTAATTTTTTAATGAATCTTCCCATCTCTGCTCTCTGTTCACCTCTCCCCACTTCTTTTCACATACATATAAATCATCATTCACATCATTCCCAAATAACCTCTCTTATATTTCATTCTCTGGATTTTGCAACTATACTTCAGTTGCGTTCTCCTTTGGCCTCTATGGCCTCTTTCTCTCATTGGTGAATTTGTTCCAGAACTTCCATTTTGAAAAAAGTCCCAGACTGCCATGCTTCACTCTTCGTACTTTGCCACCATACTTAAACTGCTTCCTCCTTTGGCCCCTGTAACCTCCTTCTCTCATTGTAGAATTCCTCCTAAAACTTCCATTTTGAGGAAGAGCCAAGGTCAGCCATCCTCCATTCTTCAGGCTTTGCGCCTATGTCAGTTTTCCCTCCGCATACCTAGCTTTTCCAGCTCCTTTTAATGTATTGTCTTCTCCCATTAGAATGTAAACTCCTTGAGGGAGATAACTTGAATTTTTGTTTTTGTGTTTGTGTTTTGCTTGTGTTTGTACACCCTTCATACTTTGCACAATGCCTGGCACACAGTAAGTGTTTGATAAATGCTTGTAGACTTGATTTGTGTCTGGTTGTCTCCAGTAGTATGCTGCTAAATATTTAACAACCAGCACTCCAGTGGGGAAAATGTGTTAAGGTCACACTTTTAGGCTTAATTTATATTATCAACATTTTCTCTGTTGCTTTCTTGGGGCAGCTAAGTGGTGTAGGAGATAGAGCACTGGGCCTGGAATCAGAAAGACTCCTTTCTCTGAGTTGAAATCCGGCCTCAGACACTTACTAGCTGTGTGACCCTTGGCAATTCACTTAACCCTGTTTGCTCCTATTTTCTCACCTGTAAAATTAGCTGGAGAAGCAAATGGCAAACTACTCCAGTATCTTTGCCAAGAGTACCCTAACTGAGGTCAGGAAGAATCAGACATGACTAAAACAACTCAACAACAGCCACAAAACTTATCACTTTCTTAATTCTAGACAATCAACAAAACAATAAAGCAAATTGTAATACAGAGTTTGCCTGTTTCCAAGATACAAATGCTGACACTGAAAATTTAACAATCAGCTCTCTCTAATGGCTCCAACATACTCCTGATTATGTCATTACTCTGCCTAAAAGTCTTTGGTGGCTCCCTATTGGCTCCCAAATAATGATAAGATTTCACTGTCTGACATTCAAAACTCTCCACAGTCTGGGACTTGCCATTCTAGCTTTCCAGCTTTCTCTTATTATTCTTATTTATTATTCTCCTCTAACCCCTCCATTAACCCTACTCTGTGCTCGAACTAAACTTCACTACTCCCTTCCTCCTGACAATGCCCTGTACTCTCCCTCTCCCATGCTTCTGCTCACACTGTTAGCTGTGCCTGGAAAACCCTCCTTTCCCTACTTTATCTATTACATCCCAAACTATCCTTTAAACATCAATTCAGATAGGTGATTCAGATACCACCTTCTCTTATGCTCTGTCAAAACCAATATTATTCTGAGACTTCTTATAATGTTTTGTTTTGTGACTCTAATAAACTTAGTATATAGTATATATTAAACATAGATGTCTATATTTGTGTAGTTGGACTATAGACTCCAATGAGTGCAGACATCATGTCTTATTTAATGTCTGCATCTCATCCAGTGTCTAGCCCAATGTTTTATACAAAGTAAGCACTTAATAAAAGCTTATTCAATGAAATGAAAGATTAAATTAGAATGAGAGTTCAGGACAAAGTAAATGGGTGAGTGATTTGTCCTTGGAGCTATAGGTCTAAATAATAGGAGTAAGCCAAGCAAAAGGTTTAAAAATAGGATGAAGATACACAATAGTGGCAGAGGATCAGAAGTATAGGGGAGGCAGTCTCTTGTTAGCTAAAGGGAAAACAAAATGAAAGACACATACAGATAAACACCTATGCAATAAAACTTAACCTTCTGTTTCACTAAAAATCATAAGATTATAAATTTAGAACTAGAAAAGACCTTAGAGGCTCAACCCTTTCATTTGACAGATAAAGAAACTAAGGCACAAGAAGGTTGTGATTTGCCTAAAGTCATACAAGTAAAAAGTGGCAGAGAATTTGAACTCACATCCCCCACCTCCAAATAATCCTTCATTCTTTTATCCATGCTACCAGGATGATTTTTTTTCCAGGCCCTGAAGGCAGTTTGTTTTCCTGCTTAAAACAAGAACAGTAGATAGCCCTAAAACAGGAATATGGAGAGCTGGTAAAATGGCATCTATGAAATGTTCATTCAGTCAGTCTGTGTATAATCAACCTAAAGAAGGGAATTGTAAGGTCATGTCACAAATAGCATAGACACTCATACAACCAGTCTGTGACTGCTTCTCTAAAGTAATTGGTCTGGACTGAGGGATTGCTGTACCTCTATAAAGACCAGGGAATTAGCCACAGGACCAAGGGCTATCTCACAGCACCCCAGTCCATCTATCTTGGATTATTTTGAGCAAAATGATCTCTGCAGAAAGGCTAAAGAAATGCAATTATATAGTCTGGAAGAGAAAAGGTAGAGGGAAGTGGGGAGTGTTTAATTATAGTCTTTAAATGTTGAAGCGATTACACAAAGATGGAGAGCAACTGTGGATTTAAAGTGCATCATAAGAAAATGCTATCCACATCCAGAGAAAGAACTATGGAATCTGAATGCAGATTGAAGCATATATTTTTTTCTTTTTTGTGTTTTTTTTTCCATTTTGCTCTGATTCTTCTTTCACAACACAACCAATGTGGAAATATGTTTAACATGATTATACATGTACAATCTATATGAGATTGCTGTCTTGGGGAGAGAGGAGAGAAAGAAGGGAGGAAGAAAAATTTGGAACTCAGTATCTTACAAAAAATGAATGCTGAAAACTATCTTTACTTGTAATGGGAAGAAAATTAAACACTATTAAGTGCAACAACAACAGAAGTCCAGCATAAAAAAAAAAAATCCTTCCTGAAAGGGTTATTAAACACAGAAGGGAAGCTATGGAATCTCCTTCCCTGGAGAATTTTAAGCCAAAGATAAAGAAGCATCTGTCAGGATGGTTTAGTCCAGATACTTCCGGACAAGAGAGTATAAATTAGATGTCCTCTCCAGCTCCCTCTTGACCCTGTGGTTCAATTACCTATGTAATGTTTCAGGCTATTTCTATTTCAGTGGAAGAGATACTGGAAGAAGAATGGAGTGGTGAGAAGGATAAATGACATATTTTTGTTCCTACTGCATTAAAAAAAATCTTTTAAAATAGTTATTTATTTATGGACATAAAAGGAATTACTTTGCTATTAGGTCACCACTTGGACCCATGCTTCTCTCTTTGTGGATTACTATAAAATCCTAAGAGGGAGAGATCATCCATGCATAGCACTGTGGAGATCCCAGACTCTCCTTAGATCCTGTAAAATGCATTTCTGATGGTACTAGAAAGCAACAAAGATCAGAGGGCTTTTTATAAGTCCTATCAGGACAGACCAGGGAAAGAATTAGTATATATTAAGATTACAGGAAGGACCTGCCTTTTCTCCTCTAGGAGTCAGGGTATTAGTAGAATTGAAGAAATGGGAGGAGGCAGATAAAGGGAAGGGTGGAGAACAGAGAGATCAAGCTTGGGGAGGGACTTGATTTATTGTGTGCCAGAATCTCTATCTCTCAAAAAAGGAATAGTCTAAAACTGACCCACTTGGTGGGTGGAGGTGGAGAATAATAACACCAAAGTTCTTTTCTTTTGACTTCTAAAATATCTACTGTTTCCTGGAGAATGAAAATTTCTTTAGTAGAATTAAAACATCTTAGTTTTAAAAGGAAAGAAAAAAAAAGCAAGGAGATTTCTCTCCCCTAACCACCCCCATTCTTTTGCCTTTTTTCTTCCAATGCCTGCTTATTAGAGAAAGACAATTGACCAAAGAGAAAAAAGGAAAAGAAGCAAATCTTTGTAAGCCAGGAATTCGATGAAAAAAGAGTAAGGAATGGTGCCATGTGTTTATGTCTTTCTCCCGCCCTGGCAAATGAGAGAATAAGAAAGATAACCATTTGTAACCCCCTCAAACATAATATTAACAGATCATTCTTCCTGCTTAGAGCCTAATGGCAAAAATTACATAATAAGTCAAACTTACAGGGGACTTGTAGTTAGTGAGACATAGACTGAAGGACCAACACTGTCCCTTACTGGTGTGTGGCCTTAGGCAAGTTGTTTAAACTCTATAAGTCTCCGTTTTTCAGGAGTCAAGAAAACAGGGTTTCAATCCCAGTTCCACCACTTTGTCAACATCATTTAACTTTTCTGGGCCTCAGCATCTGCATTTGTAAAATTAGGGAGTTGAATTAATATTCGGTATAATTTTTACATCCTATAATATTTTTACTACCAACCTCACAAGGCTGTTGTGAAGATCATGATGAGATTAATTAAAAATAGATAACATTTATTAAGTGCTTACTATGTGTCAGGCACTGTGCCAATAGTTTTATAAATACTATCTCAGCTGATCCTCAAAACAACCATGTGAGGTCAGTACTATTGTTATCCCCGTTCTACAGATGAGGAAACTGAGGGGAACAGAGGTTTGCAGTGTGTTTTTTAAGTGACTTGCACAATGTCACATAGCAAGTGACAGACTGGATTTGAACATGTGTATAGTATATGCATAATATGTAATATGCATAGAATATAGGTATGATATATAAGCAGAATGGATTCATATTATATATGTACATATTTATACACATAGCTCAGAATATGTGTAAATAAAGCATAAACAATACTATATATGAACGTGTGTGTATAAATGCACGTAACTAATATGCTAAATGAATATATACAAAAATGTAAATAGTGCATATAGTTAGATCATTATGGGAAAGTTTCGAAACTAGCATTATGAAAATCTGAGAAGCTGCTATTAGCAAAGTAAACTGATTTGTATCAAAAAGTAGATCTAGGACTTTTTTTCAGGTTCATTGATTTATTGTTATTTACTTTTTTTTGTAGGAAAAAATGGTTTTGTAGACAGAAGGTGACCCCCCCACAGCTACCACCCGTCTCTGCAAAAAGTTTATAGGGAACCTCGGTCCAGTCAAAACTGCCCGCTCTCTCCCTTGAAGTGTCATCCAGGTTTGTCCAAGATGTCGCGGGCGGCCGCAGGCTGCCTGTCTGTCTCGGAATGTCCTCAGAAGGCTCCGTCAGTGATTGGACGACAGGATTAAACCCCCAGAGTCCGTTCACGTGGCAGGGGAAAAGAGGAGAGGGGAAGCTATTCAAACTTGTCTTTTTTCCTCGTGGCTTGTTGTTGCCTCCACCACCTCGGCCTCCTCAGAAACCGCCTCGGCCTCCAAAGCCCCCCTCGGCCTCCGCGGTCTCCTCCCCAGCCCCTGAAGCCTCCCCGGCCACGGCCGCCGCCTCCACGGCCGCCCCCTCGGCCTCCAAAGCCACTAGCCTTGGCCCAGTCCAGGGTGACTTTGTTTCCATCAATCTCCCCACCCTCCATGGCCTCTTTTGCAGCTTTGGCCTCTTCCTCCCAGCTGAAGTCCACAAACCCAAACCCCTTTGAAGACCCCATCTCCCTGTCTGTGACTATCCTGGCACTCACTTAGCCTTGGAACGAATCTTTCAATGTTTCTTCCGTCATGTCT
This sequence comes from Pseudocheirus occidentalis, assembly GCA_028646575.1. NCBI lineage: Eukaryota > Metazoa > Chordata > Mammalia > Diprotodontia > Pseudocheiridae > Pseudocheirus > Pseudocheirus occidentalis. Next base: position 122,964,562 of record CM053596.1, read on the forward strand.
TCAGACAGGCCTTTGATGAACAAGGTTTTATAGGACTGGTTCCTTGGGGCTGCATCGGCTGCCTTCTGTCCCTTCAGCTCCAGTGGGATGGCCCTGCCTTCAATCTCTATGTTGTTACAAGAATTCAAAGCTTCTTTCGCATCTTCAACAGAGGCAAATTCAATGAATGCATACCCTTTGGGTCTGCCTTGGTTGTTCTGGGGCAAGCTGATGGACGTGGCCTTCTCAAACACCTCTGGCAGGCTCTCCTCGGTGGCGCTGTACGCCAGATTGTTCAGCACCAGAGTCTTGGAGTCTGATGGTTTGCTGTTGCTTCCACCCCAGGAATTATTCTTCCCTCTGGAGTTCTCTTGTCCTTGGCTCTTCTCCCCTGTGTAGTCCAGAATGAGTGCTCGGCCATCTATCTCCGTGCCCTGCTTCTCTTCCAAGGCCTTGTCCACGTCTGCTTCAGTCTTAAATTCGATGTAGGCAATTCCTTTAGGGGTCCCATCCTTGGTGCAGACCAGTCTGACTTCAATAGCATCTTCAAACACTTCCTTGAGCTCCTCCTGAGTTACTTTATAGGGCAGATTCTTGACGAAGAGGGTCCTTGCGTCTCGGTCTTTCTTGTTTTCCTTTGCTTTCTCCAGCTTAATTTCAGAGCCAAGCACTTTGGAGCCACTGAGTTCCATAGCCTTCTCCGTGTCTTCAGCAGATTCAAAAAATCCCAGGACTCAAGCTTTCTTAGTAAATCTTAGTAAAAAGAGCCAATTCTTTTCAAACATATATAGGACTTCATTAGCTTCTCAGCTTACATCATTTGTACTGCTTAGGTTTCTTTTCTTAGTATTCACAGCAGATTAGTTTCTATACGGGGTATTGCTTTCATTTCCAGAGGACTGATGATTCTTGGCATTTAGTTTTATTCACTGAAATGATCTCTCCATTCTTCCATAGTGCTTTGCACCTCTCCTCTGTTTCAATAGAATAAGCATTTTTGAAACACTATATGCAAGTTATTGTACAAAGCCCTGGGAAAACCATTGTGCTAGTGATACGAACCAAGAGTGTCAGCCCTCAGGTTTACATTTTACTGGGGGAAACATTGGATAAGCAACTACATACAAGTGATACATACACATGGTTATTTAGGGAAGAAGAAGAGAACTATCAGTCACTGGGGTGGGGGTAAAGTAAGGAAGACGTTGCCATAGGAGCCAGCAATTAATCAAGCACCTCAAAGCCAGGGACCTCTAAGAAGCAGAAGTAAGGATATCAAGCTTTTCAGGCAAGGGGAATATTGTTGTGGGAGGTGGGGCCATAGAATATTGAAATCTACTTCCCAAGCTGGAAGCAACCTCTCCTTCCTCTGAATTCTCACTGGACTCTGTACTTTCATCATCTCTATTTTGGATCTTAGTAATTTTTTATTCTTCTTTTTTCCCTCACTAGCCTGAGACTTCTTGTCTTGGATTCTTCTTCTTTTCTTTATCCTCCTTAATCATAAGCATTCATCACCTCACTCACATATTGCTGGCAAAAAGCAAGCAAGTGACTTAAGGCCTATTTCACCATTAAAGAAAGTTTGGTTCCACAATGTTGGCCAAACTGGACTGTGCATCAACGACGAGATCAGGAAAAGAATGAAGCCCCATTTAATTCCTATGAGAGTTTAGAATTTTAGGACTACTACTGATGGGCAAGTAAGCCACAGAACTTCAGGAATACCTACGGTCCTCCACCACTCCCCAGACCCAGTCCTACTTTCAACCCAGCCCCAACAGCCTTCAATCCAGGGAAGCAATCCCAAATATAGGACCTGACAACCACTGAGAAAGACCCTGTTCCCTTAGCAACAATAGCTATTGAAGACCGAGAAAAAAAAAGTCCTCAGCACCAATGTCCATGGAACCACAAAATGGTTCAAAATTAGAAGCAGATATGATTTTATCAGTACATATAACATTAAAGAAGATGCATTGCAGGAATGTGCCAGAAATTACCTGATTATTAAATTTTCATTGTGAACATTTATGTCTCAGCAACTACTACAAATTGGTGTTTTATTACTCTGTTAATTGTCTTAGAGCATCAGAGGTTGGCTAACTACAGCATGAGTCCAAGGAGTCCAAACAAATCAGGCCTGTGACCCAAACCTGCTTGTGTACTCCCAGAGTTAAGAATAGTTTTTATATTTGTAAATAAAGTTTCATTGTATTTTAAAATGTAAGAACTAGCCTTAGTGAGAGAGTGGTTGGGCCAGTTAGTGTACCCGTGGCAGACTTTAAGATGGAGTCTGGGTGATTGACGGAGAAAATATTAATAATGAATATTAAATTTAAAAGTGCGTTATGCCTCTGGTTGTTAAACATTCACCAGCACTATGCCCCTCCCCCTCCTTACCATCTGCTTAGTCACTGACTGCACCTTAAGGACCAGAGACCTTCCATGCCACTTGCAGCTAAAACTGTATTAACTGCCATACCCTGGTCTTAACATAGTGCTTTGCACATAGTGTTTAATTAATGCTTTAAAATGCTTTTATATTCATTCACTCAGACTGAAAAGGAATTGGAAAGGCCATGTGGTCTATGCAAAGGCAGTTCTATATTTCTTCTTCAAAGCCCTTGGAGATCTGATCTTTCCTGCTTAAGCTCAAAGTTTGTTAAATATCTGCTGTGCACAGGACCCAGTGCTTCATGATAAGGCAAGTGTAAATGCTAGATAAGGCACGATTCCTTGTCATAGCTGTGGGGCTAGAAGGGACCTCAGAAGTCATCAAGACTAGCTTCCTCATCATACAGATAAGGGCACAGACACAGCGGGATTAGACGACTTGCTCAGAATTTAGATCTACCCAACAGGCCATCTTTTATTCTCTAGTAAAGACACAGGATGAATACACAGATAACCATAACATACATGATAAAGACTGCATTTTTTATTGTTATTTAGTAATTTTTCAGTCATGTCTGACTCTTCTTGACCCCATTTGAGGTTTTCTTGGCAAGGATATAGGGGTGATTTGCCGTTTCCTTCTCCAGTTCATTTTACAGAGGAGGAACTGAGGCAAACAAGGTTAAATGACTTGGTCATGGCCACACAGCTAGTAAATACCCCAGACCAGATTTTTACTCAGGAAGATGAATCTCCTTGACTCCAAACCTGGCACTCTACCCACTGTGCCACCCAGCTGCCTCTCAGCAGTGCATTTGAGAGGTGTAAAATAAAAGAGTGGAGCAAGGTCAGGGAAGGAGGTGGTATTTAAGTCCAGATTTAAAGGGTGAGGAAGAATTAAGCAGGCAGAAAGAAAAAATACAGAGGCAGAAAAGCACAGGCCAAGTCGAGGGACCAAGAATAGCCCTGTAGACCTGTACTGTAGCTCAGAGGGAAGTGATTTGAGAGGGGAGTAGGAAGGAGGATGCTGCTGAACTGGGCAGAACTTTTCAAACACCTGACAGAATTCTCTCCTCTGTGTGCAAATCTTGGGAGACAATTCCATTTCCTCTGAGAGACACTATTCAAAGTTCTATGAAATCTTACTATAATAAAAATATATTCTAACATAATTTTACTGTTAGCAATATTAACAAGGACAGAAGAACACAAGATAATTTTTGTAAAGTGCTTAGCACAGTGTCTGGTACATTGTTGGTGTTCAGTTGTTTCCAACTCATGGGATTTTCTTGGCAAAGACACTGTAGTAGTTTGCCATTTCCTTCTCCAGTAACAAACAGAAATTAGGTGACTTGCCCAAGGTCAGACAGCTAGGACATTTTTTGAGGCTGGATTTGAACTCAGATCTCCTGACTTCAAGCTCAGGGCTTTATTCACTATGCCACCTAACTGCCACCTATGGTAAATAGTAGGTGCTTAAAAAATGCTTGTCACCTTCCCCATGAACTGTCTTCTCAACTAAGTCCACATTACATACAATGCACCATATTCCTAGTTTCCATCTCCCTGCCAAAAAAAAGGCAGGGGAGGCAGGGGTGGTGGGGTGGGAGTTGTGTTCTCATATTTCTCTTTTTGGGGCCATTATACCATCAACATATTTTAAGCCTCAGATTTGTTTAGCGGCCGGATTAGTTTGAGAAAAAATGGACTAAAGAAACAAAATGGCCATCACCAGAACAGCAGCATCTTCAAAATGTATCAACACATGCATTAAATAAAAGTTAATCAAACCAGTATGTAAAATGATTATAATGCTTCATTAGCCCCACTAATTATGATGTCTGCTCCATCTTCAGACTAAAAGTGGCATCAAAGAACAAAATAGACTTTCTTTCCTGTTTCCCAAATGTTAGTGCGATGTGAAACAATGGTATCTAGCCTTTTATTTTAACATCAACACCTAAGCTACTAGGTAACGTTGTGACCCAATTACATATGTCAACAGACTTGTCAACTCAGCAAGTTGGATTAATCTGTTCCCTGAATCAAATGTTATGGGTTGAACAGAAGGGCCAATTCAGTAGTCCTGTGTAGACATGTTAACTTTTATGTAGGGGACCAAATGACTCTCAGAGTAGATGTGTCCTTGAGTAGATTGTGCTAGCCAGCAACCAAGCCATGAGGACACTAAAGGTCTCATTCTTTCCAAACTAGACTCAGTCAAGTATCACAATGAACCAAATTGAGACCAAGCCACTTTCATGTATAGGATGCAACTCCTAAAAAAAGAGGAAAATAAGATCTAAGTATATACTGGTAAAGAATTTACAGGAAGCTACTATCTTTTTAAAAATACTACTAATGTATTTTAAGGGAGAAAACTGCTATTTTTTTAAAATAAGTTCCTGCAATACATAAAAAACCCAAAGGTCCCATATTAAGGTAAAAGGGATCCAGAAAAGTGGGGAAATTTAAAGAAAACTGGGCTTTTTCATGGCAGAGAAATCTAACACAGATAGGACACCATCTCTTGCCTGCTTACTGCTAATCTCTGTGTGTGCGTACGTGTGTGTGTACTTGTGTGTGTACATGTGTGTGTATGTGTGTGTGTACGTGTGTGTGTACGTGTGTGTGTGTACATGTGTGTGTTTAGTATTTCACTCCTGGAATGAGCAGCCCCTCATTCATTTGGAAAGCCTGAAACTCAGCTACTCGGACATCTCCATCAGCTCTGTGACTCTCCCCTGTCTATTTTTCTCCTCCACTCCAAACTCTGAGGAGATTCCTCTGTGGCTCTCGTCAGCGGCCAGAGCCAGCAATCAATCAACCAAAAAGCATTTATTAAATACTTACTATGTATAAAAAGGTACTATACTGGGCACTGGAGATAAAAAGACAAGTGGAACAGTCCCTGCCCTCAAAGAGTTTACTTTTGAATGGAAGAGATAGCATGTATACATATATATGCATATGTGTATATATACATACACACATATATGTATATGTACATACATATACATATGTATATGTATATATAAACACATCAAAGCAGATACAAGGTAAGCTTGGAGGCAAAGAAACTATCAACTGGAGGACCAGGAAAGGTCCTTCTGCAGAAGTGACATTTGAGTTGAGTCTCAGCATCCCAGGAAAAGAGAGCAGCCAGTGTAAAGGAATAGAGTCTAGACATAATAAAAGCAAATAAATCATGTAGAGTGTGTGGAGTCAGATGATGTATAATAAGGCTGAAATAACTGACAGCCTGAGGTCAGGTCGTGAAGAACTTTAAATCCTAAATAAAAGAGCTTATATTTTATTTTAGAATTTGTTGAGTTGGGTAATGGCATGGTCAGACCTGAATTTTAAGAACATTGCTTCGGCACCATTTGCATGTTGGACTGGAGCAGGGAGATCAGTAAGGCGCCTATTGCCATAGTCCAGGGGAGAAGCAATGATGGCCTGTGCTACATACAGCAGTGGCCTTTGAGAGTGGAGAGAAGGGCAGGTACACAAGAGCTGTTGTGGAGATAGAAATGACAAGATTATATCTTATAAGGAGGAAACAGACTAAACCCTGGAACAAAATGCGAATTCTTTGAGATGCAGAACTCCCCAGGACTTTTTTCTATGATTAAGTTCTCTTCAGTTGCGGAAAAGTGGGAGAGAAATGTGGGATTGATAGAATGTGCAGTAAGATCTTCTAAGACTCAAAGGGACTTAGAACAGGGTTATAGGAACTCTCTCGCATTGTACAAACATGTTGTTGTTGTTGTGTGTACACTGGTGTATTATGTTTCTGCTGTTGCTGTGGAAACTAGAAATGCTTAAATTTTGACTAACAGGAGGGTGGAAAGGAGGAAGGAAATAAGAAAGAAGAGAGGGAGAGAGGGAAGTAGGAAGCAATTCTGAGTTTGTTCCCCTCCCTTGTAAGTAACTCACTCTGCCAGCAAGAAAATCCATCTGAAGCTGTGGCTCAGGTAGACTCTTAACCATCTTCCAGTATGTGGCAGCCCTGGCTGAAAGGCTCCTACCCTTTCTAACCATCGACGTCAGCACCAAATCTTGTGGCTCCACTTCTCATCTAATCCTATAAGCAAGTTCTCACACTGCTGACACACATTCTCATTAGTTTCCAAGTGAGGTAGAGAGACAGTGTGGAGTATATGGTCGAAAGAGCACAGGACTTGGAATCCACCTGAGTTTGAATGCCATCTCAAACACTAGCTGTGTGACTCTGGGCAAGTAAATGAATCTTTTTTCAGCCTCACCTTCCTCATCTGTAAAATTAAGATAATAATAGCATTTATCTCATAGGGTTGTCATTAGGATCAGGTGAGATAATTTACGGAAAAGGACTTTGCAAGCCTTAACATGGTATATAAATGAAAGATTATAACAAAAAAAGGCAGTAATGATGATAAAAATGGTGATAAGATAATCACTGCCTTTCCAAACAATCCATTGTCATTACTTCGTGATTTTATTCAAGGTGATGACCTTCTTAGTGGTGATCTAGTCAAGATTAGATGGGAAAGGGAATAAGCATTTATAAAGAGTCTGCTATACATCAGACCCTGTGCTAAGACCTTTTTACAAATATTATCTCATCTGATCCTCAAAATAACCCCGTGATATAGGTGCTATTGTTAGCCCCATTTTACAGCTTAGGAAACTGAGACAAATAGAAGTTAAATGACTTGCGCAGGGACACGCAGCTAGTGTCTGAGGATAGATTTGAACTCAAAATTTTCCTGACTCCAGGAACAGCACAGGCCCATTGCATCATGTGATAGCAACCATGCTAGCATACAAGACGGCCTGCTAGCACAGGTTCTTTGATCCTCTTTTTTAAAGGAAAGACAGCTTTAAAGGGGTTTACGATCTTATAGACAACTAAGTACAGATAAGTAGAAAGAAATGAGTATCCAAGAAAGAATCCAATAGACAGGGCTCCAGCTGTCAGAACCTGCATACAGCACCAGACCAGAAGAGAACCAATATCTGAGTGGTTGGGAGGCTCTTAACAAATGGCTACTCAGTGTCCTGTCCAGAGAATCAAAAGGTCCTTCTCATGGAACAAGACTAAATACCCCAAAGTAAACAATAACTTCAAGGTATATACAATTTTCAACTAATAAGCTCAGAGCCAGAAGACACCACAGTCCTCCTGACTCAGTGCCTAATTAGCTTAGTACCAAAAGGTGAGAAAGCCTTCGCCTAAGCAAGCTCCTCCTTAGGCAAGTTTTTCCCCCAATGGGCTCTATGCGATTCAAGATGTATCACAGCTGTGAAAGCAGCAAGACATCTGTGATTGAAATACCTGTGTACTTTTAGACCTGGGAACATAGATCCTGTTCCAGGGGAAAGGGGCACACAGGTAGTCACATAGGCCTATTAATGGACAGGGAAGAGCTTATATTCCATTCACCCTACACACCACCAGTTGCTTCTAGGTAGGTTCTTGCACTATGTCATCAAGAAACATGGGCCTAAAATTCTTCATCTATATAATGAGAAAGTTGGATCAGATGATCTCTAAAGATCCTTCCAGCTCTAACTTGATGTCCATGATCACAGGAGTCTATGAATCTATGTTCTCTCTAAAAAGAAGAATTTTTATCAATCTGTCAAAATGTTTATCAGCCCTGCCCATATGCATAATGATGCATCTGAAGGTGGCATTGATAATCTATAACTAATAGATGTACAGTTCTAATACTGGCTACTTTTGGATGTGCTTTAATGTTGGTGACTTCATAGATACATTCTGCTCTTTAAAAAGAAAAACACTGATAAACGAAAAATCTGCATTTACAAAATGAATAGTGCTAGGAAAGTGATGATTTGCATTCACATAAGATTTCTTTAAATAAGACCTCTCCTCATCTGGTTAATTTGGTTACAGATCATTAACTATTTGGCAAAAAGTGTGGAAATCTTGGGACAGAGCGTAGGGGAAGGGGTATGGTTGAAGTATCTAGAGTCTCTACTAATTGGAAAGCACAAACTGTAAGCTCCTTGGGCCTGATTTCATCTTTATAAAACTAAGTGTTCTGGGGGCGGCTAGGTGGCGCAGTGAATAGAGCACCGGCCCTGGAGTCAGGAGTACCTGAGTTCAAATCTGGCCTCAGACACTTAACACAAAAATCTAGCCGTGTGACCTTGGGCAAATCACTTAACCCCAACTGCCCTCCAAAAAGCAAAAAACAAAAAAAAACCTAAATGTTCTGCTTGCATTGAAATACAAATATCTCTAAAATTATAACATAAATCAACAAAAAATTTGTTTGATTTATTTTTAAAAGCCAAAAAATTGATATACCTTTGACAGAGCACATTTATGATGTAAAGCAAGGTACACTTGTGTCTGACTAAATTTTTTTTCTTACCTTCAGTGTGACTTCTTCCAGACACTGAGTACATGAATTATACTAAAATGCATAACTAGAACGAGATAACAGATTTCTTTTCTATTCTGGGATCTCCGAATAATCCCCTGAAGTCAATTTCTCTTTTCTTCTCCTTTTTCTCAACTGCTAAATGGACATGTGCAGCAGGAGAAAAATTATTACTGAGAGATGTCATTTTTTATGGTCCTAGGAGCCCTAGAATAAAACTTATAGAGAAATGTTATGAATCATAAAGAAAAAAATAGAACATATCAATGTGGTTTTATATATATATATATATATATTGATCAACAGTAATCCTAAAAGCTGGACTAGAAAATATAAACTTCTAAAAGCATATAAACTTCTGGTAATTGGGAATAGGAGCAGGCTTTTTTTTTCTTTTTCTTTTTAGAGTTAACATTTAAAAAAAGAAACAAAATTTGAATTGAAAAACAAAATCATATTTGTTATATTTCTAGGAAATATTTTTCTGTCCATGCAGCTAGAACGAAATCAGGATGAATGATAGATTGGATTAATGAAAGTCTCAAGCTGAGGTTTTGGGGTTTGGTTTTTAAAAATTTTTTGACCACATCAACAAAATACTAAACCGTTCAGTCAATACAGTGAGTGTGGCAGATGCTTCATTCAGTTCATGCGAAAGTGGCATGTGCCAAGGACAAGATGTCTAGATTCTGATTATCTGAAGTTGGTGCTTAATGTGTTCAATGGTTTGCTTTCAGATGGAAACCTGGAAGAGGTTTCATCATTAAACTGGCTTAGTCAATGATAGGAAAAATTACTTTCTAGTATTTTTCAAGGATCCTAAATCTATTCCTGAACTTGAGATTTAAATCACCCTGAAAAGTAACATATAAATGAAAAATAATCATTAAATGCAGCATAGAGAGCATAAATGCTCAGAAAAAGAATTTGTGTCCCAACTGTATATATGATAGTAGGATAGAAGACCTGAAGGATTAACTTTGGACAAAACCCCACTTAACTTTCTACTTTTACCCAGGACACAACACAATGGATTGGAATGTCATTGCTCACCATGTTTGTAGAATGGAATCATTCCCTTTTTCAGCAGCTGGCTTCTTGATTGTTCAGTAGAGAGAGACAGAGCAGATAGAGCTCCCATTTTCCATCAACTAACTCATGCATTCATTTCCTAACTATTTACTGCATACCTCTTCTGTTCAAATCTTTGTGTTGGATATTCTAAGAGATCATGGGAGCCGTCTGAACCCCTCATTTTACAGATGAGGAAACTATAGGCCCACGGCAGTTAAATGACATGCCTAAGATATTATCATAATATCTTTGTAATGGCTGGTTGGTCAATAAGGGAGTCATTTTTGGTGACAGGCTGTTCAACCTTGCTGAAAATCTTCTTGCTTTTGCCTTCCTTCATAACAGATAGTTGATCTTTGCGTACTACTTTATGATTTAGGAAGCCCTTTATAGATATCATCTCATTTGATTTGCTCAGCATAGTAGGAGTAAATTATAGTTTAGCTGGGATACTGTTCATTGGAGTCTCAACAAAAATGACATTATCTTTATATTTTTTAAGCATCCTATAACCATCACCTGTCTTCTCCCCCCATCCCCCAGTGGCCATTACAAGTAGAAGTGGGGGAAGCTGTTGGAGTCTTCCGCCCCATCTCCAGTGGTCCACGACTGAAAAAAAATTTGAATCCTAGCAATGGGAAAGTGAGATCAGAATACTAGATCCTAGTTTCCTGTGTTTCAGATCCATCATGGCAGACGATCTACACATACTTGTCCTCTCCATCATGCTAGTTAGCCATATGTTTTTCACCCCTTCCTCTCAGTTCTCAAGTTATAGAGCCAAAGAGCTAGAACCAGAAGGTGCCTCAAAGGCCATCTAGTCCAACCTTCTTAATTTTTAGAGGCGGGAACTGAGGCCTCAAGGAGTTAAGCAACCTTCCCAAGGCCACAGTTTGTGTTGCGAGCAACCAAGTCTTTAGTCAAATCAAGGTTTGTATTTCCTCCATCAAGTAACACTGCCTTCCTCATCACAAATTTTCTGTTTTCCTCTCCCTCCAGAAAGTCCCCCCTGTACTCTCCTTTGGCTCAGTCACTACAATTGAAAAGATCTAGTTCATTCAAAGATGTATTCCTAGGGTTGTCTCACTGGGAACCTGGGATCCACAGCTCTGTCCCTGACTCATTCCATAACCTTAGGCAAGGGCGAAGCTTCCCTTAAGTCTCTGCTCCTCCCTTGGCTGATGAGGGACTGATAATAATTCTGACCTCATAAAAGTATGTCCTAGGTTTGGGTGAAATGATTCACAGTCATGAAGTGCTTTATGCCAAACAAAATGTGAACCTCAGAGCTAAGTATCTCTCTGTAATGAGACTTGACATTAAAGTCCTAGTTAAAATATCACCATCTCCAAGAAGTCTTTCCCAATCCCCCTTCATGCTAGAGCCGTCTCTCTGTGATTACATCTAGTTTATCCCATATACATCTTGCTCTTACATAATTGTTTTCATATTGTCTCCCCTATTAGATTGTGAGCATCTTAAGAGCAAGGATAGTTTGTTTTTTGCCTTTCTTTATACCCTCAGTGCTTAGCACGATGCCAGGCACATAGAAAATACTTAATAAATGCTTATTGACTAATTGACCTTAGTGGGCATAAGGCAGGCTGGTCAATGGGGATTCATTTTTGGAGATATGTTCTTCAATCCTACTGAAAATCATGTTGCTCTTGTTCTTCATCACAGCTAGCTGATCTTAGTATCCTACTTTATGGTTTAAAAAAGTCCTTTAGGGACATTATATCACTTGATTTGCTCAACAACCTTGTGAAGCAAGTGGTTTTTTTCCAGGCAAGTAAACTGAGGCACAGAGCAATTTAAGTGAATTGTTAAAGGTCAGACAACTGACCAGCAATAGAACCCAGATTCAAACCAAGGTCGTCTGATTTTAAACCTAGTGCTCTTTTCATACTACGTTACAGTTGTTTCTCAGAACTCCGAAGTGGCTTCCTGTTGTTTCTATTGTAAAATACCAACTCTGTTACACATTTAAAGCCTTTCATAATTTGCCTCCAGCTGACCTTGTGAGACTGATTATGACACAGTCCTCCCCCTCATACACCTTGCTGTCCAACCAAACTGGGCCTTTTGATATTCTTTATACCCTAAATTCCATTTCCTCATGCGCTTTTTGCTCATGCTGTCCACTCTATCTGGAATATTGCCCCTCCTCAGCTCTGCCTCCTACAGCAGAATTCCTAGCTCCTTTCAAAGCTCAGGTGGTAGCTGCCATCTTCTACCACCAACTAATTAATCAATTATTTTTTTAAAAAAATTATTAAATGTTTACTATGTTCTAGGAACCATGTTAACCTCCGAGGATACAAAAAAGGCCAAAAGAATTCCTACCATCAGGAAGCGTCAAAGGGAAAAGCAATGTTGCAAACAGCTAAGTATATAGAAAAGATCAAGAGGCAATAATCTCAGAGAGGAAGGCACTAGCATTTGGGGGTACTGGGAAAGGCTTCCTGTAGAAAGCAGGGTTGGATCAGAGATTTGAAGGAAGCCAGGGAAATTAAGCAGCAAAGGTAAGGACGGATAGGATTCTAGTCATGGGGAGACATCAGTTATGAAGGCAAAGAGACAGAAGATGTCGTCTGTGAGGACCAGATCTCTTCAAAAGTAAATGTTCTTCACCTACCCTCCCCCTACAAATTATGTTATATTTACTTTACATGTACTTTGTATTTAGTTCTTGGCATATAAGTAGCATCTCCCCATCCCTAGCCCCCACTGCTTCCCTCCATGAGAATGTAAACTCCCAGAGGGCAGGTCATGTCTCGGGTTTTTGGCTTTTATATCCCCAACTCCTATCACAGTGCCTGACATGTCAAACCCTTTAACAAATGCTTTCTGACTAGTGAATGAATGAATGCAAGAATGGTTGCATTCAGAACTCTGGCTCTTAGTTAAGCTGTCCAGAGCAATGGCTCTTGGTACAGGGTATGTGACTTGCAGGCAGATGCAATGAATGCATTCAGCCAGTGCAGGTATGAGGCACCACATAAGGAATGACCTATTTAGACACTTGGACCCGACAAAATGCTGACTGAGGCAGGGCTTGGATATCTCTGCTCAGTTACCTGCACCCTCTTCACGCTCTATGGTGCTCCAATAAGTACATCATAGAAAGTTATCTTCTAATTTCTAAAACCTACAGAAGAAATCAAGGGTTAAAGAGGACCTAAGAAATTACCTAGTCCTTTAAAATAAAGGCAGCTTCTTCTATATGAAGGACTCCACCTCTAGCATAGTGCCTAGAACGTAGCTGGTGCTTAAAAAGGCTCCTTCAGTCAGTGTTCACTAGACATTTATTTGGTATCTACTATGTGTAGAGATCTGAACTACAAGCTGAAGATACGAAGAAAGATAAAAGACAGTCCCTGCTTTCAAGGACCTTCCAGTCTAAAGGGGAAGACAGTGTGTAAATAAGTCTTATTAAGTGAAGGGGAATTAGACTTATCTGCTTGATCTCCAAAGACAGAACTAGGATCAGTGGTAGAAATTGTGTGGAGAAAGATTTTGGCTTAATGTATCCATTAACCACCTAACAATTGGCGCTGTACAAAAATAAAATGGCCTATCCCAAGTGGCAGCAAGTTCCCTCTCAACAGAGATACTCCAGTAGAAGCTGGATGTCCACGTGTCAGATGTTACAGGAGAGATGCATGCTTTAGGTAAAGGTTGGACTGCATGGCCTCTAAGTTTCTTTCCAAATTTGAAATCTCTGATTCTATGAAATGCAGACTCAGAGATATTAAGCAATTTGTCCAAGGTTATACTGCTTGCCACAGAGACAAGGACACAGGCATAGAACCAGGATGTTAAACCAGGCCTCCCACCCCCCCAGACCTTGTACTTTCTAATGCACCCCCCCTGCCATGCATTTTCTTATCTAGCCTTTTGGGAATTCTTAGCCTGGCCTTAGGGTTCCTTTATCGACTCCCCCAGCGCCCCACCCCTTTCAGCTATCTCATCAACTTTTTTTTCTCATTATTCCCCACTACAGACTTCCTATTCTAACTACACTGATCTGCTTGCTATCTCCTATATGTAATTTGCTTGTTCTTCATCTTATCCCTTGCAGATGTTCCTCCCTTCACCTGGAACCTCCTCCTTCCTTTGCCAGCCAATGCCCCTTACACTCCACTCTTACTCAAAACTCAGCTCCTCTAGGAAGTTTCTGAAGGCCCATTCCACTCTGATCACTTTTTTCTCCCTGTGTTTATAGACCCTTCAAGTTTCCTTGTGTATTCTTATTCCTTTATATCCTCCTAGTATGATGTGGGGAGATGTGGCTTCTATTATGATATATTTATACAATAAGTACTTAACAGATATTATAAGATAGCAGCAAGTTTTGAGGCTTCCAAATAAGCTCATTCTAGGAATGGAAAACCCAGTTGCTTGTCTTGGTATTCATCTGGGTGGGGGCACGCTATGGAGATGAGGAACAGGTTGGGTTAGGGTGTGTTTATTACATCAGGAGGCTTGTGAAGGATTTGGCAGCAAGGTAGACAAGGGTGAGAAGGTTGGGCAAGTGGAGAATGATGGGCAACCTTCTCTCTAGGTGAAGGGTTATTGACTTCTGCAAGAGTGTGTGTGTGTGTGTGTACACACACTTGTGCATGCACACACTTGTGTTATTGCCACAATGCCTTAGAAGCAGAACACTAGGTTGTGGAGGTGTGACACAGAAGGCCAAGTGTTGGGGGCCGTTCTAATTTTTCTGACTGCCTGACACTGAGCGCTGCAGCACACTGCAGGGGGTGAATTGACCAAGGAAGGCCTGATTTCTGAATCTTTGGGGCTGATACTGGAGAAATGATCAACTGGGGGAAATTATTTTGTCCTTCCTACCAAACCAATAGATACACATTCCCCAGGCCCTTGTTATTCCTTTTTTAAAGAATCCCAAACCTTAAATTTTTTTAAAAAAATTTTCTTACTTTGGCCATTCCTGGTATTTTCCCAAATGTAGAATGGAAGATAAAATACAAGGAATAACAGGAAACAGTCCTCTAAATTCTCAAATGTCTTAATTATGAAGAAATTAATGAAATACCTCACAATATCTGTAAGTTATACCCCTTGTGCATGTTTTTGTTTTTATGCCTGGTGATCATAAGATCTTCTTCTTTCTTTTTTTTTTTTTTTGTAAATAGTATTTTATTTTTTCCAATTGCACATAAGATGTCACTTTTATTCTCTTTACATAGTAGAGCAGAGAAAGCATTGAACTTGAGGCTGGCTCTGTGAGCTGCATGACCTCAGACAAGTCATTAACCTTTCTGAGCCTCAGTCTCTTTGTCTGTAAAATTGGGAAAATATAATAACACTTAAATTACCTACTTCACAGGCAAACAGTTTGTAAATTGTAAAGCAAAGTATACATGTAAGTTAGTATCACATGGAACCTATACTAGTTGAATACCTTATAAAAGTAACCATTCATGGTGCTTGTGCATCATCATCTATATAGATAAATTTCTGTTTAGAGCAGTGTGTATGTGTGTCATGGACCCTTTTGACAGTCTGGTGAAGCCTATGGACCCCTTCTCAGAATAATGTATTAAAATTGTAAAATATGTATAAAATTAAATACATAGGATTACAAAGGAAGTCGATTATTTTGAAATACAGTTATAAAAAAATTATAAGCTCATAGACCCTGGGTCGAGAAGAATCAGCCAACCAAATGGTTCCTCTTGTCATTTCTTAGTGATGTAGGGAGTTGGATGAAATGTAATAAAGTTTATGAGCTGAAATTCCGATTTCCTTAAGCAGAATATAAAGGCTTGGGGGTGAGCGGGAAGAATTTGAATTCAGGTTGGAGGAAGGCAATTTCTAGCACAGCGTCTCATCGGGCAGCAGTGCCCATCACCCCTCCGGTTATTTAGGCCCCCTCCGTCCTTCGTATTACGAGGCAGAAGGAATTATCGGCCTTCCCTTGTTTGGGTCCCTGTTGAATATCTTCAAAGGTATTTGACTCACCTGGGGTTCGATCATCCACCCCTGCTCCCTGCTCTCTCCAGAGACAGCGTATCGAAAAGCCGAGTAAACAGGTATCTTTTCTTGGGTGCTGTATAGGGTGGCAAAGCGCTCCTTGCCGTTGTACTTTTGACAGATTTTCACGTGGAAAGGCTCAGCCAGTCCTTTAGGCGGGGTCTCTTCATAAAAGAACTTGTTACATTCAGCAAAACCTGCTTCATCGTCCCTGATAATTCTGCCCTCTACGAGCCAGGAGAAAACAAAGAGGCTGATGAGGGGAAGGAGAGATGCTGGTCTCATGTTGGACTTCCTGAAATTGACCGTGCCCTCCCTCCTTCTGCTCCCTGGGCTGGGGGCTCGCTCTGAGAGGTCCGAGACTGGAAAACAGCAGAGAAGCCCTGCAAGTGGATTGGAATCTGGAAATGGTTTACAAGGGAAATGAAATCCGAAACCCAGCCCTTCCCTTCTGGGAGTGGACTCTTTCTACAGGCAGGGCACTGCCAAACTGCATGGAAGCTGTAGGGTGTCATGGGCTGCAGAGACAAATCAGCAAGTGGAGGCTGTACCTTTGGGTTCCCCCTCTGGAGATGGCTTTAAGGACTTGGACTGCAGCTATCTGAGTGTGTCAAGAAGGAAAGGCTTCAGGGAAGCTCGGGTCCTCGGAGATAAGGGGCTTTGTGTGTGTGTGTGTGTGTGTGTGTGTGTGTGTATGACGCTGATCTCAATGTTCAGGATATAAATGTCTGAGTGTATATTTAGAATATTCAGAGTATGAGGATGCAAACCTAGGTTTTGGTACATCGCAGATCTGTCCCCTGAAAAAGTGCTGTACGGAGTACCCTGTAAGGGCTAATACGGATCTCAAACATAGAGTTAAGTCTAGACTGCACACCATGCATATGTAAAGCAGTCACGTAGTTGTTCTCCAGTGGAAAATTTCAGAGGGGAATAAAATAGAAATGTGATTAAAAGGGAATAAGACTGATTTTTATGTGATACATAGAATTTATCTCATTATTTTACAATTAATCTGTATATGTGCACACACAACCGGGTACCTGAAATTGACTGTAGATCTAGGAAGAACAATTAGCAATTTCCTGACTCTTACACTTCTATTGTATAAGATAATAGTTAGTTCATTTAAACCTCCTTTTCCCTCTTCAAAGTGTCAGTACATGAAAATCGTGGACAAGTATAAAGGTCATATGCTCTAGTCGCCTGGTCAAAATATAAGCCCTCTCAAGAATAGTTTAAAGAAGTGGTTCCCCAACTTGTTTGAAAATTTCTATTAGAAAACTAACCACCTTCTGAGTAACACATTCCTTTTAGAGACAGCTCTAATTACTCGGAAGTTTCTAATTTACTAAACTATAGCTTCCATCCATTGGTCACTGTGTTGAATAAATTTTGTGTCCTTTCTGTGAAATGCAAGCAATAAAATTCAAGCCTACTTATGGAAATTCAAACATATTATGATTTATCCTAGTGTTTCTCAGAGGGTGTATAGAACTTATCCTTGCAATCACATGCATTTGCAAGAGTCTCTCCAATCATTCTTAGCAAGTTACAAATTCTCCAAGAAAAGAATTAGTAATGTGCCATGAACAAAAAGTTTGAGAAAGATTTGAGTTATTCAGATAGTCTGAATGAGGTCAAAAGTTTTAGCCTTAAACCAATTATTATTTGAATGCTTTTAGTACAATCAACCACATTCAATGCTCAACCTTTTCTCTGGAGTGGTGTTTGCTTTCCCTTTTTTTATGACAACCCATATACCTCCTCTACTTTCAATACTCTGCTCAAAGTTTGCCTCCTATATAAAAGTCATGCGTGTGATTCCAGCAATGTTTCCATTTTATGTTTGTAGCTAAATGGTGGTGATTTAAAAAAACAAACAAAACAACTTCTCTTCAAAGATAAATTGTTTTAATACCACATCTCTATTCTGATTTTTTCCATCATGGATAAGTGTGTATATTAAATCATGTGTATATGCTGGCATATGGAAATTAAATAGACAATAGTAACAAAACCTGATTTAGTAATGGCATTAATGAATAAGCACTGATTTATTAAACATATGTATTTTGCTATTTCTGAAATATCTTACTTTGATTTGTAAAATACTGGTGAACAAATTAGCATTTGTAAAAAAATACTTTAAGCAACAGAATTAAACTATTTGAGATTATTAAGAGAGCTGAGAAGGTAGAAATTATACTATAATACTGGCTTTATTTTTCCAGGAAAGACCAAGCCCAAGAAAACCAGACTTAACTGACTGGTGGAAAGGAGGAAATGGTGTGCTGAGGTAAGAGGATTAAGTTCCTGCCAGATCTTGAGTCCTAAAAAAAAAAAATTTAAAAAAATGAGTCATACTCAACTGAAATGTGGGTAGAATTATCCTTTTACCAGACAAACTGAACTGGAGATGGTGGTGATGCTTAAAGGTAGTCTCAGAGAATTAAGTTTAGATGAGATAATAGGCAGGAAGATGTTTCTCTCTCTCTCTCTCTCTCTCTCTCTCTCTCTCTCTCTCTCTCTCTCTCTCTCTCCCTCCCTCCCTCCCTCTCTCTCTCTCTCTCTCTCCCTCTCTTTCTCTCTTTCTGTCTCTTTTTCTCTCTCTCTCCTTTTCTTTTCCCCTCTCTGCCCTTCCTTTCTTCCCTCTTTCTCTTTTTCCTTCTCCCCTCTTTAGCCTGCATTCTAAAAATCTGAGAACCTTTCAGAACCTTTCAGTAGCACATAGAGTGAATATTCATAATTCATTACAGAATTATATCCTAAAAATGTCTTGAGCAAATCTTCTCGCTTCTCTGGGTCTCAGTTTCCTCATTTACAAAAATGAAGGAATTGAACCAAGTGACCTCTAAGTTCCCTTTCAGCTCTAACATTCTGAGCTTCTGTGAGTCTAAAAGTTTTATTGGTGCTTAGGGACTATGTAATACATCTGTGCTGTTTACTTATTCTTTGGGTAAAATCTTGGAAAACAGAGGCTAGACAAGAATAATTTTGACGAGTTCGAATATCAAAAAGTTTTCTTCCCTCCCCTTTTATCTATAACCTCCTCCAGTTTGGGCATACGTATCTATCCAAGCAGGCATCAAATTTTCTCCATTCCACCACCAAAATGTCCCTGAAATCTATACCCTCCTTTCTACCTCCTCCCCCCACTGCTGTAACTAGCTCGTTCAAACCCTTACTATCTTCTATTATTGCAATAGGCTTCTAATGACTCTTCTCTCTAGTAGTTTCTCCCATCTCCAATCCATCTTGCACATTTGCTGAATAGTTTTTAGTATGAAACTCTCTAATCACATCACCTCCTCTCCTCAAAAAATTTCATTGACTCCCCATTTCCTAAAAATAAAATATGAACTCTATAGTCTGACATTCTAAGCCATTCTCATTCTGATTCCAAACTATCTTTTCAGCTCCTCTCCTTTATGTATGTTATAGAGCAAAACAAACTAATGATACACCCCCATTCTCATTCTGTCCTTCCCTGTCCTGTCACCTTTCTTCTTGCTACCCCCTTGTAAGTGGCAAAATAGACAAAAACTGGATTTGAAGTTAGGAAGACCTGAATTCAAATCTTCCTTTAGACATTTGGTTATCTGGGTGACTCTTGGCCTCAGTGTCCACATTTATAAGATGAAGGGGTTAGATGTGTTGCTTTCTAAGGTCCTTTCCAGTTCTAAATTTCTGATCCTATAAATGCCCTCCCCACTAATCACTGTCTTTTTAAATTCCCTCCTTTCCTTTGAGGTTCATCTCAGGGGTCATCTTCCTCACCAAGTCTTCTCTTCTGACCTAGAGGTGACCTGACACTTCTTAAATTTTTGGTAGCACTTTGTATGGAGTTCATACTGACTTTGTTTTTAAAATCTTATCTATAAGGTAGGCATTTATGTACATGTCTTATCTTTATTACTAGATTATAAATTCCTTGAGAATGGCACTGTGTCTCATTTCATTTTTGTATAAATAGCACCCAGAAAAATGTATCTTAAGAAAATACTTTTAATGTTTACTTGAATACCCTTTTCTAAATGTATCTTTCTTCATATTGTCTATTTTCCAAGAATTCCCCAATAGGTGCCAATGGGTCTTTGCAGGTACAAAAGGCTTTACTTATATTCTCTGACTTAAGCCTCACAACAGCTGAGTTATTACCCCTCAATTTACAGATGAGGAAACTGAGTCTCAGGGATATAAACTGACTCACCCAAGGTTAAGCAGCTAGTACATGGCAGAGGTGGGACTGACTCAAAGTCCCTGCTATTTCCAGTATAATATGATACCTTTTGTATGAGTCATACTGCCTTCTTATTCATGAATGTGAATGGTATTGACTTACATCATGTGATCAGATACTCTCTGGGCTTCATTCCCATTTCCACAGTCCAGGGGCCTTCAAAGATGGCTTCTTTTGGGGTATGCTGACAGCAGGATTGGGATTAGCTGCTTACAGTATAACTGCAGTGATCTGCCCACCCTTCTTTGATGTTCCCCATGTGACTTTGGGAAAGTCACTTAATCTTCATGGGCCCCAGTTTCCTTGACTGTAAAAGTACAGTAGATGGAATATAACTTGATAAAGGAAGACATTAGTAGCTGGGAGACCTTGGCAGTGGTGTGGAGGATGGCTTGGTATGGCAAAAGACTTGAGGCAGGGAGAGCAGTGAGAAGACCTTTGCAGTAGTCTAGTCAGGTCAGCACCTTTTCGTGAAGCTGGAGAGTATAGTTCAAGGACACTTTCTTAAACCCAATTTCCTGTGTAAAGGGAAAAGAGATGGAAAAGAGAATGTGAATATTTCTTGCAATGATCCCAGAATGAAGACTTCTAGCCAGAGAAGGGAGATATTCTGGGGAGTATTTCCCATGGAAACTCATGCTAGAAGCAGATATGTGCAAGACTCCAAGGTCCAAGTTTAAGGATTCCCAAATTTAAGAGTCTCAAGTTTGGAAGCTTCTAAAAGAAGGAGATTCCTTATCCAACACTCTTCTTGGAAAAAGAGGATAGTTCTTATGCAGTGTCTTTCTTGGAGAGCAAAGTCAGTCTAGGTTTGATGAGAAGAGTATTGCTCTCTGAGTAAGTATTGCTTATTCAGCAACCTCCAAGGTATGTTTATCTTCTCAGGTCAGTTTAAACCATAGAATAGTGCTACAAGTTTTGGGGGTAAATGATATGTAGGAAAGGAACCCACTGGTGTGTCAAAGCTTTGCTCTGATAGTAACTCCAAGTTCAGCTACCTTATGAGAGGAGCTACAGGGCTATTTGAGTGTTTTATGTGGTTCCAAGTTTACTGGCTCTTGAAAACTCTTGCTGGCTGCTACTTGAGATTTCTGCTTGGTTCTGAAACATCTCCACTTGATCCAGAAGCTTAGCATTGTTTAGGAACTCTTCCTCTGGGTTCAAAAGAGTTGGCTCAGGAGTTCTACTTGTCTAGGAAATCCTCTATCACACACACCATCACTACAACTTTACTGCTGCCAGCTCAGATTCCTGCAACCCCATTCATGGACCTATGTCTCCATCTGCTCCACTCCTGTCTCCATGAACTACCATAGAGCTCCACCTACTTCTGGTGTCTTGTAGTTTGATGGAGAACATGGTCCTCTGAAGACTCACAAGTCTGAACTTTTAGCCAAGAAACTGAAGGATGGTCTCATTTTCTCTCTTATCTAGTTCCGCCATAGTCCAATTCTCTATGTTTGGTGGCCAGCCATCCTTTAAATGACCAAGTTTAAGGATAGCTCAGGCCAGACTTCACACATGTATCACTCAATCATTTTAAAAGAAAATGTGGTATTAAAGAACCAGTGAGTGGGTACTCAGGACAAAGTGAGTTAGCAGGTCATCAAGGAAACATCATCAACACCAAACAAAGGAGTCATCAGCTTAACCTTGTTAAAAAGGAGTTAACCTTGTCAAGGGAATCTCTCTACATGCCTGTGCAATTATTTCAGTAAATAGAGCCGAAATTCCATAAGCCAAGTAAGTCAGGACTGACAAAGTTTGCAGAAGCTCTTCTTGAGCCTTCTTTTTCTTTCTTAAAAATGTTTCCTGATGTGTTTTGTTTTCATATTACAAACATTTATGGATTACTCCCATTCTATGAGTAGTCTCTTGAAAAAAAACAAAACAGTTAATATTAATAATTACAATGATCTTATCTGAAAATGCAAGCAATATTTCACATAGCACTCTTCTGACCTCCATATTTTTAAAATGAATATAATACTATTTTCTCCTTTTCATCTTCCACCCCATTGGAAAAAAAAAGAAAAGAAAACTAATTTTTCTTAACAAATATGCATATCAAGTAATACTAATTCCCTCAATGACTGTTTATGAAATATTTGTCTCATTCTTCCCCTTAAATCCATGACCCCTGTCACAGATAACATGTTTTATCATTGGTCCTCTGAAATCATGAATAGTCATTATGTTGATTATAGCTCTTGTTTGTTTGTATTTAAGATGTTGCTGTTATACTATGGATTATTCTCTTAGTTCAGCTCATTTCATTCTTCATTAGCTTTTAAAATTGTTCATTTTTGTAATATTGATGCTATAGTATAAATTTTTCTTCCAGTTTTGCTTACTTCACTTAATACAAGCCTTTCCATGACTTTTTAAAATCATCTCTTTCCTCATTCCTTATAGGGCAATAGTATTCCATCATGTTCATATAAAACAGCGGTTCTCAGTCTGTGGATTATGTTCAGTTTGTAACAATGAAAATGCATCCTGCACATCAGATATTTACAATGTAAATAAAAATTTACATATATACATTTACATTAAATTACAGTGATTTACATTACTTCATAACAGTAGCAAAATTACAGTTATGAAGTAGCAACAAAAATTATTTTATGGTTGGGAGTCACCACAACATGAGGAACTATATTAAAGGATCGCGGCATTAGGAAGGTTCAGAACTACTGAAAAACAATCTATTCAGCCTTTCCCAATTGATGGGCAGCCCTCAAGAGATGCTATAAATAATTTTTGCACATAAAGAAAAAAAATCTTCCTTTTTACCAGATTCCTATAGATAACAATAGCATAAGGTTATTCTTCCTATGTGTGCAGAATTAAAAATGGAAAATAGACTTCCTTTGGTAATCATTTCATCATATTGCCTAAGGGCTTAAATCCATTACTATGCATATTTAGTGCTGGGAAGGAAACAGATGAGCATTTATTAAGCACTCACTTTGTGCCAGGCACTGTGCTAAGTACTTTAAAAATATTATCACAACAACTCTGGGAGAGAGGTACTATTATTATTGTTCCTACTTTATACTTGAAAAATTTGAAGCCAAGAGAGGTTGTGACTTATCTCATAGTTAGTAAGGATAGAAGACTGGATTTGACCTCATATCTTCCTGACTCTGGATTCAGTGATCTAACCATTTAGCCACCATAGCTGCATAAGGAAAGGAAACCCCATGACCAAAAATCTGTTACATAAACATATGTGTGAACAATATTAGACAAAATATAAGTTGCATTCCCACCTCTCACCAAAAAAAGAATAATTTGTTCAGTTGTTTTTCAGTCATTATCCAATTCTTTGTGACCCCATTTGGGGATTTCTTTGTAAAGATACTGGAGTGGTTTGCCATTTCCTTCTCCAGCTTATTTTACAGATGAGGAAACTGAGTTAAACAGGGATAAGTGACTTGCCCAGGGTCACATTTGCCTAGTGTCGAGGTCACATTTGAAGTCTTCCTGACTCTAGGTTTGGAGCTCTAGCTACTCTATCACCTAGCTCTCCACACCCCACCCAGGTCCAAAAAAAAAAAATCTCTTGTAGACTATCTTACAACATTCTATTAAAGTTTTTCATCATCTTCTTCCCCTTTACCCCACCCCCACCCAACCAAAGTCCCCAACAGAATAATGTTGGGGGGGGAGAGCAGGTTAGAAGATGACTGAATAATATAATAGCTAATTGACTCTTAGTTCTGTGGGATGAAAGGCTTATAGTTCTTCTACAAAGAAAATGACAGTGCTAGTATTAGAAGAATTTAGATAACTCCTGATCTCTGAAGTTAGAAAAATGACTGAATCACGAAAATGAGTTCTGGTAGTTACTTTAGGGCAGAAAGACCACACAGGTCCAAATCCCTACTGTGACTGTGGGAAAAGTCCTTTGAGGCAATACTTATTAGCTTTTATCAGAAGAATACATAAAGATGAAAAAATTCAGAAGCTATAAGGAGACTGTCAGAGACAAGTTCTTTTTCTCCCCTCTCATTTTCCCCCTTTCTCTCTTCCCCATCTCCTCCTCCTCCCCTCTTTTCCTCTCCCTCTCTTCCCCCTCTTCCTCTCTTTCTCTCCTTCTCTTCCCCCTCTCCCCTCCTGCCATTTCTCTCTCCCCTCTGCCCAGCTCTTTCTTCCCCTTCTTGTGAGTAAAGTTGTAACATAGGCAGGCTGAGACACAGTTTTTTCCAAGGCAAGATAACAATTTTTAAGAGTGACAGGTAAACTTAGTAATTTAGCTCACACTGGCCATCTCAACCAAAAAGTCAAGTATCTGAGTGTGATCAATTCATTAATCAGGTTAGCAATAACAAATAAATTCTGTCAACGGCCTTTCTCAATGACCAACAACTCTGAGTAAGAGCTAATAGGGTCTTTTAAACCTAGTTGTGTCTTCCTTCTGATTGGCCTGACAGTACATAATTTAGACTGCCCCTCACAAAGGTAAGACATCCCCAACTCCGTTAGACATTTTAATAAGGTGATGAGTTAAGAGTTAACTCAGCAACTCCCTATTATTTCCCTTGGGAGAGGAATAAATTTTAGGTGATAAGATTAATCAGCTGGGATGTGAGATAGACACAGACAGACAGACAGACAGACAGACAGACAGACAGACAGACAGACAGACAGATAGATAGATAGATAGATAGATAGATAGATAGACAGATGGAAAGAGATATGATGTAGTTGTTTCAGTCATGTCTTACTGTTCATGACCCTGTTTGGGGTTTTCTTGGCAAAGAAACTGGAGTAGTTTGCCATTTCCTTCTCCAGTTCATTGTACAGATGAGGAACTGAGGCAAATGGGTGGAATGACTTGCCCAGGGTTACACAGCTAGTAGGTATCTAAGACCAGATTTGACCTCAGTTATTCCTGACTGCAGGCCTGGTGTTTTATCCACTTTGCCACCTAGCTGTTACATAACAGGAATATAAATTTTGAAGAAGTGACAGCTATGCATCAAGCTCTTAATTGTCCATAATATTGAATTTATTTTCCAGAGTATTAGAGAGTGTCAGGATGTTTTTCTAATGCTATAATTAGTAGAGTAGGCTATATTTGTTTTTTGATCAATTAATGGTTGACTATTGATTAATAACTATCAACAGAGAGGAAAAAGAATGACTAGTGATGTGAGAATTATTTCAGAATCAGTTGTGGGTACAAATCAAAGCAGCAATTGGAACAAAGGTTAAAATTGCTATCAAATTGGGGGGTAAAGGTGTATTTACATATTTGTTGGAAAAAAGTTATCAACTAAGAAAATGGGGAATAAGCCAAAGTAAAGACATGAACTTTTTTCTTAGAAAAGTGTAACTGATAGAAAAGTTGACACAGTGGAGAAACTGAAAAATCTCAGGAACCACCTCAACCAGTAAACACTTTGTCTTCTTGCCAAGTAAAGAGGGATCTGAGAGGGGAGCATTGGTTCAGAAATAAGCTAATTTGCCAAACTTTGTGGAAGAGATTGATGGAAGATCACAAGAAGTGTTGCCTCAGGTAACATAAAATTAAAAAAAGAAACGGTTAAAGGAAAACAAACCTGCAGAGCTTGGCAGGAGACCTGGCTAAGCGAGATTCTCCTGAGTGCTCCTGTGAAAGAAGCTTCAAGGAAGACGACAATCATATAGGAAAAGGCATTTGAGCTGAGCTTTGAAGGAAACTAGGAACTCTAAGAGGCTGAACACGAAGAGGCATTCCTTCTCATCAAATTAGTTAATATATGTAAAGTACCTTGAAAACCTTGAAGTTCTGTACAGATCAGAGTGTTGTTATGGTTGTTCTAGGCATGGGGACAGCTAATGCAGAGGCAGAGAGATGACTGGGAAGAGAAAGGGTAAAACACTTTTTTATATAGTAACTACTTTGTGTCTGCATTTTTAATAAATATTTTCTCATCTGATCCTTACAACAACCCTACTAGAAAGATGATATTATTATCCTGGGTTTTATACATTTCAGTTTTGCCTGACTCTTTGGGACCCCTTTTGGGATTTCATTGGCAAAGATATTGGAGTGATTTGCCATTTCCTTCTCCAGCTAATTTTACAATTGAGGAAACTCGGAGGTTAAAGACTCGCCCAAGGTCACACAGCTAGTAAGCACCTGATGCGAAATTTGAATCCAGATTTTCCTGATTCATTATGGGGCCCCTAAGTGGTGCAGTGAATAGAGCACCGACCCGTGAGTCAGGAAGACCTGAGTTCAAAACCCACCTCAGACACTTAACACTTACTAGCCGTGTGACCTTGCACAAGTCACTTAACTCCAATTGCCCTGCCTTCCACTTCCAAAAAGAAAAAACAAGTGTGTCATTGTGTTGTTAATGTATTTTTGCTTAATGGGAAGATCTTTGCCATCCATTGATAGGCCCATATGACCCACTTGAGTCACAAGGAAGCCTGAGTCACATGAGTCTGTGGTGGGAGGAGCTTGTTAGGCAGGAGCAGAAAGGGTGGAGGAAAGCTGAGAAGTTGGTGAGAGCAGTTAGAGCTGAGGGAGAGAGAGGAAGCAGGCAGCAAACTGTGAGATTCATTTATGGAAAGACCCTAGCAGAGGAAAGGCTTGAGAATGGCAGTGTTCCCTGCATTATTATTGTGTATAGATTTCTTTGTTGCTATGATGGATTTGGCTTTCTGGGGTTGGTATTTTACTTTCTGGTATTTGAATGAATGTTTAGGGTCTGTCTTCCATGTAGAGAGTCTGTTATATTTTGCAATTCAGAATTGTGCTGGCATATTCATAGCCTCTGTAGGTGCTGTGAATATTGCCTTGGCACTACAGTCATGGATACCTTTTTTATTTCAGAAGGCCATTTGTTAAACACTTACCAGCACATCCTTGTTTGGTAGGGTAATAGATTAATAGTTGGAAAATACTTTAAAGGATTATCTAGGCCAACGCTCTTATTTCTATTTCTATAAAGTCTTTATGAGAATGCTCATGTGTGAATGGGGGGGGCAGCTAGATAGTACAGTCGATAAAGTGCTAAACTTAGAATCAGGAAGACCTGAGTTCAAATCCAGCCTCAGACACTTATTGTCTGTGTGATCCTGGGTAAATCAATTAAACTTCTTTGCCTCAATCTCCTCATCTATAAAAAAAACTGGAGAAGGAAATGGCAAACCACTCCCAATATCTTTGCAAAAAAAAAAAACCCAAATGAGGTCACAAAGACTCTGATACAACTGAAACAATGAAACATGTGTGAACCAATAACGCACCCCATAAGATCCATCATCATGCAAAAGAGAACAGTTTAGCCAGTCACATGGAAAACAAAGGTGGATGAAATCCTATTCCCCAGACTGGTTTCATTATCATCACAGATCTACATTTTCAGCCCTAGTCTCTTTTCCGAGTTCTACCTCCACATCACTAACTGCCTACTAGACATTAGACACTTTGCTTTGGATGTTCCATAGGTATCTTAAACTCAATATGTTAAAAACTAAACTTATTCTCTTTCCTTCCCAAATCTACCCTTCTTTTGAACTGCCCTATTATCTCATTGGCCCCAACGTTCTGCCCCACACCCTGGTTCACAATCTTTGTGTCATCCTAAACTCCTTATTCTCACTCCCTTTACATATCCAATCAGTTGCCAAATCTTGTAATTCTAATACCACATCTTTCTCATGTGTAGAGTCAATATGACTAGATCTTATAGCCTTACCCATAAGGGCCTGTACATGAGAAATAACCTTTTTTTTTTGGAGACAAACAGGATCAAATGACTTGTCTAGGGTCACACAGCTAGTAAGTGTCTGAGGCCAGATTTACCTTTAGGAAGATGTCTTCCTGATTCCAAGCCAGATGCTCTATCTACTGCACCACCTAAGATGCTCCAACAAATAATTTTTTTAAAATATCAAAGACTTATATGATCACAAAGGAGGTGCATCAGTCATGTAGTAAATACAGATAAACAGTTGGAAAGCCTGAATGAGATCTATGAAATATTAAGAGAATTAAAGAAAGGACACCATTCATTGGGAAAAGTATTGGAAAATATTGGACTATTGGAAAAATCCATGGAGGATTGGTAGAAAAACTAAGAGAGGAATTGCCTGGAACCATAGGATCATCAGAGCTAGAAGGGACAGTAGAGGCCATCTAATCCAGTCATCTCATTTTATAGATAAGGAAACTAAGGTCCAAACCATGAGACTTGTCTCTAATACAAAGACACCACCCCTTACTCTCCTATCTATCTCTCCTTACTCCCCAGCACTGCCATTCTGACTCTAGGTTCCCAACCTCTCAGGGCAGTTATAACCTAACTAACCTTGAACCCAAGCTGGCAGTTTCAAAGGCAAAATCCCCCATGTTCCCTCATGCCCATACCTTGTCTCCCAAGTCAACAAGCAGCTATGGCAGGTGATGCTCAGAGGGGTCCATTCTGTTCTCTAGGGCAAGCACCAGGGAGCTTTTCACTGGGATAGAGTAAGTCACACAGCATGAAGAGGACTGAATGGATTATGATCAGATTTTATTACATTTTCTTTCTTTACCACTAACCTAGTCACTCAGGTTCAAAAATTTGGTGTCAGCTTTGACTTCTCGCTCTCACTCCACATATCAGATGCTAAATCACATCTTTTTCACCTCTATAGTATTTCTCCTATATCCCCTTCTCTGCACTCACACAGCTGGTTAAGGCCCTCATTACCTCTCATGGGGACTATTATAACAGCTGACCAACAGTACTCTCTGGCCCAAAGTCTCTTGTCTCTCTAATCTCTCCTCCACATGGCTACCAAAGTGATTTTCCTAGACTGTATCTGACTGCATCACTCCCCCTCAATAGACTCTAGTAGCTTCCTGTTAAGTCCAGCATCACACATTTAATCTCTATCTCATCCTTTTAAAATGTCTGTTTTGTGTAACTTATAGGACATGCTTAGTCATTAGTACAATTGTATGTAATGAGAGTCCCACATGTGGCAAGCTTTGGGATAGGGATGTACATGTACATATACATGTATGTGGAAAAGGCTCAAAATTTTTTTTTACCAATTGTAGTGCTCAATCAAAAAAGTTTGGAGACAGCTACATCAGAGTATTCTTGAGTGTCTGTCACTCTCAGTGTTATATGGTCAAGACATCACTAGAGCCCATTCCTGGCTTTGCCACTTACTAATTGTTTTATTATAGTGAACCTCTCTGAACTTTAGCTTCCTCATCTGTAAAGTTAGGACATAAAAAAATCCCAAACTACATATCTCAGAATGTTGTGAGAATCTAATGAGATTATATGTGTGAAAATACGTGCAAATCAAGGTATTATTATCATCATTTAGGTTTTCAAAGAAGTTCTTCCTATTTTTCTCCTGGCATCTACAATTGACCTCCTTGGCTCCAACTCCATTCAAGCTCAGATGCCTTATTTGCTCTGTCACAGCACAGTCTGTGCCCCTTCACCCTTTCTCCAGAGTTTTCTCAATATAGTCATTGAGAGTACATTTTGGAATTTATTCTTGTGAGTTATTAGTCTGCTATGCATATGGTCAGAGGTGCTTTTATAATGCATCTGTTATAAAACCTAATATTAGCAACACAATACCAGCCATATCATCTCACAGTACAAGAATGAGACCATTTAGCCACTGCCCTGAGTAGTTACTGGGGAGCAGTGTCTTTAATGATGAGCTCTGTCCAATGTCAGGATTTACTTTTGGGGTATATATGTGTGTATTGGGGATGGGGAGAAAAAGTATAATAAAACTGTCACACCTCTCACTGGTTCTACTGCCATTCAAAGAATGCTGTAGGCTACATTTCCACTGTCTTTTAGGATAATTGTCAATTGTTAGGTAAGGAAAAGAGGTTTTCTCAAGAAAATTCTAAGGACTTGATT
The DNA here is from genome assembly GCA_028646575.1 of Pseudocheirus occidentalis. Lineage (NCBI taxonomy): Eukaryota > Metazoa > Chordata > Mammalia > Diprotodontia > Pseudocheiridae > Pseudocheirus > Pseudocheirus occidentalis. The sequence goes on from CM053596.1 coordinate 122,994,543, forward strand.
AAAGGACACAAAAGACTTTAAGAAAATAGGTATGCAAAGCCATAACTAGGGCAGGGCAAACAGGACTTTGCCTCAGTATAAAATTTATCCCAGGAACAAGGTGGTTAGAATGAGCTTAAGGAGCAGTTCAAATGTCTCAGAGGTTCTCCTTGGGGAACTGGCTAACATCCAATCCCTAATAATATCACCTGCATAGGATTTGGGAAAGTTCTAGTCAATTAACATTTCTCTTGGCAGCCTTATATATAACACTCTGGGTGAACCCCAATTGATGAATGGTCAAAGGATATGAATAGGGAGTTTTTGATGAAGAAATCAAGACTATATATAATTATATGAGAAAATGTTCTAAATCATCGTTTATTAGAGAAATGAAAATTAAAATAACTTTGAGATATCATCTTACATCTATCAGATTGACTAAAATGGCAGATGCTCTTTAATAGGGGAATGGCTAAACAAGCTGTGGTGTATAATTGTGACAGAATACTGCTGTGATATAAGAAGTGATGAGTTGGTTGATTTAGAAAAACAAGGAAATACTTGGACCTATGAAGGAAGATGCTATCCATCACCAGAGAAAGAACTGATAAATAGAAATATGTATAGTATGGTCTTACATACACGTCTATTTTCATATGTGTCTATATAGTCATATTTAATTATAGCCTTCTCTAGGGTGAGGTGGGGTGAGAAGGGAGTAAAGAAAAGAAAAGAAAACAAAAGAAAAAGAACCCAGCAGACAACAGAAGAAAACCTACAAGGAAGCACAAAAAAAGCTGACTTGCTTTGAAACATGTAGGATTTATTACATAGGTTTTCATGAAATGGAAATTTTTTGTTTCATATTGAATCCTCTCATGTTCTGCTATGTACATGGAAATGTTCTTTTTTCATCTTGTATTTAAATTTACAATAAGTAAAAATATAAAAAAACCATTCTGGGTGGAAGGGGCCATAGGGATTGCAATGGGAATGAGACTGGAGAACAACCCCCAATTTTTTTTTTTTGCTTTTTCGGAGGGCAGTTGGGGTTAAGTGACTTGCCCAAGGTCACACAGCTAGTTTGTGTGTGTGTGTGTCTGTGTTAAGTGTTGGAGGTCGGATTTGAACTCAGGTACTCCAGGGCCAGTGCTCTATTCACTGCGCCACCTAGCCGCCCCCACAACTCCCAATTTTTGATACTTTCTGCTGAGGCTAAACTGGGTATCTAGAGAAGGAAATTGGAAAATTGTGGTGCTGCCCTATCTCCCAAGGGCAGACTCTAGTCAAGCCAGGTTTGGCCAGGACCTTTTTTTTAAGGGGGTTTTCTAAGGGGGTCCAGGATTGAAGGACCAGAGATTAATAATAATTCAGCACCTGACTGGAGAAGAGTCCTCTCACTCTGTGGGTAGACCTTCTTTAAAAGCAGCAAGAGGAGATGACGTGTGCCTGGGCTGGTATCCAATGGATTTCCAGGTGACCTACAATGATGCCCTTTATAAACCCTTTTACCTCACCCTATAGATTGAGAGTGAAAACTACATATCTACTGTACCGGGATCAAGTGGTGAGTTAATAGTTAATATTTAGTTAATTTTTAAATTTAGTTCATAGTTAATATTTAGTTCCTACCACATGAGACCAGGTCTATTTTAAAGAGGAAAATATGGAAGCTTATTATGAAGCCTACATCTTGACAGGAATGATAGAGATGGAAGGGAGAGATAAATGGGGAGAGAAAGGTATTGGACTTCTCTCATCCACATCCTTGGCAAGCTACATATGACTTAACTAACCCTGAGTAAGCAATAACAGTTATTTAAAACAGGAAGGTATTGGCCTATATCTCTCTTCCTTTTCATTGCCAACACCCTAGAAAAAATTCTCCTATATTTGTTGCTCCAATTCTCCTCCTCCCACTAATTTTCAACCCCTTGTTTAATTCAACTAAAAGTGCTCTCTCTAATGTTATCAAGTTAATTGAAGAGCCCAATGACTTTTCTTTATTCTTCATCCTTCTTGACCATCACTGCAACTTTTGATACCACTGACCAACCCAGAATTCTGACTCCTTTCTCTTTTCTGAGTTTTCACAGACCTGTTTTCTACCAGTTCTTCTATTTAAAACTTCTCAGCCTCATTTGCTTAATTCTCGTCTGCACCTTGCCCTGCAAGCTGGTTCTCCCCAACACCAAGGTTTGGTTCTAGACCTTCTCCTTTTCTTTCTTCCCCTTCTTTGTCAGTGCTTTTCCAGCTCATGCAAGCACCATTATTGTCTCTCTTTAGTCTATGCTATCATCTCTTCTTTGTAGGCATTTAATCAATGTTTAGAGATATTTTTTGAATTGGATTAGAAGCTAATGATTCATAGGGTCCTTCTACTTCATACCTATCTCTCATCCTAGAGTATTGGGCTCTCTGTCTCATCTACCTACTCACATACCACCCCAATGGAGGTCACTGTTCCTGCTTGTCAGGTGTAAGGATGTTTAGTTATGGCTCTGTAGCTATGACTTGAAGCTGATAACTTAAAGACAAACCTGTCGTAGAACTTTGCCAAATCCAGCACCACAGAACAAATGTGATTGAACTTGAAAAGTTAAAAATTCCTTTTACGATGTGACTTTGGAGGATAAGTCAAAGCAAATTAAATTTCTCCTAGGAAAGGAGAAGTCCACTGAGACAAGTAACAACTGGGTGGAGGCACAACCATAAGCTTCTAGATATTGTGAATGAGGCCCAACAGAAACAAAATCACTACCCAGGGAAGAATCCTCTGAGTTCAGTTCCATCATACTGCATCCATGTTTGCTGGAATGAAGCAAAGTAGGAGAGAATAGGAGCGGGTAGGCCGAGTGAAGGAAGAATTTGTCCTCTCTGTGGCCCTTCATACTTTTTGCTGGATGAAAAACAGGAAAAAACAAACCAAGACTCTTATTTTTGGCTTCTGATGCCATTAGTTCCTCTCCTCCCCTTAGCCTCCTCTTAGTTATTTATAAAAGAGATCAAACCACTACATGATTACTCCCTAAGGACTAAATTCAACAGTCAGAGCATTTCAGAAATCCAGATCCTGATGTTCTGAGTCTGTTCTTTTCCCTCCTAGTCAAATATCTCCCTGGGATGAAAAGAAGCCATTATCTCCTTGAAATTAAGGGTGGCTGGTGCTTTTACAAAGTGAGTCTTAAAGAGTAGGAAGAGAGAGAGAAGAGAGGAAGGTGGGAATGGGTTCCAGATATCACATCAATACATTCTTTTCCAAAATGTGTCAAATAATTTTAATAGATGGGGATTATCTAGGAATGAGGATGCTTAAAAATATAGGGGACTAAGTAGGCAAAGTCAAGGCAAAAACTTGCAAAGAAAGATAACAGACTTCCCTCCTCTATAGCAATAGGGAGAATGATAAGGAGGACATATACTATAGAACTCTCATCTACTTAAAACTATAGATCTCAAAATTGGAAGTGACCTCAAGAGGAAAATGAGGATCAGGGATGTCATGCAATTTTCCCAAGGTAACACAGTAGTAATGACAGAAGTAGGATTTCACTGCAGATTCTTAGACTCTAGAGGGGAGGGGGAGGGGAGGGGAGGGGAGGGGGAGGGGAGGGGAGGGGCTTTACAGTGGGATCACTGTTTTGGGGTAGGGGAAAGATGGGGAGAAAATTTGTAATTCAAATATCTCATGAAAATGAATGATGTAAACAAGAAAACAAATTTTAAAAATTAATAAAAATTTAAAAAAAAGAAAGTGAATGGAATTGGCTGGAGCAGCTAGCACTCCAAAATGTAAGTGGCCTGCGCCCATTTCTTATGCATATCTGATAATGGAGTGACTAGCTGGGCACCTCTTCAGGCAGACATATATGTGTCCACTTGCTGCTTTCTACTCAGGTGTATAATTTTGCGTCCATCTGCTGCAAATGAAAGACATATTTATTCGTAAGCATTTAAAACGAGAAATCCATTTTTAATATGTAATGGGTTAGGGAGGAAGAAAATGGTCAGTGAGGGAGACCAACTCCTTGTTCCTGAACTAGGGGTATTCTTTACCATCTTGGGGAGAATGGGCTCAAACTTAAGGTATATGCTACAAAGTTTTTGCCCCCTGTCTTTAGTCTAAGCCAGAAGTTCTCAACCCTTGGGTTATATTCAATTTGTAACAATGAAAATACATCCTGCATATCGGATAGATTCATAACAGTAGCAAAATTACAGTTATGAAGTAGCAACAAAAATAATTTTATGGTGGGGGGTTCACTACAACATGAGGAACTGTATTAAAGGGTCACAGCACTAGGAAGGTGGAGAACCACTGGTCTATGCTATTATCTTTTCTATGTAGGCACTTAATGTTTAGAGATACTTGTTGAATTGGATTAGAAGCTAATGATTCATAGGGTCCTTCTACTCCATACCTATCTCTCTTCCTAGAGTACCAGTACTACTGAATAGTACCAACCTTCTCTAGGTATGGAGTAGAAGGACCCTACGACTCATTAGCCTCTAATTCAATTCAACAAGTATCTCTAAACATTAAGTGCCTACATAGAAAAGATGATAGCATAGACTAAAACTAAAGTTCACTTTCAAATGGGTAGCCAATAAAAGGAGTCACTCTCTTGCTTGAAGAACATAACATCTCACTGGTGGATCAATCCACTCCTGGGCTGAGTCAAGCAGGCTACTCTTCAGGGATAGCTTCTTTCTGGCTCAACTGCTGTACATATGGTAGTTTGGAGGTCTTTCACAAACCTACATCAAAGGAAAGAAGCCACAGATAGGAAGAAACCGCTATCCCAGATACAAGTTGCTTAGGAAGCTGTGCATTCATGACCTAGTATGGTAGAGGAAGGGTATCTCACGTATTTGCCCTGCAGAACTCAAAGAGTCATTCTTACATCACATGGCCATCAAGAAGGAAAATGGGTTACTTTTTCCATGGAGGCATATTAGATGTACTTTCATGTCCATTTTAGCAGCCAACCAAAAGGTCTTTTCTTGGCTATAAAGTAAGCTGACAAGAAAGTCACAGAATACTAGCAAATGCTCTAAAATAGAGTGAGACCTCTCCATTCCACATTATCATACACTTCTAGGATGCTCTCAAGACTGGGTCATCATTGTCCTGTCCTCCTATTACATTGTTGTCCTATAATCCTGTATAGATTGAACTATATTGCTCCTTTCATTTTTTTACTGACTCCAATTTATTCTTAGCTTTTTCTTCTCTCTTTTCTAATAATGGCTTAGGATAGTCAGTCCATTAACAATGTTGATTGGGCAGGCTAACCTTAACCTTTTCCTGCCCACTGCAAAGCGTTATAATAAACTTTGAAGAAAAAAAAACAATGTTGATTTAACTTCAAGTATGACTAGAAGGCTAAATAAGACTCAGTTTCTCATTTAGCTATAAACTCTTCCTCCATAGTTCCCTCAAGTCTCTGAGTTTTTTTTTACCTTGAAAAAAACTCCTACTTTTGCTAAGACACCATGTAACTGGGACAAGAAGAAGCCACATGGGAAAGAAGCAGAGAAGGAGGGGCTCCTCTTGCTCAAGCTGCAAGCTTCATTGATTTGCCCACATTTCTCCCATCAAGTTAACAGGTAGTTAGGGAATTGAATCTCTGTGATGGAAAGTGGAAGAAACAAATGGAGCTAAGAACTCGTGGCATGCAAAGAGCTCATGAATGTAGGAAAAGAGAAAAGGAGAACAGATACAATTGCATGGATTACCCAGATTTAACAATCTATGCAATTTTAAGATTACTGAAGTGATAATAAGATTACTGGGCATTCAGTCCATATACCTCTCCAATGAAATTATTATTAAAGAGCACAGTTATTTACAATGATTTGAGTCTAACACCATTCATACAATATTTGAGACTGAAAGGGGAGTAGTTAACCTAAAAAGGAGAGGGGATTTCTTCAGTTCAACCAGTTAGAGAGTTGGGAGGAAAGTCAATTACCAAGAAAATGTTTGCAGTGTTAGTAATCTCTGAGCTATCTATGCCCATTAGGTTTTTAGAACCCAGAAAGAGAGTTAACAGGGAAATGATTTAATAGCATGAAAGACAGAAATTATTATTTGTTCAGGTTATTACTCTACACAAAGCATACAAGCCAATGCTCCATCTGGCTACAGCTGTTATTCAATAATTTGAACAATGTAGCTTAAATGTATTAGAAGATGAAAGACTGTTGTATAAACTGGGGCCCCAGAAATAGTCATAAAGATAGAAAAAATAAAGGGAGAGGAGAATTCTCTCTATTCCTGTTTGCAACATTTGTCACAGGCTGGTGAAGCTATCTATCAATCAACACCATAGCAGCCAGCAATAATTTGAATTCATGTTCATTTTGTCTCCATTTCATTCCTATTTCATACCTAGTGATCATGACACTGACTGACAACTTAGCTAATGCAGTGACCAAGGTATAAGATCCCTGGAAGCCATATATATAGGGGTGTGATGGAAAATGTTTAACAAATAGTTCTCAGGGAAGAAAATGTACCTCACGACACACTCTTAAGTTTAATCTGAATTACTGATGTTTTGTCTCTTACTTCCTCAGGTCCAGGCAATCAACAAAACAATAAACAGCTGTTCAGTAATTTTAGTTACATCCGTCTTTATGATCCTATCTGGGGGTTTTCTTGGCAAAGATATTAAAGGGGTTTGCCATTTCCTTCTCCAGCTCATTTTACAGATGATGAAACTGAGGCAAAAAAGGTTAAATGACTTGCCCAGGGTCACACAACTAATAAGTATCTGAGGCTGGATATGAACTCAGGTCTTCCTGACTTCAGGCCCAATGCTCCATCCACTGTGCCATCTAGGTGCCCAGGAAATGGGTCAGAGAACAGATAATTTTTAATGGGACATTGGAAAAAGATGGAAAAATAATATAGGGTACTATCTGAGGAGGGTGGGGCCCAATGTAGAACCCCATTGAGGAAATTTGGGCCACCATAGAGCTGTATGAAGACACAGGGCACTTCTGCAGAAACGATGATACAAGGAGGAAGGACAAGTTTCAATACTTCACAGTTTTGCTCAGGTTTATACCCCTAATAACCTAACATTTCCCCAATATTTTTTGTGCCCTCACTGTACTTGGACAGCTGGTCTCAAATTGCATACTTGTATTGCCATAAATACATAGGCTACTTGACTAGATTACTGAGAGCAGTTTCACAGGGCCTTCTCCTTGGCAGGGAATTTGTTGCAAAGGTAGGAAGCATGTCGAGTGTCTCTTTCAGTATGTGATGCTGATAACCTGCAGGATGAAAGATGAGACTGCTGATCACTGCCATTCTGATACTCTCTGGTTGGCTTCCCAAGGCCATGGTTTCTGCTTTTTTTTTTTCTTTTCTTTTCTTTTCTTTTTTTTCTGTAGTCAATTCTCAGCAACTGTTTGCGGCTATATTTAAACTGATGACTGCACAAAAGCTTAAAACAGATTTTTAATCACTAATGGATACAACCCTGTATATAGTATAATAGTGAATAATATAGGGTAATAGCGTCTTGGTTGGGATATTTAAGATCTCTAGAAACTAACTCTTTTAACGCAACCAACAAATTAGGGGGGGAAATTCCTTTTAGGATTAATTCCATGTAACTAGCTATTAGGATCAAATTAACAGTTGAATTCCTCAGGAGTAAATAGTCTCCATGCTGGGAGAAATGTCAGAGATTAACTTCCTATCACCTACAGTTTAGGTTCCTCATCAAGTACTGTAAGTATTTTAATATATTTTTTAAAGCATTTATTTTACTTTGGGGGTGGGGAGAGGCAATCAGTGTTAAGTGACTTGCCCAGGGTTGAATAGTTAGTATGTGTCTGATTCTGGATTTGAACTCAGGTCCTCCTGACTTTAGCACTGGTTCTCTATCCACGGCACCATCTACCTGCCCCAATACATTTTATTTTATTTATAACCATAATAAACATGAATATTTCAATATACAAAAGTGGAAGAGGGAAGGGAAAACATTTATTATTATGTATTAAGTCCCTGCTCTGTGCTAAGTGCTTTACAAATATTCTCTCATTTGACACAGAGAACAGGAAATGAGGTAGAGTACTTCCTCTAGGACCATTGCCCAAATGCTCCTTCATATTTACTAGTTAGGGCTCCAAGAAGGTGCAGATGACTATTTCCCTAGGGTTTTTATTGGGTAATCCCGAGGATCTGGGTTTCTAGAACTCTATCTCCTGAGTTCCCACTGTTAGCTATTATCTATTAACAGCTGAAATACATTAATTTTCAGAAAAGAAATTTATTGACAATGTATGGTAAGAAGAGTCAGTGTAAAACATTTTCCCCAAATCAGGAGCACATTCCCCCACACATGAGGTCCTGGGGCAGAGTGATATCATGCTTAAAGTATAATGGTAGTAAAATATACATGTAGAGCACATACGTGGTAAAGTTTTTGTTCAATTGTTTTTCAGTCATATCCAACTCTTCATGATCCCATCTGGGATTTTCTTGGCAAAGATACTTGGAGTGGTTTGCTATTTCCTCTCTGCCTCATTTTTACAGATGAGGAAACTGAGGCAAACAGGGTAAAATGCCTGAGGCCACATTTGAACTCAGGTTTTCAACAAACATTTTTTAAGTGCTTACCATGTCGCGTGTGCCACATACTGAAAATACCCGTCCTCAGGTGACTGTCCTTCCACATCATCTGCAGGCATTTCCTCTGTTTTTGGCCTTTACCTTTCCAGTGACCACTGCTACACCCTATAATGGACTCCAACATGAGACTTGTTGGGATGGGATACATGACTTGAATAGGGCTATGAAAGGAATATTTTATTAAAAATGAAACCAGATCCTCAGGATTACCCAATAAAAACCCTAGGGAAGTAATCATCTGCACCTTCTTGGGACCCTAATCAGTAGATATGAGGGACCATTTGGGGTAGGAATAGATAAAGACTAGATAAAGTATAGAATAATACTGAATATTATGAAAATGCAATCATATAAGAAAATATAGGAAGTGAGGGTGAGGGGAGAATGATAAGGAACATTTGAATGAAGATCAAAGGATGCAACAACAAGTAATATCATCAGAGTATCCTACCGACCATCTGAACAGAAAGAAGATTAGACAAGAAGCTCAGAAAACAGATAACGAGTTTATTATAGAAGCATGGCAGAGCAGTGATTAGATACTTCAATTATCCATATATCTGCTGGAGCTTTTTCCCTTCTGAAAGAACAGATAATAATTTCTTGCTCTGCCTTAATAATTTCGTCTTTCAAAAAGTAGAGAGGGCGGCTAGGTGGCACAATGAATAGAGCACAGGCCCTTGACTTAGGAGGACCTGAGTTTAAATCCAACCTCAAACACTTAACACTTACTAGCTGTGTGAGCTTAGGCAAGTCACTTAACCCCAACTGCCTTGCCTTCCTCCCTCCAAAAAAAAGAGAAAACAAAAAACGTAGAGGAATCAATGGGGGCAGAGGTACTACTATTCTTTTTTTTTTTTTTGCTTTTTGGAGGGCAGTTGGGGTTAAGTGACTTGCCCAAGGTCACACGGCTAGTTTTTGTGTGTGTGTGTGTGTGTGTGTGTGTGTGTGTGTGTGTGTGTTAAATGTCTGAGGCCGGATTTGAACTCAGGTACTCCTGACTCCAGGGCCGGTGCTCTATTCACTGTGCCACCTAGCCGCCCCAGGACTATTATTCTTGATTGATTCTTACCAACATGAACTACTTGTGTTGGAAAAGAATAGAACTTTTAAGGCAAATGTCAATTCCATCTTAGAATTGTGACAAAGGTGAAAAAGGAAAACCAAGGTATGTTCTGTCATTTACCTTAGAAAGAATTTCAAAGGATTCTGAATAAAGATAGCTAAGATGTTATGGGTTATAATTGTACAAGTGAAGTCAGACAAGAAGGAATGGGAAATGTTCAAGAATTAAATTGTGAAAACATAAAGAGAAAAAATTCTACAGAGGCAGATAAGGGGAAGTGCCTAAAGAGACTAATATGAATGCCCAGGAAATTCACTGACCAATTTCAATTTTGAGGAATGCACATAAAATGGAAACTTGGTAGGGTCCTGTAAGAATGAAGTGGGGAGCCAGTTTTATGCTCATAATGAGCTAAGGCTGGCGAGGAATGCTAAGGACAACAAAAATAGATGGGACTTTTTAGCTATGTTGGGGAAAACAAGAGGATCAATAAAGTTCTAGGACTATTACTTTAAGTTGAATAAATTTTTGTTGTTGTTGTTTTGTAATTAACTTTTGTTTATTTTTAGTTTACATCATTGATTTCCACAAGATTTTGAGTTACAGATTTTCTCCCCGTCTTTCCCCTACCCCCCCAAAACAATGATTCCCCTGTATTGATCCCACTGTATACCCCCTCCCCCAATCTGCTCTCCCCTATATGCTCTCCCATCACCCCTCTGACTTTCTGGTAGAGCAAGACGGATCTCCCTCCCCCAGTGCCTGTATATCTTATTTCCCAGTTGCATTAGGACTATTACTTTAGATAGCTAGGATAACGATTCATGCTTGAAGAAGACCAAAATAACATCCCTCTATCTACCACACAGGTTGGGCACAAACAGTCCACATGAACATTTGGACATGTCTCTAAATTTGCATATCTTACTTTTCTCTTGAGCTACTACAATTCTGCTTTGTACCTTCTTCAATGTGGGCACGCTATGCTGGGCAGTATTGTGCCAATGTCTCCCATGCCACTCAATTCCAAAGTTCTTCAGAGAGACCTTGAGAGGGTCCTTGTATTACTTCTTCTGATAACCATGTGAACACTTGCCTTGTGTCCGTTCTGTGTAAAATAGTCTTTTAGGCAAACACATCTTTGGCATCTGAACAACATGGCTAGCCCATCAGAGTTGTGCTCTATAGTAGAATTTGAATGCTTGGCAGTTCAACTTGAGAAAGGACATCAGTGTCTGGTATCAGTACCTTGCCAGGTGATCTTCAGAGACTTTCTAAGGCAATTCAAATGGAAATGATTCAGTTTCCTGGCATGGCCCTAGTATACTGTCCAAGTTTCACAGGCATACAACAATAAAGTTAGCACAAAGGCTCTGTAGACTTTCAGTTAGTTGGGCAGCCTAATATCTCTTCTTTCCTGTTTTCCTTTGAAGCCTTCCAAACACTAAGCTAGCTTTGCCGATGTGTGCATCAACCTCATCATCTATGAAATGTATGCTGCCAAGGTAAGTGAAGTTATCCACAGCATTCAGCATTTTTTCATTTGTTGTAACTGATGACTTTACTTATGGATGGTATGAAACTAGCTGGTGGAAAACTTCTGCTTTCTTGGTGTTAACTGTTAGACCAAAATTAGTACAAATGGCAGAAAAATTGATCTATAATCTCTTGTATTTCAGTCACAGAGGCCACATTGAGTGCATGATCATCTGTGAACAAAAAGTCACACACCATTTAGTCTTGACTTGTAGTCATTTCAAATTAATTTACCATTATTAATGTTGTAGCTGACCTTGACACAATTTTCATCTTTGAAGTTATCTGACAACACTGCTGAAAACATCATTCTGAAAAGCATGGGAGCAAGCACACAGGCCTACTTTTATTCCATTGGTGACTGGGAAAGCATGAGAGCAACAACCATTATCCAGAACCCATGCAAGCATGTCATTGTAGAACTGGTGTACAATATTCTTGAATTTCTCTGGGCAACCAGATTTTATCATGATTTTCCAATAACACTAATTCACTACTGAGAACAGAGTTGCTCAATTTTTATTTTCCTTCTCTTTTCTCTGACATGGAAAAAGCAGGACCACAGGATCTCAGAGTTGGAAAGGACTTTAGAGGCCATTTAGTCTAACCTGAAAAGGGTTCTTCTTCACAAAATTCATGGTGAATAATAATTCAAGCTTTTCTCAAAGACTTCAAATGACACAAAAGCCAACTACCTCTCAAAGTTGTCCATTTTTTAGTCCATTCCACATTTGTATAGTCCTAATATCTAGGAGGTTTTTTTTATCCTCATATGAAGCCTTATTTTGCTTCTTTGTAATGTCTTCCCATTCCTCCAAGTCCCATTCCTGGTCCAAGCTGAATATATTTAATTTGATTTTTAATTAATCCTTCTTCTACTATAGCCCTTCAAACAATTAACAGCCATCATGCCCTGGTTCCCAAGTTGTCCTCTTCTTGTTCTTGTTCTTGTTTTTGTTCTTCTTGTTCTTGTTCTTCTTCTTTCTTCTTCTTTTTTCTTTCTTCTTCTTTCTTCTTCTTTTTTTTTTTACAAGCTAAACATCTTGATTTCCTTTACTAGATTATCTTATAGGACGAACTAGAGAGGTCTTTTAGTATTTTAGTGGACTTCCTCTGGGATACTTTACTTTATCAATGTGCTTCCTGAAATGCAGAACCAAAGGTTGAATGTGACTGCATCTGACTACAAAAAAATGCCTACCAATTGATAAACAGCTAAGCAAGTTAGGGCATATGAACATGATGAACTACTATTGTGCTATAAGAAATGAGGAAGGGGATCATTTTGAAAAAACTCAGGATGTGTTGGATGAATTGATACAAAGTGAAGTGAATAGAACCAGTGGAGCAATTTATACAGAAAGAATAATATTGTAAGGAATTTGAAGACTTAGTAACTCTGATCAACAAAAATACCAAAGGGAATCATGATGAAATATAACATCCATCTCCAATTAGAATGTATATGAACGCATATTTTATTTTCTTTTTCTTTCCTTCATTTCTCCCTCATATAGTAGGTACTTAATAAATTCTTGTTTTCTTTCTTTCTTCTTTGTTTTTCTCACCTGTCTTTCATTCTTTCATTTCTAATACTAATACTAATACATACATACATGCATGTATGCATATATGTATATGTCTGTATATACACACACACACACACACACACACACACACACACACACACACACCCAGGAAGACCTCGGTTTAAGTCAGATTCATGCTAACTCTGTGACAATCAGCAAGTCAAAACTCCTCCACACCCCCAGACAACCCTTTTAGTTTAAAAATCCAGCCCTGCAATTTACTGCCAGTGTGACCTTCTGCAAGTCATTTAACCTTGTTAGGCCTTAGTTTCCATAGGGGAGTGGATAGAATGAGGCCCTCCCCCGCAAAAGTCAATTACGTGATTCCACAGGCTACAGAACAATGTCTTTACTTCTTTACAAAGACTACCTGTGTCTGAACAGCTAAGTTGGATTATGACTTGATACTGAATTATTCCATTAGAGAGACTGTGCGGTACACAGCAGTGTTTGATTCCTAACTCTTGACACTCACTAGCTTGTGTGACCATAGGTAAGTGGTTTCACCTCTCCAATTCTCTCAGTTTCTTCTTTCTGCAAAATGGAGATAATTTTACTATGTACCTTACAGGGTTGTCAAGAGGAAGCACTTGGTAAATAAACATTAATGTGTTGTATATGTAAGCTATTATTATTATAATGAGATATTTTGAAGAAAATCACTTTAAAAATCAACTCACAGTAGTCATTGGATTTGAGGTAGACTTGGACTTTTGAAAAAAGTTCTGTTTGTGGTATTTTAAATATTTTTTTCAATTGACAAGCATTTTTTTCTGACCTACACCTCTTCCCTTCCCCTCTTCTTCCCCCCTCCCATTGAAGAGAGAGAGTAGGAGAACATATGTAAATGAAATGAGATAAGGAAGAAGGGAGAATGGGGAACTTTTGGCAAATTGCCTCAGTTTTGGAGAGGAAATAGGAGGTGGAAGTCTTGGACTGAGAGGGGAAGGGGAAGGAAATCTATGAGAAGATTGAGATAAGAAGGTTGGTTTAGATTGGCAGCTATGGAGAGTGGGATGGTGAATGGATTAGGGAGGAATAGTATGTTTCCCTTGCTCCAATGAAGGCCCAATTGAGGTTGGAAAACAATAAATTTTAGTGGCCCTAATAAGCACAGATTTGGTTTCATTATTTCCTTTAGCTCTTTTCGCCAACATAGGAATATTAGAAAAGGAGGCAGATGGTAGGAGTAATATAAGGCTCAGGTCTGGCAAGGCATGATTGTATAGAATGGGATGACGGAAGGGATCCAAGACCAGAGGATAGTATAGCATGGAGTTGGTTCAACTAGAGATAGGGAAGGGAGGAGAGTATGGCTGGTTGAGGAGTGATGGCCTGGGAAAGAACAGACAGGTAGTAGGAATACAGGTTACCAATGAGGACAAAGAACAGGACTAGGGGTCATAAGGCATTGTTCTTGACTCCTGAAATGCATTCTTCCTTTCTTCTTCACTATTATGTGTATGTATGTATGTATGTATGTGTGTGTATACGTATATATATATATATATATACACATATATATATATACATTGTATATACATATATAAAATTGATCTTACTAGATAGAAATTTCCCCCAACTAGATGCACTTTTTTTTTACTTCATCTTTCTATTCCAGCTGGCTACGATAGCTTTGTTAATGAGTACCTGTCACAGTGCCATGCTTGGTCCATGTGGGCACTGACAGAAACACTGTCTATGATCATGAAATAGCTTTGCTCCCTTCCGTTCTGATAAGTAATCTCTGGAAGACACTCAATAAATGTTCAAAAACAAGCCTCTAGCTAAAATTCTCATTGTACAAGTAGCAGGTAGGCCACAGTGATTTAAGGAAGAATGAGTAAGGCATTTTCAAACAAGGACTTTCTTAACCTTTGGCACAAACTCCCAGTAGTGCTAATGGCCAAGAATGAGATGGGGAGGCCAACTTCATTCCTTCTGTGCAATAGAAAAGGCTGTATCCAGTCAACTCAGACCTCAAGAGGTATCCTTATACTCATAATCCTGCTGACTGGCTTGATCCAGGTGCCAAACAAACAATCTCATAAAATGGAAAAACTCTCCTGCTCCAGTAAGATAGCACATCATGTGGCCTTAAAAGATCAATTTCTAATTAATTACTTAAACATTGTTCTAGATCTGTGACAACCAGCCTTCTGAAGAAAGAGGCCAGATCAGTCACTGAGATCACTTTCCCGATGTGGTCTAATACTCAATTTTTAACAAATGTTTAACATATATAAAGCAGACATTACAATAAGAAAGCTGAAAGAACCCAGAAGCCACCTCAGCCCAAAAAATGTACTCTCCATGCCAAATGGAAGGATATGACAGCCAGTAACAACACTGGTCTGAAGTACAAACATATCTGTAAAACATCATAGAGAAGGATGGCATAGCATTATGAAGAAAGTACCTCACAAAAACAGAGAATAGCATTAGAGGAGAGAACAGATCTACAGAAAGATTGTTGTGAAATCTAACTAAATCAAATTATCATCACAACCAAAACTAGGCAGAGGCAAGTAAGATTTTCCTAAGGTGAATAAAGTTAGAGATTGCCAACAGCACCAAACTAGGTACACTTTCCAATGAAATAATATTTGTAAAGTTTGCAAATATTTGCAAATATTTGCTTAGCATAATGCATGGCACATAGTAGGGATTTAATAAATGCTTATTACCTTCCTTTCTCTAACTGTTTGGAAATTTTTCCCTTTGAAATTTCCACCTAATTGCTCTTGGTTCTGCCATCTGGAGCCAAATAAAACAGGTCTAATTCCTTTTTCATTTGATAGCCCTTCAGATACTTGAATACAATTATCAAGGTCCCCCTGAGTTTTCTACTTTTCAATCAAACATCTTCATTTCCAACCAGTCCTCATGTGGCATTGACTCAGGTCCCTTCATCTTCTTGGTTGTCCTCTAGTTATTGATCAGGCTATCAATGCTCTTTTTTAAGTGGTGTCCAGAACTTAATGTGATTTTCTAATTAAGCCTCGCTCATCTTGTGTTTCTGAAGTAATTTTTTCACTAAATATTAGGTTATCTATTAAATTTAATCTGTTTAGATTCAGCCCAATAGGCTACCCCCAAATCAGCAAACTATGACACGCAGGCTGAATCCCCCCTGCCACTTGTTTTTGTATAGTTCCACAAACTAAGAGTGGTTTTTACATTGAAATGTACATTTTTAAAAAATATATGAATGCCATTCTTAGTTTAAGGTTTACACAAAAACTGGGAACGGGCTGTATTTGGCTCACAGGATACAGTTTGCTGACCCTTGAACTACATCATCAGGATATTTGTGGATACTAACTATCATCCAGTGTGTTAGCACCCCCTCCCCTTATTCTGCGGTCTATTCAAATTTGGAAAGCAGGCCATCTTAGTCTTTTTCCAAGTCATTGAAAAGAATGTTAAATTATACTATGCCATGCATAGATCCAAGCTGACATCCAAGTACTTTTACATACATCCAACTACTCTGAGTCCAAACTTTTAACTAGTTCTTGACTCCATTTAATTGTGTTGCTCTCTTATATCTCTCCATCTTTTCAACAAAAATAGCATGAAGTAATTTGTCAGTATCTAGATAAAAAATGTATCTGTGGTATTTCCCTGATCTACCAGCTTAATAACCCTGTCAAAAATAAGTAAATAAGGCTCCTCGGGAATGAACTGTTTTTGATGTAGCCAAGCTGGTTCCTTGGGATCACATTTTCATTTTCTAGTTGTTCACTAAAATCTAATATTTCCAGAACATTGCCAAGAGTCAAGAGTGATGCCCACTGGCCTATGCCTTATAGATTTTTATTAGTTTCTTCCTCTTTTTAAAAAAAATTTGAAATACTGAAGCATTTGCCCTTCTCTGGTTCTGTGGCATTGTTTCCATTTCCCATGATCTTCCAGATACCGCTGACAATGGCTCAACAATCACATCTGCCTTTAAGTACCTGAGGAAGTGGTTCATCTGGGCTAGGCAATTTGAAGTCATTAGCAGAGTAGTTAGGAGCTCTATAATTATCTTGAGTATTACCTCCCTGTTTGTTAGTCATTTTGTTCTGTCATTTCCAGTATAAAAGTAATTCTCCTTGGCAGAGGAAAAAGAAACAAAAGAAGACTTGAGCAATTCTGCCTTTTCTCTTGTAAGTTATCATCATTCTATCTGCCCAAGCGATGTACAGTCCTGTTTTTTTTTACTACTTTTCTCCTAAAACAGCTTTAAAAGAACCACCCCTCAACAGGAGAAAAGCTCTCCCAACAAGCCACCTTTTTGTTGTCCTTTTGCCAACCTCAACTAATTCTGCACTTTAGCTTTCCTGACATTGTTTTTACCTTACTATACCACACTCATATTCATCCCCTGTGACCTGGTCTGGCTTCTATCTTTTGTACATTTATTTTTACAATCTAAGTTGGTTTGTGAATTTCTTGTATATCTTTATCTTCAAACAGATCCTATTTTTCCTTAGCACTGAAATGATTTCCCTTTGTCTTTGGAATTTCATTTTTGAGCATCTCCCATCTTTCCTGGGTTGATTTCATCTGTAGTATTTTAGGCCCTGGATCCTATCTTTCTTCTGAACCTCTTGAAATCTGCTCTCCCCAGATCTATGGAACACATTAGAATATACTCAGATTTCAGAGTAGTCACCTCCTCCCCAGGGTTCCCATGATTCCCACCCCAGCAAACAATTCCTCCCTATCAGTGAGAGTCAGGTCCAGAACAGTATTTGTTTTTAGGTCCCTATACCTTTTGAAAGATGAAATTATTACGCAGGTATACCAGGTTGTTATTAGTCAGAGGGAGGGAAGGAGAAGGAGGAGGAAGAGAAACAGAGAGACAAAGAGAGAGAGAGACAGAGACAGAGACAGAGAGCATGCACTCCAGTAGACACATCTGGGTAACTGAAGTCTCCCCTCACTATTATATTATGCCTGTGTACTAGGCATCATACCACCTATTTCTTCTTTCTGCTGAGATGATCTATAATAGACTATGGTGACAGAATCCTTCTTGATTCTCCCTCCATTTACCTTCCCTCAGATACTTTGCCTCCTCTGGCTCTTGGATTTCCTCATATGAGTAATGTACAGTATTGCCCCCACTTCCTTTAAAAAAAAATTTCAAATTCAGGGGCAGCTAGGTGGTGCAGTGAATAAAGCACCAGCCCTGGAGTCAGGAGGACCTGAGTTCAAATCAGGCCTCAGACACTTAACACTTTACTAGCCATGTGACATTGGGCAAGTCACTTAACCCCAATTGCCCTGCCCTCTCTCCTCCAAAAAGCAAAAAAAAAAAAAAAAATTCAAATTGGTTGTCCTTATAGGCATCACAAACTCGACACAACCAAAACAAAACAGACTATCCCCTCAAATCCTCTGCTCCTCTCAACTTTTTCCTTGCTGTCAAGGGCACTACCAGCCTCCATGATACACTCCTATGTATGTGTCATTCTCTTCAGTCACATACCACCACCCTTTTCAGGTCCTCATCACCTCATGGCTGGACAATTGCAAACAGACTTCTAATTGGACTCCCCGCCTCCAGTTTCTTCCCACTACAGTCTATCTTCCACTCAGTTGCCAAATTGATTTTCCTAAAGTGAAGATCTGACCATGAAAACTGTTACCCAAATATATTCTAATGACTCCCTACTGGTCTCCTGTATTAAATATAAACTGCTGTTTGATTTTAAAGTCTTACACAACCTGGTTCCTTCTTACTTTTCCAGTCTCTGTATACTTTATTCCTCTCCAAATATCCTACAATTCACTTAAACTAGCTCTTCCCACATGTCATTCCATTTTCTCTTTGCCCTTTCATTGTTTGTACCTCACACTTGAAATCCTCTCCCTCTCACTTACCTTCATTTCCTGATTTCCTTGAATGACTTTGCTCTAAGATTGTCATCCAATTACATAGTATGACATAGATACACATTCATACAATATATTCCATACATATACATATGCATATATATATATGCCTAGCTATTTGCATGTTGTCTAGAATGTGAGTTGTTTGAGGGCATGGACCATGCTTTTGTCTTTCTTTGTAACTTTAGAGCTTAATATAGTGACTGGCATAGAGTAAGAATTTAATAAATAATTGTTGATTGACTAAAATTACTTTTTAGGTTCCTTCATTAATTAATCAAGAGGGCATAATACATAATTTGTTCATCAGGTGGTGCTACATTCTAGCTATCAGTCCAGTGGTTTTATATAGGCATCCTTTGAGCATGCATGGTGCTTTCCCAAAGGCTGGGCATTATGCCAGCTATTCAACAGAATGAGCTCACCTATAAGCTCTTAGACTATTCCCCCTTCCCACCATAAGAGCAGCTGGGCAGATTTATTGAGGGCTAGCGACCCTCACTAGCTAGATTCAAAATTTGATCTGGGGAAAAAAATGGAATTTCACTCTGCTAACTGTTGGACTGAGGGGGGAAATCTCTATCTCACTATCTCTGCCTCAAGCCCATATTTGGGAAATCTGCTCTCAGTTGACCAATCTCATTCATAAAACCTAGATGACTAATCAACTGTGAATGACGTAGCTATTCTCAGTAGTAGTGATCCAAGACAATTCTGAAGAACTTATGATGAAAAAACTATCTACCTTCAGAGAAAGAACTAATGGGGTCTGAATACAGATTGAAGCATACTTTTAAAAACTTTATTTTTCTTTTTTGTTTGGGCTGACTAATGACTAATATGGAAATGTTTTGCATGACTGCACATATTCTGCATGTCACCTATATCAAATTGCCTGCCTTCTCAATGATGGGGGAAGAGAGGAAGAGAGGAAGAAAGAAAAATAATATGGAACTCAAAATTTTAAAAAATGAATGTTAAAAATTGTTTTTACATTTAATTGGGAAAAATAAAATATTAAAAAAGAAAAAACCTAGATGACCAACTTTTCAGTGACCATATAGTTTACTAAAATTGAAGAGAATGAAGAACTATAAAGGTCATGTAGCAAAACTATAAAATTGCTGGGAAAGCTACTGGGAAAGATTAAAAGAAGGAATTTTATATTTGGAATTTTCTGGTATTGATTTTGTAAATAGAGGAAACAAGAGGAAGCAATAAGGAGATGTAGCAGCAAGGATACTAGCATACCCAGGATAGCTGCTAGCACATGTTCTTAGATCTGCAACTCAAAATGGGTTAACAATCTTACTTTAATCAAACATATATCATTTGCCTAATTCAGGGGAAGAAGTCAGTACCCTGAACATCAGAGAATACAAACAGAAATTACAAGCAGACAAAAATATACACAGAGAAACAGACCAACAGACAGGGCTTCTAGCTGTCTGACCATTACATCCATACCTAGTTAGTTACCAGAGAGGGAAGCACCAACATCTGGGTTTTTTAAGCTGGGGGGCTCAATGGCTGCCCAGAGTCTCTTCTGGCCAAATCACATAACTCTTCCCAAAGTGAGCCCCAAAGCAAAACCTCACATAGGTATGTATAACTTTCTCCTGGGTCAGAGAATGTCACAACTCTCTTGACCTATTGCCCAATCACAAAGTAACAAGGTGTGAGCATTCCTGAAAAACAAGCCTCCCACTCCAGGCTCCATGTGACTACATTCAGTCTGTTAGGGGGCAGAGTATATTTTCAAATCAGGAAAGGTTCTCAGATTCACTTAAGCCTATCAAGGAACCAAGGGCCAGGGAAGATCTTCAGATTCTCATTACCATTAGAGGAGATGGGAATTCATCTCCTTGTATAATCTCATGAGTGACTGAGAATTCATTAAAGCTGCCAACCTGGTCTCTTCAACAACACAGTAGCATTCTCAGGTGGGAAAGCTAGTCAGACTCATCACTGCAAAGCCTTGGCTCTATCTATGTTGCTCAGGCTTAGGCTGTTCTACTGCAACTATGGCATTTTTTTCCAGAAGATCTTTTGCTGCACCAGCTTGGGTTGCAATGGAATAGTCCAGCAGCAAGCAAGGAAATAGCAAATAACAGCAAGCAGCAAGTAACTGCTGGCAACTGCATTCCCCACTGACAGCATTGGAAGAATGATCTGGAATACTGGACCAGTAGCGTATTCAAAAGCAAGAGAAGAAGTTCACAAATGTGGGGATGTGTATGCCTAGTGTCTCCAAGTGCCTCCCCCTGCCTCTTCTGGGAGGGAGGGACCATTTGGAGCAACTTTTATTGGGGGAATATTTATACAAGCTACCAGTTTGTGAGGACAGCATTTTATAAACCTTAATGCAATATAGAAATGTGAGTTATTAATAATAATGGCTAAATAGTAATATTTATTACTATTAATAAAATAGTATTATTATAATAAATAGTATTATTATAATAAAATAGTAAAATAGTAATAATTATTCTACTACTTCACTACAATAATAACTGTACTACTACTACTATTACAAGGAAAATGGTACAGTGGATAGAGTGCCAGGCCTGGAGTTAGGAAGACTCATCTTTCTGAGTTCAAATCTGATCTCAGACACTTATTAGTCGTGTGACCCTGGAAAAGTCATTTAATCCTGTCTGCCTCAGTTTCCTCACCTGTAAAATGAATTAAAGAAAGAAAATGCAAACCACTCCAGGATCTTTGCCAAGAAAACCCCAAACGGAATCATGGCTAAATAACAGATAACTTTATAAAGCTTAAAATGTTATACAAATGAGAGTTGTTAATACTGTTAGTATGGACCTCATATATTAGTATCATCTCTACTCTGAAGTGAATACCTTCTACGTAGTTAGCCCTGTGCTAGGCACCAGACAGGGTAGGAGATAAAGGAAGCAGAAAAAAAATACCTTAAATGTTCCTGTCTTCAAGGAGTTTTTGATCAAGTTGTCTTAATCATATGAAAAATTACTTGCAATCTTTGTGAGAAGCTTCAAAAACTAGTTATGTAGCACCTAGTTACAGTTGCTATGTTAGCAAAAGTAAGCTTTATCCTAAAAGTAAGTGAAAAGTCATCTGTGGGTAATGCTTCCACATTCTTTGAGCTTAAAACCATAAACAAAGAGAGTCAGACAGCTGAGCCTAGTCAGGAAGCTAGATTTTGAGCTAAGAAAAATAGCTAAATTAAAGCTTTCAGTTGTTGTTTGTCCTTCATTCTCTCAGAGGACGAATGACATCATGATATTGGGGCCAACATAGTGTGTTCAGCTGTGGCTGATCAGTCCAATACAATCTTGGCCGGCTCTCAGTAGGGACCCTTTAGCACCTAGGGTCAGGGGTTGGCCAGACAAAGTAGAAATCAAATTGAGAGATTTTCATACTGTAAGCTTTTTATTTGGCCCTAAATTCCCAATGTAAGCACAACCTCTTACTCTAGGATGTGAGTCGAAGTAAGTTTGCAACTCAACATTTAGTTTATATTTATAATCATTCGTATCACTCAGCATAGCACCATACAGAGCCTAAATGATTGAAATGCTTTAAAATCTTATTTTATGTTGAATATATGATTATATAAATTATTTTAGTGGGTGGTGATATAACAAACTATTTTAATGGAGTACATTTTTATACCAAAAAAAGGGAGAAAAAACATATTTAAGGCATCAAACTGTATTATTTCTGAAATAATAGTTACCTACTCCTGGAATGAGCACCTATGTGGCGCAGTGAGTTCAAATCTCTTCTGTAATGAGCTGGAGAAGGAAATGGCAAACCACTCTATAATATCTTTGCTAAGAAAACCCCAAATGTGTAATGAAGGGTCAGATGTGAAAAATGACTGAAAATAACAACTCCTGGAATAATTCTGTCTTTTTGACCTACAGTATACTTCCTGTCACCATCAGGTGGTAGCTACCATAATTGGAGGTGTAGAGTTTAAGTTAGAGATAACCTAGAGATAGTCTGGTGTAATGAGGAATTTTGAGTCTGGGGTTTGAATCCTGGCACTACCATTTGCTACCCGGCCTCTCTGGACCTCAGTTTCTTCATCCTTAAAAAAGGAAGCTGGACTCGATGCTGTTTGGGCCTTTTCCGGTGCTAAATCTATGTTCCTGTGAACCACTTCCAAGAAGAACATCTTGCAATCCACGTATTTAGGTGACAGCAAATGTCACAGTTGTTTCAGTCATGTCTGACTCTCCATAACTTCATTTGGGCTTTCTTGGCAAAGATACTAGAGTAGTTTGCCATTTCCTTTTTCAGCTCATTTTACAGATGAGCAACTGAGGCACACCTCGGGTCCCACAGCTAGTGTCTGAGGATGGATTTATACTCAGGTACTCTGGACTCCAGGGACAGCGCTCTATCTGCTATGCTACCTAGTGGCCTAAATGTTGCAGCGTCCTTGACAAAGCCAAGGATCACCTCTATAGTGATCCTGAGCACCTTTTCTCCAATAAAGCAAAGCCTATGGTGTATTGGACAGTGTGCGGGATTTGGAATCAGGAAGACACAAATTCAAATTCTATTTCATTTACTAGCTGTATGATCTTGGGTGAGTTGCTTAACATCTCTCTGCCTCAGTTTTCTCTTAAATTAAATGGGGATTATTGTAGCACCTACCTCACAAATGGTTGGGGGGCACTAAATTAGATAATATATGTGGACCCTTGGCCAAGCACAAAGCACAATATAAATGCTAACTATAATGATATGATGATGATGATGATTTGTCATGTTGTTAGCTTGATCGCTTGCATTAGAGCCAAAGGCCTTCTCCCTATTAGGCAGGAACCTAGATGAATGCTAAATTCTGATATTCGGAAAGGAAAATCTGAAGGGAAGTCCAGATCAAGAGACCTTTTTTGTGTGATGACCTCAACATTGAGCCCCATCTGCATAAACCCAGAATTTTGCTTATGGGTCACAAGTTAGATTTACCCATTGGCTTTAGAAGCTCAGTACCCTCTATATTCTACCCACCTTCTGTTTTGGAAAGCAGTATTTTGCTCAGTTATCCTGGACTCATACAATATAAATTAGTATGTCCTAGGCTTTCCTCATAAATCTATTATTTTATCCTCTAAAAGCTCAAAAATTCTTACATCTATTAGCCCCAACTATCCTCACTGAAGTGATTGAAAAAAATAATTCATTCAACTCACATGTGACCAGGTGATGCACTTGCATTTTTATTTCCCTTATAAAATTAACCAGCTAAAGATTCACAACAGCCTATCATATCAACATTTCAAGTAATTTGGTGGGGAGGACATTTTTGTACCTGGCATATAGAATGAATCTGAATAATGACTGGAATTAAGGAGGTCAGGTTGATGCAGTTATCCTGACATGAGATGATAGGGGTCTGATTAAGATTATGAGATACATTAGACTATAATGTCTTTGAGGGGAGGATTTTTTTTCTTCAACTTTGTATTCATCATAAGGATTCAAAGAAAGTATCTGATGAACAAATGTTATTGGCTGTATGTTAAAGGATGAATACAAGAAAAATTGTTATTAGCTTTTGTCTTAAAAAGCTCAAAATCTGGCTTCTTGACCAAGCTACCAGATTCTCCTTGTTTGTGTTTCAAATAAAAACTTTTCTGATAAAGGGAAAAGGAATTCTTGAGTATTCTGCATTCTGGATGTCTGAACTGTAATAAAAAGTACACTATTTTTCTAATTCAAATTTGTCTCTGGAACAAAGTTCCAGCTAAGAGCATAACTTTGAGTCCAGCTAATGAAACAATATCCTCTAGCAGTGAGATGTAAAGAAGTTGCATCTTTGCTTCTTTGCTATAGACATTCTTTATGAAACCAATGTAGTTTAAATACTGCACTTAAATGACATGAAATATTACTGACAAGAGTTGCAGAACTGGTACCAATGTGCTTTGGTAGAGAGTTTCCTCATTTGAAGTTCCCTCATTCCATTGAAATCACAAATCTGGCCCCATCCCATTATTGTTAAATTATATTTATCAATGCTTAGGATGACAATTTAATAAAATTGTCCTCGTATAAATTTTGTATTTGGAGGTTTTGTTCTATATTTTAATGCAGAATTTTATACATACTACTAAATGTCTCTCTACTCCCTTGTATTATTGTAATAACTTTCTCCATAATTTTTTCACAAGTTCATTCTCCATGAATCCATTCTAAAAACTGTTGCCTGATTAAACTTCCTTAAAAATATTTTTATTATGTCACTCTACTGCTCAAAAATCTTCAATGTCTCCCCATTGCCCATAGGATAAAATCCCACCTTGCAGAAGCAAATTTAAATCCTACTAACATCTACTATGAAACTTCTATTCCAGTCAGCTGTGCCTTATCATTATCCACTATCCCAATAATACAGAATGTTCCGACCTGTCTATTTTTCACTCATACTGCTCCCTCTACCTGAAATGCTGTCCCCAGCCTTGCTAATTTGAATACTGTCATTCATTCTTTTTAGGCCCAGATCACATCCTATCTCTTTAAAACAGCCTAGAGGCAAACTTATCTGGTCACATTGATTCAATCTTATTCAACAAATAAATAAATTATATTTGAGAGAATGTATAGCACTTTTAAGCTTCTCCTTGAAACAAAAGCCCAACTTATTTTTAACATGAACATTCTTCCAGTGACTCTATGTGACTGTTGATTCATGGAATACCACAGACTCTGAATAAATTTTTTGGGTGGCCCAAAGGGCTTTGGAGAGGGGCATGATGGTTGTGAGCTGCAGCATGTTGCCAGTGAGGAACTGTGCAGAAGAAGTGGTACAATGAATACCATCCTGGCTTCTAGTGCTAGGCTTACCAAGAGAAAACAAACAAACAAACCATGTTCTGTCCTCCAAGAGTTTATATTCTTTTGGGGTGGGGGTGGGGTGAGGAATGCAGAATTGTAAGACAGATAAACACAACGCACAGGAGGGCTGCTAGCATAGGTTCACTCTTGATCTAGTCAGACAGGAAAGACACTAAGGAGTTAATAATCTTACTGCATTTTAGTCTAATTTTCTCAGAAGACAATTGCTGATAATGTGAGGACAAACTCCTACTGCATTCCCTAATCACCCATCTCCCAGGGGCCCCTGTTTTGATGGGATCAATCAAGACAGGTACAACTTGTACATCCCCCTAAGTCCCCTCAAGGCTCAGTGGGGGCCAGTTGAGGTATGCACAGCATTCTAGTTTGTGCATTCAACCCTAAGGTTCTCCCCCTAAACCTTGATGGGGGCCAATCAAAGCACACACAGTATTTGTGCATTCAATCCTAAGGTTCCCCATTCACTGACCAATGCTCACCTGGTTTAAAGGGGCAACAGACAAAGAAGGCATATTGCCAGCAAAAGCCTCACAAGTTTACATCCCCCCATCCCTGCATCTCACTGTGCATTTGAAGTAGGTGTTTTTATTATTTATCAGTATATAATACTCTGCAAGTGTGGTGGAGATATTTTGAACGATTATTGTGTGAACTCATATCTAATACCTGGGAACAGGAGATTGTTATGGCTATGGTTCCTGGGAAACTCAACTTTAAGAAAAAAATAACAAAAATCCACTTTACACACACTAAAATCCACCTTACTTAGGAAAATGCGCCCAGATACGTTAACACAGAGCACATACAAAATAAAATAATTTGGAAGGGGAGTGGGGTCGATCAGGAGGGAGGTCTATAACCTGTGCTTTACAGAAAGTTAGAGCTTTGCCATGGCAAAAGTGAGGTGAGAGCTACATGACCAGAAAGGAAGTGGACTGGTTAGTTAGTAAGAGAGTATATAGGATTAATGGAATGTAAGATCTTTCCTGTTAATTAATAGGCCTATGTGACTACATGTGTTCCTTTTCCCCTTGGAACAAGGGCTGTGTTCTCAGGTCTAAAGATACACAAGTATTTCAATCATGGATGGCTTCTTTGGGCTCCAACCCAATTCACAGCTGTGACACATCCTGAGTCACACAGAGCCCATCAAGTGATTCAAGGAGATTTATAATTACCTTGGAGGAAGAACTTGCCCAAGGGGAAGCTTGCTTAGGTGGGAACTTGCTTAAGAGAGGTTTGCTTGCAGGAAGGCTTTCACACCTTTTGGCTGTGGGCCAATTAGGCACTGAATCACTGTGATGCCTTTTGGCTCTGAACCTATTAGTTGAAAATTATATATACTGGGAGGTTGGTATTTTACTTTGGGACTCACTCAGGCAAAGAATGTTTCTTTGTGATTTGGTCAGATGCAACTCTGGGTAGTCATTGTTAAGGAACCCTACCGATTCCCCATGCCTGAGCCCAGACATTGGCCCTCCCTGGTCTGGTGATTAGGCATCTATTACTCTGTTTAGACAGTTGGAGCCCTGTCTATTGGGTTCTTTCTTGGAAACTCACTTCTTTCTACTTATTTATCTATTAGAGTAAGATCATTAATCCCTTCGAAGCTGTCTTTCCTTTAGAAAAGCAGATCAAAGAACCTGTGTTAGCATGGTTATTAATACAGAATGAGAGATCACTGAAGGACAAGCTAATATGTTCACTGGTATCCACATACTCTCAAGAGATCTAGAAGAAGGCTTCTAGCTTTGGTGGTGGTGGGGCAACCCTGTAGAGTATTTGCTGGAAGACAAAAGAACAGTTGAGGATAAAATGTAACTAGGTTGTCATCTATCTGTACTATCAGAGAAAGTGGACACATATTCAGAGGTATCACAGAACAATGAAAGTATAGAAGAAACACTGTGCTTTACACTTAGGGATATATATATATATATATATATATATATATATATAAAATAATAGTCTGTCCTCAAGAAGTTTACATTCCAATGGGAAGGGCATGATATATAAACAGAGAAGCATAATGGCAGATAGAGTGATGAGGACAGATGAGAGTTCTAAACAAAGTGCTAGAAAAATATCTGGAAAGAAATGATGCCAGAGCTGAGCCTTTGATTTAATTCAACAAATCTTTATTAAGCTCCTACTTTGTTCAAGTAACAATGCCAGATGCTGAGGATACAAAGAGAAAAAAGTCAAAAGTTTCTGTCCTCTGTTAGGGGAGAGGGATATAACAACACCAAAGATAAATACAAAGCATTTACAAAGTAATATAACTTGAAGAGGGAAGGTGTTGTTAGCTGAAAGGAAGTTGAAGGAAGTTAGGGATTTGATGTAGCAGAGATGAGGAAAGAATGTATCATAGGCATGCAGGAATCACTATGTATGAAGTTATAGATATGGGAGATGAAATTTTGTAAACCAAGCAACAGCTATCAGTCCAGTTGGAGTAGAATACAGAATATGTGAAGAAGAGTGACATGAAATAAAGACTGGTAGTATTTAAATGATGTGAAATGCTATTGCTGTAAGTCAACGTTGCAGAGTAGGTACCAATCTGCCATAGTTCAGTCCTTCCATATCACCTATCAGGAGGAATTACTTCTTCAAAAGCTAATTGGCCCCTCTGCCTTCTAACCATCATTCACAGAGCTGTCAAAATAATCTTTGTAAGGAACAAATCTTCCTATATCATTCTCCAGAGGATCCAATTGCCTCAAGGATAAGATATCAAGTCCTTAACCTGGCATTTAAGGCCCTCCACAATCTGGCTCCAAATTGCTTTTCCATTATTATTTCTCAAAACAATTGTAGCTCTCATCTTTCCATCCTGTGCAGCTCTCATTCAAGTCCTTTCATGGGAGCCTTACTCAATTTTTCTAGACATCAACAGGGTACCAGTGGTACATGTGAGTGACATTCTCACTATGTTACTGGCTGGTTTTTCTTTGAATCATGCATTTCTCCAGTAACAAGTTACATTTGTTTCTATTGTATAAAGTCCTTGCTTGTAATGCCTTGCAGCCATCACACCCATCATGTATCTATCTCTTCACTGCCATTAGAAAACCCCTCAATTTAAATTCTTTGTAGATTTTGGTAGTGTTCTATGACCCACAGTCACATAACATCACTGGAGAAATGCTAACATTAAAAAGATGAATTTTTTGTTTAATGTGAAGGTATTTGTAGATCCTATATTTGATTGTGTGCCACCATGGTGGGGAGAGTGAAAAGAGAGGGAGGGGGAGAAAAGTGGAAACTCATAGGATTATGGAACTGAATGTGTTAAACTAAAAGTAAATAAATTTTTAAAGTTAGTTTTTATTTGAAAATTAGGGTGATTAAAATAAGTTCTCAGTATTCTGAACTACTAACAGAGTAGTTATTGAATTTTTTATATGTGGAGTTGGAAACTGTTATAAAGGTTTAAAAAAAATCTAAAGTAGGTTTTGATCTGGGTCTCTTGACTCCAAGAGCATGCCACTGGGGGAGTGGGGGAGAGAAAAGGGGAGGCAGGAGCAAGGGAAGTTCAGATATAATGAAGTATTAAGTCTGGATGATTGAGAGGATGGTATACAAAGACAAGTACTGATTTGTGCTGTTTGGCCTCAAAGTGAAGTGAACAGAAGTTTCAAAAAGGCAGACTCTGGCTCCATGTAAGGAGGCACACACAGCAGGGCAGGTGTGGTGCAGGGGGAAGAGCACTAGATTTGGAGTCAGAGGACATGGGTATGTCACTGTAACTGTTTCTCTATCTAAAAGGTGAGGGTGTTCGAATTAATGATTTCTAAGGTTCCCTTCCAGTTTTAAAGTTATGATCATTACAAACAAATAATTATGTAGGAGTAGCCTCCAAATTTGTGTAGGGAATTCCAGGTGAGGAAACTCCCTCTACCAAAGCAATTGTTTCCTAATTTACACACTTAGGAGAGTTACTTGCCTAACTCATCCACAGTCATATGGCTAGAATATGCCAGAACTGACTTTAAGGATGATAGCTAACATTTATATAGCACTTACTGCATACCAGGCACTATTCTAAGTGCTTTACAATTATCATTTCATTTGATCTTCACAACAATGAGAGGTTTAAGTGCTATTATCACCTCCATTTGGCAAAGAAAGAAACTGAGGCAAATGGAAGTCAAATTACTTTCCCAGAATCACACAAGTAGTCAGTGTCTGGAGCCAAATTTGAACTCTGGTCTTCCTGACTACAGGTCTAATTCAGTAACTCTGACAGATCCTCTACTCCACCATTGTACCCCTTCCCCTCCCAACACATTGCTATAATTTCCCTGGCCTGCCATCTCTGAGGCTGTAGTAGGAAGTGGTCCCCCAGGACACCTGCCAATGCTCAGAATATCAGGGACCAAAGTCTGCTTCCGCATTTCCTCTGGATTTTTCTGACTGAACCCTGGCATATCAACCTGCCCTTTTAAAGGCCCAATATGGAGATATGGCTGAAGTCCATAATAAGCTGCCCCACTCAAATAATCCCTTAATTATACCCTTAATAAAATGTGTGGGTCAACAAGCTACTCAAATTAAGCTATCCTTCCTAATCAATGCTCCAAAGGTGTCAAATCCCTAAGAGGAGTCTCTTCATTCTAAAAGAGGAAATTCATACCTATCAAGGATCCAAAATCAAAACGAAGAAAAAAACCTCATGGTTAGAATCAATCTAGTTGACCAGGTGCCCTCATTGGCCCTTTGCTGCATTCCTTTTCTTCCTCACTTACATTACATTTTCTAGACTTCTGAGTCTTCATTCTTAGCTCTTCCTTGGGTAACACTGTATAAGAATTAAAAAATTTCAAAGTTAGTGTACCACACTAATAGTGGTATAGGTAGAATAATAATGGTATTAGAAGTGCTAAATTCTAGTCTTAATTTCCTTCTCTGTAGGATCAGAAAGATCTCTAAGGTCTTAGTTCAAATTCTATTAAAAAATGACTTCGGAATATAACAAACACATTAGAAATCTCACGAAACCAAGTGTGTACAAAACCATTGGAATCTTTGGGTTCATGAACACTTCTTCCCTCCAAAATGAGCACTGCTGAAGGCATTGTTTAAACCATTAGCTTTTAGTCTTTTTTTAAGTTGAAACATCCATGGATCTGTGACAAAAGCTACAGTATCTGTTATTTCATGCCTGTGTAGGAACTTCTTCAGCTCTTCAACTCTTTGCTTAGAACATACATCCTAAGGAATTCTCGAGGCACAAAGAAGTTAAATGCTTTGCCCAGTGTCAAGAGCCAATGTGCCAGGGGTAAGACTTGTACTCAATTCTTTGTTCCTGTCTCTGAACTCTTCCACTGCTCCAGGTTATCTCTAGCCCTCATTACTTGATTTGGGCTCACAGGGTTGGGGAACCTGTGGCATTAAGGCCACATTTGGCCTTCTAGGCCCTCAAGTGTGACCGTTTGACTGAATCAAACTTCACAGAACAAATCCCTGTAATAAAAGGATTTGTTTTGCAAAATTTGGACTCGGTCAAAAGGCTGCACCTGAGGACCTCTGGCCACATGTGGACCCCTGGATGGAGAGCCATATCTTTGATTGGGGGAGATCTCTCAGCTAATGCAAATTTGTAACCCCTTTGCAAGTTAGTAATTCATTAATAACTCTTAAGGGTTGCTGGAGCAATGAGAGGGTTGAATATGTTGCCCCTTAAGTTAGTTATGTGTCAGAGCCTGGACTTTTCTGACTTCTAGGTCTGCTCTCTGGTCCACTCCCAGTAGTATTGAACTCAAAAAAGGGGCAGTACCAATCCGCACATTAAGATGCTTACAGCTGTATATTGACTTAGTTTTAAAATGTAATTTTATTTGTTTTATTAAATATGTCTCAATTACATATTAATCTGGGTTTGGGAGTGTGGCAGACCCATGCAGCCTGTTTTGACACCTCTACACCACACTGTTTCTTAACTGATTTTTAAAAATTACTTTTTATTATTATTATTATTTTATTTGCTCTAAGCTAAGAACCGTAACACTTTATAAACTAAACTCTTATGCTGTAACGTGTTCACAAGAGGGATGTGGGATTAAAAAAACACAAACACACCGCGAACGCCCTGCACATTTTCTTGTCCGTACTTTGGTAGATCTCTCCTCTGCTCTTCTGGCATCATCACAACCCATTCCAAACACTCTCTGGCTGCCTGACTCGGGTCCTTGTCTTTGGATTTTAAAATCTCAACAGGCTTGGGTCTAATGCAGATTTGGAGGCACAGGGCAAGGGCCTTCTAGTTTTTCTGTCCTTGCTTGGATACCAAGGGGGAACCTAAGGAGTCAAACAGTGACAATGTCGAGACAGGGCCACATGACCGGCCCGCATCCTTTTCTGTCTCCCCAGGGGTGTCCCTTCGGCTGTTATCTCCTCAAGTTCAGTGAAGCTTTCGGTTTTCGACCACGTATCCATCCCTTTCCACAGGGAGAAAACCAGAGGCCTAGGCTGGCGGACCCGTCACCCTCAAGGTAGGGAGTCACAGTCGACCCCTGGTGGCCACATGAGGGCGGCGCCTTCCACAAGCCACGGCTTCCTTCCTTGTGGCTCTCTGCAGCGCAGGGGCGAGGATAACTGGGGCGTGGTGAAGAGGGTGAGGCCTTTGGAGAGAAGAGTGGGAGGGTGAAATAGCCTAGAAAATAAGGGATAACTGAATGTTTGCAAGCCGAAATACGGTTGACCGGAAGGGGCGGGCTCAGGCTTTCCTCTCCCGGATGCCCCAGGGACTTCCGCTTCTATTCCCGCCCCGTCGGAGGCCTTTATCCCCGACGATTGGCTGTTGGCTTTGGTCATATGACGCCTTGCGTTACGCGCCTTCGCCTTGTTTTTCTTTTCCGGTAAAAGAGTCGAGTTGTTCCCAAGCTCTATGCTCTTCGGGGTCCTGGCGCGGAGCGTTGTGGGAAGGTGGAGGCGTAATGGTGTTGGCGTAATATAGGAGGACTGTGGGACCCCAACTCACCTGAAGTAAGTGACGTCTGAGGCCTCTCTCCGTGGCTCGCAAGAGGGAAAGCCTTTTTGGGGAGGAGTGGGGATGGGATATGGGGAAAGGCCGAGGAGTTGAAGAGAAGCCGAGCCGCACGGATGCTTAGGCTCTGGGGTCGGGCATGAAGGTAAGGCCTGAGCTCGGGCTGCTGGTTGTTGGCGCCTTGGCCTTTGCTTTAAAAGGCTCAGTCACCCAGCCCCGAGGCTCCGGCCACCCCTGGAGCACATCTTCTCTGATTCCTGGTAGTATTTCGCCAGGTCACTGTCCTTTGCATTAGTTACATGGGGACGTGCCGCCCTCACTTCCCATTAGAGAGTAAGCTCCTTGAGGGTCATCTCTGTGGCATCTTCCTTTGTATTCGATGCTTGGAAAATAGATCTGGGAAAGACTAGGTCTGTTTAATCCTGTTAAAGATCAGGGTTGCTCAGTGCATCGGAGCCCTCTCCAGTCATCCTGATCCATAACTGGCCGCTGGACCCAGATGACTCCAGAGGAGACAGTGAGGCTGGTGACTTTGCACAGCCCTCCCTCGTTTAAATCCTATTCACTTGCACGTCATGGCATCACCTCCTTGACGTCATGGTCCCCTTTGAGAAGGAAGGCCAAACAGCACTACTAGGATCTGGTAATATAAATAGCAGGCAAACTCTGTTTCTGACAGAGGAGGGAGGAACAAGTAACTTCCAGCTCCCTGAAATTGGTGGAAAATAGATGTCCACACAGCGCCCCCCTCCAGTTAGCATTGAACCCCACATTTTAGTAACAGCAAGAGAGCGACAAGAAGTATGTTAAGATAACTTTTGCTCCAGAAAATTGAAGGATATGAGTATTAAGGATGAGAATTTGCCTGTTCACCTAAACTGTCGGGTTTAGCACAGAGCAAACATTTTTGAGGGACTTTAAACTGGAGAGAATGAACTTGTATACTTTTCTTTCTTTCAGTTTTCTCTTGCTCTTTTGAGGTTCCTAAGATAGTTTTGTGGGTGGATTTTGTTTTTAACCACTCTCAGTTTCTTGGTAAGAGTGCTGACTTTGGAATTAGAGGATGTGGTCTCAGGGTTTGGCCCATCCCTGTGTGGCCTTGAGACATTCATTCACTTAAGCTCCCTTGGCTTCTCTTTCCTTATCTCCTCCTGAGGAGAATAGCCTAAATGATCTCTCAGGTCCTTTATATCTCTAAATCTGATGAAGACAGTAAAGACAAGACCTGGTGAGAATCAGGCAGTGGTCCTAAAAATGATCATTTCCTCACTTTTCTAGGGCTTTTAATTTGCTGTGGTAGGTTATTATTTGGGGGAGTGTGTTCTCAATATGTATGCTGTGGTGATGTTTATTTGGTCTTTTGATAAAGATACAGATAGTAAAAAAGTTATTGAAAAAGGGGATAGTGATGATAAATTCAGTTAAATGAATTTTAAAAGCTTCACATAGGATTTTAATTCTGCTTTTAAAATTAATAATTTTCTTAAGTATATGTATGACTGAATATAACTCTATATCAATGAAGTACTGAAGATGACAACAGCGGCAAGGCCTACATTTGAACCTGCAAGAGGTGGAAGAGGAAAAGGGGAAGGTGATTTGAGTCAGCTTTCCAAGCAATATTCAAGCAGAGATCTACCTTCTCACACGAAGATTAAATACAGGTAATAATGACTAACTTTTTCTTGTCTTTAGATTGTTTTTCTTTTAAAGCAGAAGAAATTATGTGTGGTTATGTGATGAACTCTTCTGGTTAATAGGGTATTGCTATATATGCCAATTTCCAATTATCAGAGAATTAGCAATAAAATATAAACATCAACATAAATTTCATCTTTAATGTATAATGAAGGTTTTTTCAGTGTTGTAGTCACTTTTGTACACACACATACACAATTACTCTGTCAAAGCACAAACATAATAATGATCATAAACTCTTCTGTACCATGAGATTGTATTTTTATGGCCTTAAAGCATAATTCAGTTTTTCTTTCCTGCTAAGTATGGACTGACTACAGTGTGCATATTATGATTCAGGTGTATTTAATTCCTTGCATTCGGTCCATCCTACCAATAGCAGAAAGAACTTTTTTAAAATTGTAAACATTGTTTTCATCATTTTGTTCCTTATCAAAAATCAGACTCCAGGTATCTTGAGTACCTCACACATGCATTTAGACCTTGAAGTATTGTAATGGGTTTTTAAGCACTGTTATAGGTCACCCTTACCTATGATGTGAGTCTTGCTTGTAATTTGAGTTTCAAGCATTCAAATATATTCATTCCCCATCTCATTTTACTTGCTTTACCCTTTTCTATAAGCCACAATAAAAAAAAATAATTGTTACTATCTAACCTCCATAAAAAAGTCATTTGGATATCATGAGTATAAAGTTTTAAAAAATGCCTAGAAAAGCTAGATTCAAGCTTTTAAGCTTGAATCCAGAGGTTAAAGAAAAAAGGTGATACCTAAAATGCTTTGGTCTTCTCAAAGCAAGGTGTGTTGAGCGTAAAGATAATCAAGGAGACAGACTTAATAGAATCCTGAAATTAAAGTTGAATGAGAATAATACATTAAGAGCAATTAATACGTACTCAATGCCAGTTTAAAATAGTCATAACAGATTTGAAAAGTATCCTAATACATCCTCTACAATGAAACATAGGACCCATCCCTATAAAGTAGCTATAGAAAGAAATTCTCCAAGGACAGAGATTGATAGACATTCTTAAAGCACGTAATAATGAAGTCTGAAATCTACAGAAATATTTTTAGAGCAAGCAGACATGACTTCATTGGGCAATATAGTACATACCATTAGTTTTGTTCAGTATGACGGAAAGTGGAAAACCTCTAGAGCAGCGGCTCTCAACCTGTGGGTTGTGACCCGTTTGGGGGTCAAACAACCCTGTCACAGGAGTCACCTAAGGACATCAAAAAACACATATTTCCAGTGGTCTTAGGAACCAAGACACCGCTCCTCTATCTATCTCCAGGCAGATCTGCCCACATGCAGCTATGCCCACATTCAAGTATTAAAGGGTCGCAGCATTAGGAAGGTTGAGAACCACTGCTCCAGAGGGATATTTGAAATGGCTATGATCTAAGAAGAGAATCAGAAGAATGTCATAGGAAGCATCCATGTGGATTCTGCCTTAACATATTGACAAACAGATGACTTAATTTTAATTGTTGTTTTGTTTGAGCAAGTGGAGGAATTTATGATAGCAGTTCAGGTCAGTGCCACCAGAAATTACAGAAGGATTATCTTTAAGGATCCCAGACATAGTAGTAATCAGTTAAGGAAACAGGAGAAATTATGAAACATTTCAAGTTGTAAAAATTTAGCACCTGCCATATAACTAGTATGACATGACTTGATGGCTAGAATTATATACAGCTGGAGCTTTTATCTTTCATAGACTATTAAATCTCCATACTACAAATACCTCAAAATAGGGAGAACTCAGTCAGTAAATTAGACTGTAATTGGAACATTGTCACAAACCAAACTATTATTCTTAATCACCTAGACATAATTATCATAAATGTATAAAAATTAAGAACAATGTTTTAATAACTGTCACCAAGCCAAATATTAATAATTGGTAAACTACATGGAATGAAAGGCTTTCAAAATACCAAGAGAAAGCAGAGTATGTATGTGGTAACATGAGTTAATATGCCATGCCTCTTGTCCTCTTTGCTATTAGGATTGGACCAAGGATGCTTTCATTGAGTCTATAGATGCTAAGTTTACATCCGGATACATTAATTTTAACTCTGAAGAGTAATCATTTTATTTACCTATGGAATAATACAAAGAACATTAAATATAAAATAAGAATAATGATTTATCTGTCATAAACCTGTTGAAAAAGATGAGAATGAAATGTCAGTAATGACAGCTTATGTTTGTGTAGTTTTAATTTTTGCAAAGTCCTTTATAGGCATTTCGTTTAAGCCTCACAATAGCCCTGTGAGAAATGTGGCATTATTAACTCACATGAGGATACTGAGACTCAAGAGAGATTAAGTGACTGGCCAGAGTCACACACTTAAGTGTCAATGACAGTCCAGGTTTTTATGAATCTAAGGGTAGCCCTCTTACACATTACCACACAATGCTAGTGCATACACCATTCTTTTCCTTGAAGATTCCTTTGCCCATCTACTTATTCTCTTATCTCATGTGCTTCTCCGTTTTAAAACTTTTTTCGAAACTAATCACTTTATGAAATTCTTCTAGGCACAGTTCTGTTTGTCTTCAACCACTATATTCCTTAATACTGTATGTGTGTACAGCTTGAGTGGTTTTCATTTATATTTTTATGTAGTTCTGTTTGAACTTTCCTCTCGGAGTATAGTTTTTGAATACTTCATAAACTTTTGTTCGTTCTACAGCACTTTCTACACAGTTGGTAACAAAATATTGTTAGCCTGATGCCCCTTTGAAGAAAGTTAATATTTGACTAAAAGTCTGTGGAGAAGTGCCAAGAAATGCATCCATAAGTAGCACAAGGGATAAGAATATTCTGTACTTTTTAAAAGTTTGTTTTCATAGGCTAGATTTCAAAATATTTGAATAAATCCTAGATGAAAAGTTAGCATAGATTATCAGATACTTCTGTCATATGTGTAATAACTTTAATATAGAAATTGTCTCAAGTTCATGCTTAAAACTAGTTTCTTTTTAAAAAATGAAGTTCTCCATGTGGCCGATAGTCTTTATGAAGACAGATGTACCAGAAAAAAGGCAACTAAGTGAATAGAATAACAGACAAATTAGAAGAACAGATTGCACCAAAAAGAACATAAAATTTGTTCTCTTTCTCTTTCCATCTTCAGAGATGGACATCTATTTCATACTTCAGTATTTCTTTGAATTTATGATTTCCTCAGCGTAGAGTAAGACTCTTATCCCCAGTGCACATTGCATCCCAGGTATACATCATCCTGTGCAATTCTTGTTCTGTGTCTTATTGTCTTCCCTTAAATATTGATCAAAGAACTAATAGCCAATGTGCTAGAGGACTTTCTCGGCTTCTTTTAATAATTTGTATTTACCAATGTGCTGTCTATTCAGTATTCCTTGCTCTCACTTTATAATTGATCCCCTTTTCTGGTTATATATATTCTTGGTGATGTTTTAATGTCACATCTGAAGCTGAAATATTTTTCACTAATGTAGTGAAGCCTGTTGATAGGCAGTATACATTTTTCCATTTTCCTGTGGGTTGCTGTCAATTATCATTCTTCAAAGATTTGGTGTTCTGTAATTCTCAGTCCTACATAATCACTGAGAGAATATTAACTGTAAAAATATAGGATTTTGAAAAAGTAAGGAGCTTGGGCTCATTGTGAAAGTGCTATGACATTTCCTAGGTGTGATCCCCTCTACAGTATAGTGGATAGAATATTAGATTTTCTTAGAAGTGGAGCACCTCGTTTTAATTTCAGGTCTTCTGTTTTTAGTACCCTGGACATTAACTTCAGCTCTTTTATTTGGTTCTTAATTTCCTTGTTTATAAAACAAAGGGGTCTACTAGACAGTCTCTGTGGTACTTGTAGGCTCACAATCCTGCAGAACTAATAATTGACATTTTCAAAGCATATAGCTATACATTTTTATTTGTACCTTACAACAACCCTACAATCTAGTACTGCAGAACTATTTATCCATGTATCACAGATAAGGAAATAGCTTTGTAAATGTTAAATGAATTGAATGTTATATTCATACAACTAGTAAGCTGCTGGAGGTAGAATTTGGATCCAAACCTTTCCTGACTCTGAAGCACAGGGCTCTTTCTACTCCTGTTCAGTTTTAGAAACATGTCATTGTTCAAGGAACTGAGGGATTTACTTAATCGGTTGCCTATCCAACTATGGGTATTTTTCCGTTGAACAAGAAGAATGGAATAACGTAAGGAGGTCTGGGTTACACACTTTACTCCTCTACCTCTTTTTTCCCTAGTGTGTTTGGCTAAACTGATTTCTTTTGAGTAACTCTAATTTCATTAAGGAGACCTTGCTGCAACAGCACGTTGTCATCTACAGGCAAAAACTTATAAAGAATCTCTCCATCAATAGGGAATCACTTTTCTATATGGACTTTATGCAGGGCATCTTCTATGACACTGGCAAACATCTTTGGTGAGCATGTCTCCCTTTTTTTTTTTAATGCTTTGCCAATCATTTCGATGAATAAAGTGATCGTGATTTAATTTTGCATGATCTTATTTGTGGGAGACGTTCTG
This sequence comes from Pseudocheirus occidentalis, assembly GCA_028646575.1. Classification (NCBI taxonomy): domain Eukaryota; kingdom Metazoa; phylum Chordata; class Mammalia; order Diprotodontia; family Pseudocheiridae; genus Pseudocheirus; species Pseudocheirus occidentalis. The sequence goes on from CM053596.1 coordinate 123,033,368, forward strand.
GGAAGCAAACCTTTAAGGCTGCGTTTTGTTTTACAGAGTCAAACACCCTTTTTGTAATCAATAAACAACATACAGATTTTAGTGTCTCAGCATTTCTTAGTTGTGTGGCTGTGATCTGCTGTAGAAAATAATCTACAAATATTCCTTTTCAGTAGTACTTAAACCATTTCATATTGCATCAGAAATAAACTCAAAAAATATCAAAGAAATAAAATCAAAAAGATTTTCCAGACATGAGAAATTAAGCATTGTAGTCAGGAGTTGCTCATGTCTTTTGATAGTCTTTTCACAAGGGAAATAATGCCGCCTATGATTTTTCCTAATTTTTTTTAATATTTCTTCTTTGAGATCTTTATGTCATTAATCTATGAGTACTTTTGAAATTATTTTGCCTCTATGAAGATTTCTTCTGTATATATTTGGTAAAGTTGAGGTACTATTCTTGACATGCTAATTACTAATGATGCTTCCTTGATTAGTGTATTTGGTTCTTGGGTAGAGGAATCCAATTCCAATTTTTTATTTCTAATGAAAATAGCTTGCTGTAAAAATATTAGCAGATATTGTCTGTTTTTTTTCTCTTTGCAGCTTAATCTTTGTGTTGAGCATTTCCATATATATAGAAAAGATTTTAAACAAAGCCATAATCTACTATGTAAAATTTATATTTTAAAAAGAATAGGTAGAGTCAATGTATTCATTTTAAATCAGTTTATGTCTCATTCTGAATGTTCTATTCTCTTCCGTGCATTTTAAAAAATGCTACAGTGACCTTTTCTTCATACCTTTTTCCCTCACAAACTAAACAAAAAATCTTACTTTATAACAAATAAGCATGGTCAAACAAAACACACATTGGCCCTGTCCAGAAATTAGTATCCTAGTTTTCCCCTGAATTGTCGTAACTCTCACTCAGGTTGTAGGCAGCTTACTTCATCACTGAACTTCCCCAACAGTTATTGGTCATTGCATTGATCAGATTTCTTAAGTCTTTCAAAGTGTTTTTCTTTACAGTATTGTAGTTATTGTGTAAATTGTTCTGGTTCTGCTCTTTTCAGTCTACATCTTTGATTTGTTTTCCTCAGCAACTCTTCATTAAGGAAAAACCCTGCCACCCATGAATTATCAAACGAGACATTCTTTTCAAGTTGTCTTTGGTTCAAAACTATTTCACTGGTTGGTTTGTAAACAAGCTCTAATTTAAAAAAAAAATTCTTCACGTTTCCATTTTATTTATGTGTTAGACAAACTACTCAGGATGCTCCCGAAGAGGTTCGCAACCGTGATTTCAGGCGAGAACTAGAAGAGAGAGAGAGAGTTGCTGCAAGAGAAAAAAACAGAGATCGTCCAACCAGAGGTACTTGAATCATTTTTGATACTTATAAACTACTTTAAGACATTTATTTTTAAAAAACCATATGGCATGAAGCATTTTTAGTCAGGTTACTTCAGTAGCCTTGACATATCCAAACATGTCACACAATTTAGCAAACGTTCATTTGGCACCTACTATATATAAGGCACAGTGCTAGGTTATTATGATAGGAAACAATGACAAAATGTCCCTCCCCTCAAGGAATATTTATTCTGCTGGGGAATGGAGCATGTACTGGAATATATTCAAGGTAATTTGAAGAAGCAGAGAAAACACTAATGACCGGAAAGGCTTCCCTCTTGGGCTGGCACCCGAGGTGTACCTTGAAGGCTTTCAATGGTGGCAGTGTAGAGAGACAGCATTAGTTTGGGAACGAAATTAGGGCTAGGCAAATGGATTTAGGAGTCGTGTACATCAGAATAATTATTGAATCCATGGGGGCAGATAAGCTGAAGAAGAATATAAAGAGCAAACAGGGCCCAAAATACAGCTTTCTGAGACATCCATGTTTAAGAAGTGGGAGATGGATAATGAACCAACAAAGGAGATGAAGAGTGGTTCAGCAGGTAGGTAGAGAAAGAGTAATACCACTGAAGCCAACAGAGGAGGGTGTATCCAGAAAGGAGTGTTTAAATGTCAGAAACTACAGAGAGGGAGGATGAGGGCTGTAAAAAAAGCTATTAGAGAAATGCAAATGAAAACAACTCTGAGGTACCATTTCACACCTGTCAGATTGACTAAAAATGATAGAAGAGGAAATGACAAATGCCAGAAGAGATGTGGAAAAATTGGGACACTAATACACAATTTTTTTTTTTTTTTTTGCTTTTTGGAGGGCAGTTGGGGTTAAAGTGACTTGCCCAAGGTCACACGGCTAGTTTTTTGTGTTAAGTGTCTGAGGCCGGATTTGAACTCAGGTACTCCTGACTCCAGGGTCGGTGCTCTATTTGCTGCGCCACCTAGCCGCCCACTAATACACTATTGGTGAACTGATCCATCCATTTTGGAGAGCAATTTGGAATTATGCCAAAAGAATTATAAAACTTTGCTCAGCTATATCATTATTGACTTTGTTTCCCAAGGTGATTAGGGAAAAAGAAAAAGAAGCTATGCATTCTAAAACTTTTATAGCAGCTCTCTTTGTGGTGGCAAAGAATTGGAAATTGAAGAGATGCCTCATCAGTTGGAGAATGACTGAATAAGTTGTGACACATGATTGCTATGGAATACTACTGTGATGTAAGAAAAGATGAGTAGGTTGGTTTTAGAAAAATATGGAAAGAGTTGCATGAAATAATGCAGAGTGAAACTGTCAAAACCAGGAGGACATTGTATACAGTAATAGCAATATGGTTTGAATGACTAAGCTACTCTGAGTAATATGACCATTAAAATCAGCTATGAAGGACTTATGAAGGAAAATGCTATCCATTTCCAGAAAAAGAACTGCTATATGGAAGTATGTATCATGTGGTTCCACATATATGTCTGTGTCAGATGTTGGCCTTCTCTAATGCAGAGTTGCGAGGAGGGAAGGAGATAATTTGTAACTCAAAAAATGTGATATAATTTTTTAAAAGGAGTGGTTAAGTGTCAGAAACTGTATAGAAAGAAAGAGGATGAGGACTGTGAAAAAGCTATTAGATTTAGCAGTTAAATTCTTAGATAAGGTAGTCAGTAATTGTTATAGTTCATTAACACTAAGTGTTATCTTAATTTTCTGAAGGCATTTAAGTTAAATTTCATTTTTATTTTGAGTAGCATGTTTATTGTAACTTACCTTGAGACTTGCATGTGGGATGTAGTGAAAGAATAGAAAGTGAACCTCACTTTTTAATCTTCATCGTAAGGACAAATTTCTTTTAGTAAACAACATTGAAGTAGATGACTTATACAGGTACCTCCTAGCCCTTTGATCCTAATGCAATCTGAGAATTTCTTGCAACCATCATTTTAGTAGTTAATGAAGGTTGCTAGGAGCCTCTCGGACAGCAATTCTCAACCTGTGGGTCATGACCCCTTTGGGGGTCAAACAACCCTTTCACAGGGGTCACAGGGGGTGCCTAAGACCATCAGGAAAACACATATTTCTGATGGTCTTAGGAACTGAAACACCGTTCCTCTGTCTCCAGGCGGGTCAGCCCACATGTGTAGATATGCCCACATATGAGTATTAAAGGGTCACAGCATTAGGAAGGTTGAGAACCACTGCTATAGGAGCAAGGGATAAAGGAGTTGGGGGAAGGGGGAGGGCTGGGCAGTGTTACTATCTGTAACTATTGGAAGTTCTATAGAATAGACATGACAGTACTTATTCACTTTATCTCATGCTTCCAGTGGCTTTGTTGCCAAGATTATTTTAGGTAATATAAGTAAATATAGGTAAAGTACTTTGAGCCTAAAAGTACCTAGTTATCTTCCCTACCCCCCCCCGGCCCCCCCCCCCCAAAAAAAAATCAGGTTGTGATCTCTGTCTTCATAGAATATTGATCTGTATTTTGTACTTTTCTTATGTATTTATATAGTATCCTCCCTCCTAAATTGTGAATTCTTGATAGGTGGGACTGTCTTATTTTGATCTCTCTCTCAGTGTATAGTGTCATTAATTGAAAATAAAAAGGACTTAATAAATATTTGTTGAAAGAATGGCTTATGTTGGCTGGCAACTGGTATCCAGAGCAAAGGATCTCTGGAAGTCATCAAATTGACTAACTTGTTTTGGCTTTTGGTTAGAACAGAATGAGCTGGTTCTTTCCATTCTTGTTTCAGTAATCTTTGTGATTTTCTTTCCCCAGAACACACAACCTCATCTTCTGTGTCTAAGAAACCTCGGTTAGATCAGATTCCTGCAGCCAACCTTGATGCAGATGATCCCCTAACAGATGTGTGTATTCTCTTTGACTTCCTTTTGGTGTTCAGAAGCATTTCTAGTCCTACATTTTCTAGGAATGCTTATTTCTATTTATTTGCCTGAAAAGAATATGTACATATTTTTATATCTTGCTTTTCAAACATTTAGCTCTTAAGTCTTTACCAACTGTTTAGGACATTTTGAAACAAAAACCATCCTTTGAGTCTTGGAACTAAAAGACCCTTTAAAGGATATAATTTTTTATAAATAACTTTCCTTCCTAAGGAGCGTAGGAGAAAAATTCAGTTTCAAATAACCTTTCTTCAAGTTAGTTTATACATAAACAAAACATGAAGGTTAGCAGTTATGATATCTGATGAAACAAAAAAGGTTCCATAACCTGGCGTACTTCACTGAAAACCTCACTCTTTAAAACTCCTAAAGTTAAACCTGGGACCTGTGGAATACTGTGTCTAGTGTCTTGAATTCTGATTATAGAAATACATGATAGTCTTCTGGGAAGCTAGGTCTAAGGTTTTTTTGTTTGTTTTTTTAAAAATTTGCCCTTGAATTACATTAAAAAATAAATTGGAATCTAATGCTGTACATGCATACACAATATTATAATTAGTTTGCTTTACAGTTTAAATAGTTGTCCACAGGACGTGGGAGAAAAGTCTTCTGGGTGGCCTGTCAAGGGTAGTCTGGCACAGAGAGTATATGTCAGCATTCAGTCAAGTTGGCTAAGATTGAGTTACCAACAGTGATTAAAAGCATATGGAACAGTTTTATTCAAGCGTTTAAAGATTGTTTGTTTGAAATCATAAACTCTCTTGCCTTGCTTCTGAGAATTCAGCAGCTCTTTTTTGCCTTTTGATTATACTTGGCCTATATGATTCCTAACTTAGGGCTATTTGAGCTACTTAAAATTACTTTGGCTCTCCTTGGTCTTATTCATTCTCATTTTGCTTTGGGTTTTGCCTTTCCTATTTTTTTAACTTTTAGTTGTATAAACAGAGTTATTGTTGGGCTAAGAATGTTTTAAATTGTTTGGTGCCTTTTGGCATATAGAGAATTACTATTTTTTTTTCCTAATGTTAGACTTGCTGTCGTTATAATCATTAATATTTTGAGAATTTCCTCAGTAATTCCGAGGGTATATCTTACTGCTCAGATATTGAGTCTGTGTATCTTCTCTATCTAATAAAATTAAGACTATTCTCATTGATGTGAATAGCAGATCAGTTACATGGGGGAGCAAATCCTCATTCTACTTTTCATTCCTATTTTCTTAAATTATATCTTTTCTTTTTAGGAAGATGATGAAGATGAGGATTTTGAGGAGGAAAGTGATGATGACGACACTGCAGCTTTACTGGCAGAACTAGAAAAAATAAAAAAAGAAAGAGCTGAAGAACAAGCCCGAAAGGTACAGATTTCTTCAGGATTTTTTTTTTCTCCCTCTGGCCACAAAGAATCAAAAAAATTCCTTTTATAAAAGTGATTTAATCACTACCACATCTTCATATTTTTTAGGAATTCTATCCTCTGCTATGATTATGGATTAGAGCAGCTATTAAACTATAAATCTGGTTAGTTTCACATCATAAGTCCCTGTGGTAATATTTTAAAAGTTCTTGCTAGTCTAGTGCTGACCTTATTAAAAGGACCATCTCACTATAGAGTCCCTATGATTCTAGGCAGTTGTTGGGAGACCTGTTCAATTAAACAGTTCACACATTTATTAAAGTGCTTACTCTATATAAGGGATTATGTTTTGCACTTAGGATACAAAGTCAAATATAGTCCTTGTCTGTAAGGAATTTGCAGTCTATTTTGAGGTACAGCATGTAAACAAACAAGTAAATACAAGGTAACTTAATGAAGAGAATTTTTAAAGTCTTTAAAATGTTTTATTTTTAAAATTAATTTTTTACATCACCTTTATTTCTTAATATCTCTATTCCTTCTTATCCTGAGAGTCATTTCTTATATAAAACTTGAAAAGTGAGTATGTTATCTGACTTGATTTTCATTGGGTTTCCTTTAAAAAGAAGAAAAAAATATTTACTGATGTCTTTTGTTTTTCATATCACCATAGTTTTTCCCATTTCACTTAATTCTCTCTGTTGTCCTCCAGGAGAGCCATTCCATGTCACAAATAGTAATTCTTTGAAGATCAGAAAGAAGGGGAAAAGTCAGTATGACTGAATGATACAATGCAAAATTCTGAAAGTGTGTACAGTGTGTGGCCTTCCCGCTTCTGTAAAGGCGTGAAGTGGGAGTGTCTTCTTATAGCTCTCCTTTTAAGCCATACTTGTTCTTCATAATATCACAATGTTCGCTTTAGATTTTGTGCATAATTCTTTCCATTTACATTATTGTAGCCATTGTATATATTGTTTTCTTGGCTCTGTTTACTTCAATTCCCTACCCTTCGTGTCAGTCCCTTCAGTTCGTGTCAGTCCTTCTGTGCTTCTCTGTATTCATCACATTCATAATTTTTTATATCACAATAATATTCCCATTACATACATTAACCACAGTTTGTTTAGCCTCCACTCTTTTGTAATTCTTTGCTAGCACAAAAACTGCTCCTAAAAATAGTATATTTTAGGACTTTTTTTCTTACCAATGGCCTCTGTAATCCTAGTAATGGAATCTCCAGGTTAAAGGCTATGGATGTTTTAGATTTTATTTGCATAGTTCCAGGCTGCTTTACAGATTGTCGATTCTGATTCACAGCTTCAGCAGCAGTGCACTAGTGTGCTTATCTTTCCATAACCCCTCTAGAACTGATTATTATTCTCTTTGTCATCTCTGCCAATTTGCAGAGTGTGAAGTGAAACCTTAGGGTTGTTTTGATTTGCATTTCTCTTATTTGTGATTTGGAGCAATGTCAAATACTTAGCCCATACATAACACTCCTGGATGCACCCAAACTAGATTAAGATATAATTGGGAAATATTTAATAAAGTATTTTTTTTATTTTATTTTAGCTAAGTATATAACTTTTGTTGAGCCTTCAATAAGGAATATTATTATAAACTTTTTCATTCATAACAAACAGTTATATACATTTCTATTAATGTAAGAGAATTAGATCTGGAAGATTCTTGTGGATTTCAAGCATCTTTAGACCACAATTTGAGAACCTTGATTGTTAAGGTATGCTACTTTGAGAAGAGACTTAAGCAATAGTATTAAATTTTTCTCAAAGTTTGGCCAAAAATACTATCCATTTTGGATTTTTTTTAAAAAGGGTTTTTAAATGTGAATTTAATGCTTGAGTGTGTGTATACTTTCTTTGAAATATCAGAAGTACTTAGGATACTTTTGAAACTTCTAATTCTGTTAACTTTGAGTTTATAATTTGATACATGTTATCATATTCATGTTTTGTAAATGAAGTAAATATTAGGTTTTAATTGATCATATAACATTTTATTAGAAAACTTTAAACATCACAAGCATATCTATAACAAACTCATAACAATAGTCATGCTGTAAATATCACTACAAAAATGCTTTGACTAATGGAGATTGGTTTTCTTTGATCTTAATATAAAGGCAGAATCAGTCTCTTAGTAATACAATTCTATTGTTTTCCCAATTTGAAATGAGAAAATTTTGTAAGCCAGGAAAAGAGCATGGGAAAAATTCAGTGATGTTTCCCTTATCGAGTTGTTCATAGAGTGATTGGAATTTTTTTTTTTTATACCCCAGCAATTTGACAAAGGAATTGGCCATATAGGAGCTAAAGATTTTTCTAACAGGAAGTAAGGCAGAGAATTTTGTGCTGACCTGAAACAAGTATTTAGTATTTGTGTTCCTGCCAGGCAGTTGTTACTAAAAGAAAACATAAAGGGGGCTCAAGGAACAACTCCTTCACTCCCCATGTTATCAGAGAGAATTAAGTATTCCTTGAAAAAAAATGAAAGAAGGGCTTCAGGGTTTAAACAAAGAAAGAAGAGGACTTGAGAAAATAAAACTATATCCTTGCCAGTGTCAGGAGGTTGTAGGATGAAATGTGCCATAGAAGAGAAAAGGTAGAAGGATAACCACACTTGGAACTAAGAAATAGATGTGAGGCTCTTTTCATTGAGGGGATAACTAATCCCTTTTGGAAAAAAATTAGGTGTTTGTTGTCCCAAAGGACAATAATGTATATTCCTTAGTAGATAAGTATCTTTAGTAGAGAGATCATCCGCTAAGGGTCACAGGAATACAAGGTAAGTAATATGATTGCTGACTCTGATTAGTACTACTGAGGCAGCTTTGTCAACAGAGAAGTCTGCTTTCTTCCCATGGGGGTGTGGGGGTGTGGGTGGACATGACAGAACCTCACAAGACTTTTCAAATCTTATGACTAAATCCAGTTATTCACATGAGGAGAAATAATACTGTGAGAAAGAATCTAGAAAACATTGTAAGAATTCTGAAATTCTTGGTACAAAAATAAAGCCCTCAAGGAGCACACACCTGTGGTATGTACTTTCATTAGTAGTGCCAGATAAAGACATAGGACTGTAGAAGAGAGAGGCAGATTTGGAAAGTGAAGGCTGATTAAGAAGTTGCTATCTGAGAATGGGATTTGGCTTTCTGGGACATAAAATAAAGGTATATCATTGATTATGCCTGTCAAACTATCAAAGGAACACTTTACAGAGCTAGATAAAATAATAATAACAATTCATTTGAAGGAATAAAAGACCTACAACATCAAGGGAAATAATGAAAAAGGGTAGGAATCAAGGGGGAATAGAATTTCCACACTACACCATAATAAAACAATCATCAAACCATTTGTTAACTAATTAAAAAATAGAAAAGTAGATCTTGTTGGTAATGGGTTGTATTGGTCCTCAGCTAACAGGAGGCCTGTGATCACCTGGGGGCAGAATGCGAAGACATGTTTGCAATAAGCAGGATTATCTCTCCGCCTTTGGGGTGATGCACTATTGGCTTGCTGTGGAGGGCAAGGCCAGGGGAGGGGCCCTAAGGGGCCCTGGAGAAAGGACTTAAATCGCCAAGTTTAGAGAACGTAGCTAGAGGCAAGTGTTGTGTTCTAAAGAAGAGAGAGTTCCAGCGGCACCAAGCTTAGAGAAGAAGAGAAAGTTCCAGCCACACCAAACTTAGAGAATGAAGCTAGAAGCAAGTCCTGTGTCTTAAGTTTTCTGTGCAGTTGTTTCTCCCAGAGTAAGCGGAAGCTGGGACCCGGGGACTCCTGAAGCCTGTTGAGGAAGGTGAAACCTATACAGGCTGACCCCCCAAAACTGTAACATCAGTGGAACAGACCAGATGGGAAAATAAGTAATAATAAATTTAGTAACTCAGTGTTCGATACACAATGTTAGTGAATCTCAAATAAGGGAAGTGATCAACACAAGAAAAATCTTTGTGTCAAATCTCTTGGATACAAATTTGGTATCCAAAATAAGTAAACAGCTAACAAATACATAAGACTAAAAGCCATTCCCCAGTAGGTAAAGTGGTCAATGGAAATGAATAAACAGTTCTCAGAAGAATTTTAAACTATTAAAAATCTTAGGAAAGAATACTCTGAATCACTAATAATAAGAATGCAAATTGAAGCAATCCTAAGGTTTCACTTCACAGTCAGTAATTTGGTAAAGATAACCAAAGATGAGAATGACCAATGTAGGAGAAGTTGTGGAATAACAGATATGCTATTCATTGTTAGTGGAGTTGTGAATTAGTGTAATCATTCTGGAGAGCAATTCAAAATTATGCAAATAAAGTGGTTAAAATGTCCATAACTGGCCTAAACAATTCCACTGCCAGGCATACACTCCAAGGAGGACATTGATTGAAAAAGAAGACTCCATGTATACAAAAATATTTATAGCAGAATTTTTTTTTTGGTAGCAGAAAACCAAAAACAAAGTAGATGCTCATTGATTGGGGAATGGCTAAACAAACTTGGGTACATGATTGTAGTGGAAATATTTTTGTGTTGTAAGAAATTACAAATATGAATACAAACAACAAGAAAAGACATGAACTGAGGTTAAATGAATAGAGCCAGGAAACATTCCCTTTTGTCCACAGAAATGTAAATAAAAAAAACCCAGTAAAAATAAAAACAATTTTAAAAATGTTGTGAAATTATAAGCACAGATTTGGCCCTAAATCAGAAATATGAGAAGACATCTCACCATATTCCTTTCCAAAAGGTAGGGATGGGACTCCCAAGAGTATGCAGCATTGCATATACCAGTTGTCTTCAGTGTATTAATTTGTTTTGCTGAATTTTTTCTCAACTTCCTCTTTTAAAAATAAATTGTTATAAGGGATCTCTTGGGGTGGGAAAAAGTCTAGGCAATGTAAGAACAAAAGATAACAATAAAAATCTATTAAAAAAAAGAAGATATATTCTTCTTAATATGCATATTAATGTAATCCAGGAATCCGGTGGTGGTGGTAGAGATTTGGCTCTTCTATGGTTTTCGTTGACCACCTGTAATGGTAATTAATTTGTTTGATCAGATGTTGAGTAGATCCTAGTAACCTAGTGTTAAGTATAGAACTCTGTCCAGTGGTGAGAAGGTGTGAATTCCCAGAACTCTGTCCATTGGTGAGAAGGTGTGAATTTCCCTGTG
>CM053596.1:123044717-123060395 GCA_028646575.1 Pseudocheirus occidentalis
GTGAACTGTTGAAACTGTGAACATTGTACTGAACAAAGATTTGTAATGGAATAAACAGAATGTTCACTAATACTATGTAATCCGAATCTTAAAAGCTCCTCACAGTAGCATTCTCTCAGGAATCTACTGCTGATTGGCTTTACACCACCTTGACAAAAAATTGATGAATTTTTGAAAGTGATCGTAAACATAACATTGAGCCAAGATGGTGGACAATTTTATCTAAATATCTGTTGGAGCCATCTGCCAGAAACTAAGAAGCTAATAATTTCTTGACTTCCTGTAATTATAATTTTATCCTTGTAAAGGCGAAGGAAATAATGAGTGGAACTACTATCTTGGTTCTAATTCTTAGCAACAAGGAAGAATTGATTGATTTAGTGAAAATAAGAGAAACCTTTGGGGGCATTAACAATCTCATCATACAGTTTGTAATAGAGAAAGAAAGAAAGAAAAACCAGGCACAAGATTAGGAGCACAGTTGGAGGTATGGAAGGTACATAAAAAGAAGACATATTCAGTTGTTACTTCTAGTTTCTTTGCAAGAAGAATGGATTTTAACCTGGAAAAGATAGAACAAGAATGGACAATAGGGAGTTAAAACTCAAGATAAGAAAGAAAGTAGCAAGATACTATCTAGCTGTTGTAAGGATTTGTCAACAGGTTATTGAAAGAACTGGCACGTGTGTTTACTGAGCTGTTAGCTCTTTGTAAAACATGCTGGGGAAAGGGAAAGTTACGGAAGGGTAGGTGGCCTGACTTTTTTTTCAAATAGAGAAGAGAATATGGACTGCATGTACCATAATCTTGAATTGTTAGCAAAATTCTAAAATGCATTTATCAAATGGATTGTTATCGAACAGTTAGCAAAGGAAGTGGTGGTCCCAAAACATATCTTCAAGCTCAAGTTCATACCAAATTCACCTCATTTCCTTTTCTTTTTAATAGTTATTATACTATTATACTGGTAGATCAGGAGGATGCTATAGATATTGTTTACCTAGGTTTCTACAAAGCATTTGACAAAGTCTCTTATGTTGTCCTTGTGGAGAAGATGGAGAGAGGTGGTCAGTTCATAGTTTTGGTTCAGTGGAAGACAGTTTAACAGATGGTTGTCCAGAAGAGGAATGAGCTGCCTTAGAAGAGAATTGGGCAGACCACTTACTTGTGGTCTTCATGTGAAGATTGAGTTACTTGTCTGGTCTGCTAAAGATGCTGTTCTTGTTCATGTATTGTCAGTTAATAAACATTTAATATATACACACACATAATTTACATATTAATATGCTTTATTAATATTATTATATACATTGAACTGAATGGACCAGTTCCTTCTAACTTTGATTCTTTTGTTACTTTAAAAATTGCATTATTTAGATTCTTTCTCATTGAAATCACTATTCTTAAAAATTTTAAATACTGCAGGAAAGTATGAGTTTATGTTTATGAGATTACATGATTTTTTTGAAATCTTATGTAGTATTAAGGATATTTTTCAATGTTAGAAAATGCTTGTTGAGTAAGTACTGTGTGTAAGATAGCATGCTTAGGTCCTCTGGGAAATAAAAAGGGAATGAAATGTACACCCTGTTTTCAAGAACTCTTTAGCAAAAATTAAAAAAGATTAAAAAGATAACTGTGGTACACTATAAATAAATACGGTGTTAACAAATACAGTAGGCATTCAAGCAAGTATTCACCTTGGTCTCTAATGATCAAGAAAAGTTTCCCAGAGGAGGCGGGACTTCAGTTTGTCTTTGAAGGATGATAGTATTCAGATCTAGTAGTAGAGAGCCAGGAGGGCACGGTAGGGGACGGCTGAGGAGAGTATTCCTAAACAACCCACACTGAGTTCAAGTCTTGCCTCTGAAACTTACTTAGCTACGTCACTCTAAGCCAGTTATTTGAACTCTGTTTGCCTCAGGTTCCTCATCTGTAAAATGGGGATTATAACAGCAACTAACTCCCCAAGTTTGTTTTGAGGATAAAATGAGATATTTGTAAAATGCTTTGTAAACCTTAAAGCACTACTTAATGGTACTACTGTCATCATCATCATCATCATTACATTTATGATGGTGGGAATGTATAAACTTAGTCACTGTATAGACCCAAAATGTAAACTTTGTTTAGTGAATATTGAGTAGACCAACCTGGCTGGAATGGAAAGTTCAGGATGGGAGTGATAGAAGATGAGAATGGAAGGAAGACTGTTTCTGTTCTTAATTTACAAACTTGTAGCTTCCCTTACTTTTCACATAGCTGTTTTCATTGCAGTCATGTTTATTTAAGATTTTTTAAAATTATGCTGTCAGAGACAGTTATGAGTAATCTTAAAAGTACAGCATTCACAGTATTATGTTTTCATTAAATTACTAAGCTTTGCTATTTAACTATTAAACTTTGCCATTTAAAAAATTACAATTCATTTTAAATCTTGAATTAAATGAAAAAGTACTTTAGAAATTTTTAATTTTTAAAAATAATGATTAATCTGAATTTTATTATTTATCCGTACATCCAGCAGAGGGCAGTTGAAGTTTCCATCCGATCATTTTCTTCTCAGACTGAATTATAGAATTACAGAATTTTAGAGCCAGAAAGGACCTTAGAAATCTTTTTGTCCAGCTTCACCGGACTTAAAATTTTTTTTTAGATTAAGGATCTTGAGCAGCTCTTAAACTCTGGAGTTCTGCAAAACAGAATTAGGGGGAGATTATCAAAGAAAGAAGAAAAAGTGACGAAAAATGAAGAAAATGAGATAGTAGAAGGGGATATTTTCCCCAACTAAAATGATTTTAATTGTAGACCAAGAGATATAGGGTCATGAGTTTTACAGTTAAAAGATTGAGAGAACATCGGATCCAACTCCCATGTGTTATAAATGAAGACTGAGGTCTAGAGAGGATAAATAATCGGCCAGTACATAAAGTGTTGGACCTGAAGTCAGGAAGACTAATTTTCCTGAGTTTAAATCTGGTCTCAAGCACTTAATAGTTGTGTGACCTTGAGCAAGTGGCTTAACCTTTTTGCCTCAGTTCCTCATCTTTAAAATGAGCTGGAGAAAGAAATAGCAAACTACTCCAGTGTCTCTGCCAAGAAAACCCCTGAAAGTGGTCAGAGAGTCAGACAAGACTAAGACAACAAAAACCATATCCACAGTTAGAGCTAGGGGTGAGCAGCTAGAGAGTGGGTAGAGATATATTCAAGATAACAGATTGCTTCGACAACCCAACGTCCACATAACGTTATTTAGAATGCCCATTTGCCACGTATGCCATATAAAAACTTTATCTTACTTTTATGATTTGAGTTATTCTTACATGATCATCATCTTCATTACACCATAATTTGTTTTTCCCAGCGAACCTGCCCTGTATATTGTAAGAACAGATAGAGCTGTGTAATTGTTATCATTCCTAACCACAGTGTCTGCAGTGTGTTTACAAATGCATAATCTCTGAAAATGTTATCAAGCTTGATAGGTTTGCAGATTTGAAGTATACATTTTTTTAAATTTTTTTTATTGGCTTGTTTGTTTACTTTTAGTTTATAATATTCAGTTCTAGAATCACATGAGTTTCAGATTTTTCTCCCCTTCCTCCCCACCCTCACCCCCACCATGGTGGCACACAATCATGTATAGGATTTGCAAACTCTTTCACATTGTACAGTAGTCTGGTTGTATAGGTGTTATAGCCAATGGAGTGAACAATGAGAAAAGAGAGACAAAAACCAAACATAGAAAAGAGTGATAGCATGCATTGCTTCAGTCTCCATTTCACCTCTGGTCTTTCTGGATCTTTCTCTGAATGTAGACATCTCCTTCTGTCCTGAGACTTGTAGAGTTGTCTTTTAACTGTGCTTGAAGCATACATTTTCAAGTCAGATTGATTTGCATTGCACTCTAGTAAAATAGTATATACAAAAAAAAAAAACAAAACTTGTCAGGTGCTGGGTGGTCCTCTTCACTAACTCTGATCTCCCAATAAAGTAATCTATTTTCTCCTCTTTTTGAATGGTTCTTCATGCTCCTACTGTACCTAACTTCTTTTGTGTAAGACAGATCACATCTCCCTCCCACACCCAGATGGCTTGGTGAATTCCTATGCTGGAATCTGAAGATATGGGTTCAAGCAGTCACTAAGCTTTTATTAAGTACTTACCTGTGTGACATACCTCTGCAGCCTCTATTACCTGAATCGCTGTGGAAAAGTCACTTAACTTCTCTGGGCCTCTTGTTTCCTCATCTGAAAAATGAAGGATTATAGGGTCATGGATATAGGGTTAGAAGTGTGAGCAGTTTCAATACAGTCTACTTATTTTACAGATGAGGAAATAGAGTCTTAGAAAAGTCAAATGACTTCTTGTCCTGTGACATATAAGTAGAAGGACTGGGATTTGGGTGCAATTCTTATGACTACCAATCAGCATTTTTTTCCCCATTCTACCACATTACTACCTGAGGGTTAAATTAATGATCTCTTAAGTCCCTTTAATTTCTAAATCTATGATCCTACCCATCCTTATAAACCTCAAGTGCTACCTCCAAGGAAGCTTTCCTCCAATTCCCTTTTCTAAACTTGAAATAGCCTTTCCTGTCTATCTTAGACCTCATGTATCATTATGTTTCCAACTCTTTTACATGCACTTAGTATTTATTATTTTGTATTATAATCACTTGTGTATTTGCCTTACCCTATCCATACCAAGTGTCTTGGCCCCCTTTATCACACAATTCATGCAAGCAGAGACTGTCTTATCCTAACTTCCAGGGTACCCAGTACAGATATCACTTATGACTAAATTGAATTAAATATATGTTTGTGGCACCCTGATGAGGGAAGAGAGAACAGGTAATTAAGGAAGAAAATTGAATCACTTTTATAGAAATTTTTTAGCCTTGTGAAAGATACTGAAATTTGCACACTTGTAGGTATTGTACTTCAAGAAAAAGGCAAATACTTATATCTGACAAGATACTTTATGCTGTTTATTTTGTACATCCATTCTGGGTTCACTTGGTTAGAAAATTGTGTTGATCAGGTCAGTGTTTCAGCCTAGTTGACTTTGAATGAAAGAAATCTGTGCTTAATTAACTCTGACTTTCACAAATCCGTGTTCTTTGTTGTAAGGAGACTGAACAAAGATGCACGGTGCAAAACCTCTTGTGACTCCTGATAAAGTCACTTCCAAGTGGCTGTGCTGCTTATAAAATCAGGATTATGGGATCCTTTCAAGCTTATTATTAATTCTTAGTTAAATGTTTCAATTCCCTAAATGTGTGTGCTTTAGCACATAACTTTTTTATAACTTTTTTATGTTTAAGCACAAGATTTGATACATCGGTTTTCCGTACTTTTAGAACTCTTTTCTTAAGTAATGATAATGTGGAGAATGCTCACTGGCATGTTTTAGTATGTAGTATAGCAAAAGAATTGTGATTAGGTATCAATATAAATGTCCTCATTAAATCACAAACCATTTGCTTGGTTTTTTTTTTTAAGCATTTCCATTTGATATCGAGATTGCACATAAGAATAAAATCAGAGCACATTTTGCATTATGTATGGTCAGTAGTTTTCCAAAGCAGTATCTTTCCGTTCTCTTTCCTACTCTATTTCATCTCCTCCATCCTTCTACCAAATGTACTTTCTAAAATAACCCCCTTTCAATGTGACTAAGCCTCATAGGCTTCAGCTACATGCCTTTAATTGTGGTGTGGAATTATTTGAATATAGTATTGCTTGCTTTTCTGCAAACGGAAAGATAAGACATGAAACGTTTACACTGTTCAGGTCTACAAAATATAGTAACATCACAAAGCAAAAAACAGCTTACACTTCAGAAAATAACTGTGAACCCTTACCATCTTTTAGAGCATAATTTGTAATATATAGATTGGCAAATGTTAGAGTAGATTCATATAAAAATGACTTCAGGGGCACCTAGGTGGTGCAATGAATAGAGCACTGACCTTAGAGTCAGGAAGACCTGAGTTCAAATTTGGCTTCAGACACTTTAACACTTATTAGCTGTGTGACCTTGGGCAAGTCACTTAGCCCCAATTGTCCTGCCCTTTCTTCTCCAAAAAGACCAAAAAAAGGGGGAGGGGGTAATGACTTCAGTGCCCAAAAGAGAATTAAGGCTCTATGCTCGTTATTCTTTGGACAACTAAAGAATAGAGTAGTTTAGGGACTTGGAGACTGACTGTTGGGCTCTTAACTTACCATATTTGGGCATTGTGCCTGCCATGAAGTTCTCTCCAGTTTCAAGGGGAAGGTAAAGGATCTTCATCATCCATCTTTTCTGATGCTTTTTTGCTCTAGTTGTCCTTTTTCCTCTGATGTTGTTTCGTAAAATGTAATGGTATAGTAATTCTTTTCCATTTACTGTAGTATCAACTTATAAATTTCTGGGGAGTCAGGGTAAAGCATACAAGAATGTTGATGACTAACTTGATTATGTAGTAGATTTGAGATTTACTCTGAAGATTCATTAAAATTTCATCTTAATGATCCAAGGAGAGCTTTATAATGATGTACTTTTGGTACTACAGTAACTAAACTCCCTTGGATGGAGACAAAGATGGGCTTACAAAATTCAGTACTTGTTGTGTTGGTAAGGTTCCATCACATTTATTACTTTACCCCCAGAGAATCTAAAAGTAGTTTACAGATTTCTGACTGTCAGCATCACTAGGGCTGTAGATGGAAGTTGTGAGACCCAAGAAAGGTTAGCCAAAGGGCAAATTAGTCACCATGGTTAGAATGTGATACAGGTCTCCTACTGCTACCACAGCCAAAACTGCCACTGTCTAAACTTGAGTGCAATCACCACCTGACACTTAAATTTATTAATTCTATATAGATACATATGTCAGTTCTTGGACTCCCCTTACTTTGGGCAGCCTGATATTTAACTCCACTTGCCTTACCTTGTAACCTGGTTCAAGGCCCCAAACCCAATCGGCAAACATGATAGCCCACTCCCTTTCATGATCCTGCTGCTTTTACCCAAGAAGTCATTTTGAAAAAAGCAAACTTTAAAAAAAAATACTATTTAAAATAATAATTTTTGTAAGAACAAAAATATTTTATACTACTAATAAAATATATTTAAAATATTGTATACTTCATTGCCATATTTTTTAAATTTATGTTTTGTTTTATAATGCATACAATGTGTTAGTACAGTAGGAGATTTTATAACTTACAAATAAATATACACAGATTAGGGGTGAACGGTCACACATTTTTTATTGACAGGATACTTGGTGGGAAAGTTTTGAGAGCCTTACTGCACACCACAGAGCCTTTTTATAGTAGTGATTTGCTAACTGTCCTTATTTTCATTAAAGTTATTGAATCTTAAACACAGAATCTACTTTCCCTGTTCCTGTACTTGGATGTGTACATGCCACACACTCTCCTTCCAAACCCTGATACAGATCTCTTAGTTTGACTTTTACTGCTATCTTTTGATACTTTTCTTGTCCAGTCTAGATAACAATCTGATTCAGGAGCCCTTCCCTATTTTCCCATCCTCCTAGTTGATCTTTTAGAGCCATTGTAAGTAAGGAGAAAGATGCTGTACTGAAAGTGAGGCCTGGGTTTGAATCCTGACATTCTTATTCTGTTACCATGGAGAAGAATTTCTCAGAACCTCAGCATTCTCAAGTAAAATGGGAGATAGAAGACTTAAACAACCTCCCTTACAGGTTTATTGTGAGGAAAACAATTTGTCATCCTTGATATATTAAATAAATTTTACTATTGAACTGAAGAGAGGAGTTCTCTTAAGTAGTAGCTCTCAGAAGCTTTTAGGCCACAGATGACTTTCGCAAGGTGAAAGACCTTACTGCTTACCCATCATCCTACCTATACTTGCCATCAGAAAACTTGTCCTTGAAATTAATGGATCAAATATACTTCATCAGATGAACAACTAGTTGGTCAGGTTTTTGTCCATTTTAGATGAGTTATTAATTCACATCAGAAACAAAATATACCTATTTTTATATTACAAAAATTAATTTTTTATTTTTCTTTTAATAATTTATTTTTAGTTTTCAGCATTTACTTCCATAAGATTTTGAGTTCTAAATTTTCTCCCACTTTTGCCAGTCCCTCCTTCCCCATATGGCATGCAATCTCATACAGGCTCAACATATTTATTAATATTAAACATATTTTCACATTAGTCTTGTTATAAAGAAGCATTGGAAACAATGGGAGGAACCATAAGAAAGAAGAAACAGAAAAAGAGCAAATAGTGTGCTTCAATCAGCATTTAAATACCATGGTTCTTTTTCTGGATGTGGATAGCATTTTTCCATCATGAGTCTTTTGGAATTGTCTTAGATCCTTGTATTACTGAGAAAAATTAATTCTATCAAAGTTAGTTGTCTCACAATTGACTGTTAATGCGTACAATAGTCTCCTGGTTTTTCTGATTTCACTCAGCATCAGTTCATGCAAGTATTTCCAGATGTTTCTTAATTCTACCTGCTTATCATGTCTTATGGAACAATAATATTCCATTACATTCATATACCACAACTTGTTCAGCCATTTCCAAATTGATGGGCATTCCCTCAATTTCTAATCCTTGACCAGCACAAAAAAAGTTGCTATAAATATTTTTGTACATGTGGGTCCTTTTCCCATTTTTATGATCTCTTTGGGATACAGACTTAGAAGTGGTATTACTGGGTCAAAAGGTATGCACAGTTTTATAGCCCCTTGGGCATAGTCCAAATTGCTCTCTAGAATGGTTGGATCAGTTCACAACTCTCATCAACAATGCATTCTTGTTCCAATTTTCCCACATCTTCGCCAACAAAAAATAATGTTAAGAGAATAGTCTATAAATTATCTTAGGGATCCTTAGTTACCACTAGTAGTCCCTGGACTATACCATGAGAACCATTACTTTAAAGAAGTTTTATTAGAAAACATTTCCTTTGTGTGTCAATGGGAAAAAAAAATAAAGTTTGAGACTGTTGGCTGGGTAAGTCTACCTGTGGTACCTACTGTAACTGCCCTTAAAAACTATTTAGACTCATAAATCAGAAAAACTGTTCAATTTAATTTTAAATTAAGCTAAAGGAGTTTTTGTAATTACAGTATGTAGAGAGATAAAAATTGCCAGAGGTATGGGCAGAATGGATATCAAAAGAATAAAAACTGAGAACAAATGTATTATTTAAAAACTTCTTTCTCTTATGAATTAACATTAATAGGAAAATACTTATGGCCTTCAGAGATTTCTGATTTAATTTGACGGATCAAAAGATGATTAGATTATCTTATACACTCTAAGAAATGTCATACTAGATTTATATACTTTAGATTGTTCCAATTTGGCACTTAATGCTAATAAAATCATCTAGTTGTATTCTGCTTTGGAACAGAACAGCACAACTCATTTCAGAGAATTTGTCAGGAGCTCTTTCTCAGCTGATAGTTGTCATAGCCATAAATCTTTAAAATTATTCATTATGCCCACAGAACTCAGCTAAGCAACAACATTCCAACACATTGTTACTTTGCTTTAAACTGTCAGTCTTCTGTAATGATTTTAGACAGTCTAAATTGTACAAGAAGTCGTCATAAAACTTTGCAGTCATTTTACAAACTTCAGGAGCTAAGGGAAAAATGAGTTTTTATTTTTCAGTAATTTCAGTAAAGAAAATAGTTCTTTTTAAACTAAAATATAGTTGGTATTACTGGTTTCAAATTATTGAAATAATTTGGAAAAATGAGTTCTTAATGATGGTGGCAGATCCATTCTCTTTTCTGAAACTAAAGTATCTTTCCTAAAAAGAGTAGGAAGTATGCCATTAGGTCAACTGGCATTTCTTTATCATCACTAATACAAGTTAAGGTAATAGAAATTATTTTTTCTTGACTGTTGAAAAAGAATCTACTCAACCTGTGAGATAAAAAGGTCCTAGAATTACAATTCTTCGTACTCTTTTCCAGTGCCCTCCTCACTTAAAAACTAATCTTGGCCAAACAAGATTGCTGTTCCCCATATACAGCTATCTGCCTCCTAGTTCCATGCTTTTGCATGGGCTCTCTCCAGCCTGCAATGTTGTCCCTCCTCACCTTACACCTCCTTAAAGCCCCCCATCTCCCTTCAAGGCTCTGCTCAAGTGCCATCTGCTGTTCTTGATTCCCAATGTTGTTAGCTTCTCTCAGCCCTCCCTTCCTCAAAGAAATCAACATGTATTTTGTATATATCTGTTTTTTCTCTTTGAACATGTCTCTCTCCAGCAGAATAGAACCTCTTTGAAGACAGGGGTTGTTTCACTTTTGGATTTGTATCCTCAGCACCCAGCACAGTGTCCAGCACAGTGTAGGCACTTATGCTAACTTTATAGTAACAACTGATATTTATCCACTTCATGGTTACAAAACACCATCACACACATCATCTAATCTCAGCCTCACAGCAACCCTGAAAGGTAGGCAGTGCAAGTTTTATCCTTTACAAATAAAGAAATTGAAACTCAGTTTAAGTGATCTAGGCCAAGGGTTACGGAGCAGATAAGTGGTAAAGACAGTATTCTGACTTAAAGGTCAATGTTCTTTTCCTTGTGCCAGTGATCCCTATTGTAAATTTCCAGTCTTGGAATATAAAAACCTGAGTATGCTGGGTAAAATTATGTATTCTATACAGCACATGTGAATTCCCAAGGTCACCTTCATGGTTGGGTTTGTGTGTGTGTGTGTGTGTGGTTAATTTAAGATTTACACATTTGAGTGTATCCTTCTGGTAAGCATTTATTCTAGTATTTGAGATCAGCAATTGGTTTATTGACCTGTTAAGATGCTGTCTTTGTCAGTAGTTCCCATTGCTTTAGTGGCATGCATTTGGAAGCTGGTAGGCACTCATAGAATTTATTTTTGTTTTTGAAAAAAGACAATAGATTGCATAATAGAGCCTGAACACACACACACATATGCACACATGCACAAACACCTTGAAAAATTGTACTTCTGTCATGTACTTTGAAATCATAGCTGGAAACTACCTTTCTTTTTTGCAATATTTTCTATTCTATGTGGTTCATTTTTATTTCCTCATTTATTTTCCTCTTAAACTGTGGAGAAATATTCATATTCTTACACATTTCTATCAGGATTAACCCTCATAATGAAGCAACTTTATCTTATGGGGACCATAGCTGAAGCATGAAATTTATAATGAATTTGAAGCCTTTGTCTGCTGGCAGGAAAACTGGTAGGGAATGAGTATCAGGTAACTTCAGGCCAGTCTTGCAAAGGAAGAGTTTTGGTAGTAAGACAGTTTAACTTCAAAGGCAGTAATTTCAATTTTATGCCAGATGTAATCACATTTCTTTATTCCTTAAAGTAATTTTTTAGGCCATATTTAGAAAAACCTTGTTGTTTTGATGTTCACCTGTCATCACTATCTTCTCTGTTACCTAGGCTCAAAACCCCTCCTATCCCTATGCAATAGTCATATGACCGTTCTCAAAGTACCTTTAAAATTTTTCACATCCTTTCCACTCCTCTTTTCCTCCTTGTCTGAATGATAATAATATTTTCCCAAATACTCTCCCTGTCAAAGTTCCCTTTCCTTTACTTCATCTTATACAGTGCTGCCAGATTAATCCTTCTAAAGCATAACTTTGACCCAAAAACTTTCACTGACTCTCCTTTTTCTGCTGAAACTGACCAAACTCTTTGACCTTATAGCCTGGGCTTCTGTATTTTGGTCCCAATATACCTTTCTAATTAGTCTTACCTCACACTGTCTCCCTTGTACTCCTGTGCTGTAGCCCATTTGACCATTTCCCCCATAACTCTGCTTTGGCATTTTACCCAGCATGCTCAGGTTTTTATATTCCAAGACTGGAAATTTACAATAGGGATCACTGGCACAAGGAAAAGAGCACTGACCTTTAAGTCAGAATACTGTCTTTACCACTTATCTGCTCTGTAACCCTTGGCCTAGATCACTTAAACTGATTCACATACTCTTGTCTTTCTGGAAATGTTTTCATGAAAACCTTTATCCTTTGGGGCTCAGCCTGGACAGTCTTCTTCTTGAAGCAAACTTTGATTTCCAGCAAATCAGCCAGTCAGTCAACAGGCATTTATTAGGTGCTTGCTTTGTATCTGGAAGGAGGTTAGATAGTGGGAATGCAAAGACAAAAATGGAAATTCTCTAGGGGTACAAATAGGAAAGTGATTAGAACAATTTCCCTGATAAATGTACAAAATCAGTAGGAGGAAATTTGGGGATGGGAGTAGAGACAATTGCAGTTAAGGGATCTGGAAAGGCCATAGAACAGCAGTTCTCAACCTGTAGGTTGCGACCCCTTTGGGGGTCAAACGATCCTTTGTCAGGGGTCGCCTAAGACCATCAGAAAACACATATTTCCCATGGTCTTAGGAACCGAGACACCATTCCTCTATCCATCTCCAGGCAGGTCCGTTCACATGCAGATATGCCCACATACGAGTATTAAAGGGTCGCAGCATTAGGAAGGTTGAGAACCACTGCCATAGAAGGTAGTAGTTGAGCTGTGCTTTAAAAGAAACTAAGGGCCCTGGGGGGGGGGGTAGAAGGGAGGAGGACGAAGTACATTCCTGGGCATGGGGGGCAGCCCATGGAAAGATCCTTATGCCGAATACCAGCTGTGTGCTGAGAGATGCGAAAATTAAATAAGACACAATCTTGAGTTCACAGAGCCAGTCTAGAAATGGAGTCTACCCTTTAACATTTAGATACATGATTTCATCAGTGTCTCTTTCCACTGATAAAGGTCATAGCTCATTCACACTTTCTTATTCTGCATAAATCTATTCCGTGTGTTTGTATAAATTTTTTATAGGCAAACCATCCAATAACATCTTCCTTTCATTCTTCTAACATCTAACTCAGTGGTTCTCAACTTTCCTAATGCCATGACCCTTTAATACAGCTCCTCCACGACCCTCAACCATAAAATTATTTTCGTTGCTACTTCATAATTGTAATTTTGCTACGGTTATAAATAACAGTGTAAATATCTGATATGCAGGATGTATTTTCATTGTTACAAATTGAACATAACCCACAGGTTGAGAACCACTGAGTATAGCATTCAGCTGTTTAGTTATTATAGTCTCTCATTCTTACTTACATTCTTACAGTAATTTCTTTGTTGCCACTTATGCTTACATGTTTGTGTTTGTAACACAAAGAAACAAGGTTTTGTGGCAGTTTGGGAAGCATTCCACAGCTCCCCAGATGTGATCTACTCTGAGATGGTTCTTCCTACTGAAATCTGTGTCCAGCCCATTCCTGTACAGTATATATATTCTGTTCCAGGAGATAAACATCAGTCCCTCTCAGAGAGATTAGACCCCATGATCATTATAGCCAAGGTATTTTTCTGACTTTAAAATTTTATGTTCTTATGATCAAAAAATAATAGAAATATTTTTAGAAATTTTTAAGTAGAAGAGAAAGATCACATGGTCCAGCTCTTCATTTTGCAGATTAATTTGTGGCCTGTAGAGATTAATTGACTTGCTTAAGATCACAAAGCTAGTTTAGTGACTGAACTAAGATTGGAATCCAGGACTTCTGCCTTCTGGTGTAGGGAATCTGTCCAGAGGGAGGTACGATTTTCAGGTAGCTTCAGCAGGTCCATTTTGCCATGAACCTTACTTCCCATATTCCTTTTCTTTCCAGTCTTGCCTCCCACTCCTTAAAGAGACATAGCAAGACCCCAGGACTCAACATTGTTGCTAATTTGCTTCAGTCTGCAGGGATGAACAAAGCTGGTCTCATAAGTGACACTGAGCAACCAATTCTTGTCATCCTCTTCTAAGAGCTACCTTCTTTTGCCCCAGGATCAAAGTTGGTTCCAGGAAGAAGGATTATCTTACCCTTCGATCTTGGAGTATTAGGAAGGATGTCAGCAGGCTGGACTCTGTACAGAGTAGGGTGACTAGGATGGCTAGAGGACTGGATTCCCATTCATATGAGGATAGACAGAAGGAAAGGTTGGTATAGCCTAGAAAAGGAACCTGATGGCTGCCTTAAGATATTGGCAGGACTGTCATACAGAAGACTGAGAAGATTTGTTTTACTGAGTCCCAGACAGCTTGGCTAGCAGCAATGGTTAGACATTGCTAAGGGGCAGACATCTTCTTCATAAAAGGAAATCTTTCCTAACAGGTTATTTTGTTTATTTGTTTGGCCGTGTGATTTCACTGGTATAGGGGAAAAACTCTTACACTGCAGGTAGATAACTTTCTATAACTTTGCAGTTGCCTGGGCCAGTGAGAATTTGAATGATTTCCTCATGGTAGGTCAGATAGGTAAGCCAGTGTGTTGAGCCCAGGTTGTTCTAGTCACTGAGGCCACCAGCTCTTTATCCATTACTCAACACTGTCCAAAAGTGGATGGGATGTCATAGATGTTAGTAGCTTTCTCATAACAGGAGATCTTCAAGCAGAGTGGATGACTACCCTCGGAGATGTTAGGTGAAAAGGATTCCTGTTCAGATATGGGTTGGACTAGATGATCTTTTGAGGTCCCTTCCAGCTCTTAGTGTGATTCTATTTCTTTATCAAAGTCAATATAATCTCTGTGTACCACCACATGTGAGAGTTTTACAGCCTTTTCTTTTGTAACTTAATAAGAAAAGACTACCCAAGAATTACCTTGATACATGTGTATATCCCTTTGTAATTTACAGGAACAAGAACAAAAGGCTGAAGAAGAAAGAATACGGATGGAAAATATCCTCAGTGGAAACCCTCTCCTTAATCTCACTGGTCCCTCTCAGCCTCAGGCCAACTTCAAAGTAAAGAGAAGGTAAGGGCCTGCTTCTTTTACCTAGCAGGGCTAGGGGGAGCAGCCTTATTTCTTATTCTGATTGAGTAGGTCAGACTGATTTTTTAAATTACTTAATTTACTTTTATTCTGCTTGTGCCTGATAAAACAGAATGCCTTTAAACTCTTACACCTGCCCTCCACTGCAAGATTCCTCACATTCAGCTTCAGATGGGCATCTGTGCACAGATGTCCTCTGTAGGTCAATAATGGCCTCACTACTATTGCTTCTGTAAGACACATACCTTTTGGGGGTAGAGCCAAGATGGTGGTGTACAAGCAGCAAAGCACCACAGCTCCCACACAAACACGCTAAAAAACTCATAAAATGGGACTCTAAACAGATTTTCAAGCTCCAAAACTCACCAAAAGACAGAAAGCACATCTGTTGCTACAGGCAGCTCAACAGGTGGGGCTCTTCTCAGCAGTCTGGGAGCTTTGGCCAAAACCTGGCCAGGTCAGGCCCTGGGGCATCTGGAGGGAACTGCGGCTATAGGAGAGCAGATCAGCTGCACTGGAGGCACAATTACCACATCTATCAGGCCAGAAGAAAAAAAGGCTAAGAGAAAGGTTGGTGGATTTTGCTAACTGGGGAGGAGAAGAGCGGGTCCGGCCAAACTGCTCCCAGGGCAAGGAAGCAGTGGGAGGCGGCTGTAGCAGCAGGAACGTCTGAGAGCCCCAGCGGCCCCCACTGGGCTGCTTCAGAGCCCTCGGCCTGCATATAGCAGGGGGGCTGACGTGATCCATCAGGGCCAAGGGCTCTTGCGTTGAGTGGCCTGGATCTGGATTGTGGTCTTGAGTGGTGGTCCTGGG
>CM053596.1:123060895-123104023 GCA_028646575.1 Pseudocheirus occidentalis
CTCCAGCTGTGATTACTCCTAAGGAGTTAACTGGAAGTAAGGAGCTAAGCCTTTGAGGTGCCAAGTGCCTTCAGTAGGTGCCAATAGAAAGGGGCATGGAAGATCTTCTGATTTCATTAACATTACAGCCTGCCAGGCTGCCTTCAGTAGGAGATTTGTTCCTATCTGTTACTTTGTGGGTTCTGTAGCTCTAAAATTTCTTTAGAATCATATTTTACAGTTATTGGAGGTGGTTGGAGTGGGAGCTCAGCAAGTTGCTGCTTTTACTCTGCCATCTTGGCTCTGCCCCCTCTCTTCATACTTCTCTAACCCCCCCTTTAACAGTTCTTTATCCTCTTCCTGACCAGTCCCTCAATGTGCACGTTCCAAAGACCTTTGTCCTTGGCTTCTCTCTCTAAACTTTCTTATTTGGTAACATTCCCGCAATTTCAACTCTCAAATCTTTTTCCAGGTCTAGCCTTTCTCCCAAGCTGTCGACTCCTATCTCCAGCTTCCCATAGGAATGTCTACCTGAATGCCCAAAATGGAATTTGTCATCTTTCCCCCAAAATGGGCTTTTTATTCTGACTTCACCATATCAGGGGCATCATTCACCTAGTCTTCTATGTTCAAAATGTATATTTGACTCTTATTTCTCCTTAATCTTTCATATTTGAATATTTAGCAAGTCTTACGAATTCTACCTCTTCAGTATCTCTCAAGTATACATGCCTACTTAAATTACTCCAGAGCAGGTCCTCACACTACCTCTTGTACCATTAAAATAGTATACCAACTTTCGATTTCTCCCCCTCTTCTCCATACCATTCTCCAAACTGCCTCCATGGTATGTCTTCCTCCTATATAGGTATAATCATATAACTTTTCTCTTCAAAACTCTACTGGGTCAGCCAAGATTTCAAAATAACAGTTGAACTCTACCAGAACTGTTCTACAAAGATCTAGAAAATGTACCAGACTGAGTTCTGACTGTGAAATCCAAGGGAAAAATTAGTTATTTTTCTAGGCCAGGTCAACATAGGGAGACAGAGAGGTCTATTGAAATTTGGGATGAGTGTAACCAAGAGTGACCACCAGAAGGCTTACAGCATGGGGACTAAACGAAGGCCTGCCCACAGCTGTGTACTAGGGAAAGTATAGGCCCCAGGCCTACACAGATAAGCCTGATCTTATGTAGGAAGCAGGAGCAGATGCCAGATGGCAGTTCCAATGCTCACTGGGTAGTACTGAGTCACAGATCCACGATAGACTGAGGAGGAGACTTAGACATAGATGTGGCATTGCAAGGCAAAGATTGGTCTTAGGCTATAGGCTGTGTACTGAGCATGAAGAAACTTTAGAAGTAACGAATAGCTGTGTGACTCTTACCTGAGGGCAGAGTCAGGGTCTTGGTTTTTAGCCCCCAACCCAGTTTGGAACCTGCAGTAGAATAAGTCAGATATCCCATGCCAAAAGAAGTACCTGCAGTCTGTCACTCTGAACTGGCAAAGGTTTCTAGCTGGCAGATAGTGACTGATCCCAATAGCAATCTACTTAAAGTCCAACCAGGAGCAAGCCAGTAAGTGGCTGATAAGCCCCAAACCCCAGGTCTGGAGCTTGCAAAACTCAGACAAGGAGGGGATCACTCTGGGTCAGACCACTTTGGGAGCACTGAAAGCTTGCAGGGACCCAGCCTGAGCTACCCCTAAGATGCTGAAATAATATAACACTGAGTACCCCCAGGAAAGTGAAAATCTCCAATTTGCTCCTTGTTGACTACAGAGTAAATTTCAAATTCCTTTGCACTTAAAGTTCTCCACAATCTAACACCATCTTACCTCTTTACCCTTATTTCATACTGTTCCTCTCCATATCCACTGTGCTGCAGTCAAACTGGACTATTTGCCATATATGTCTGTGTGTGTGTGTGTATGTGTGTGCCTTCTCCCCTCCCCATCCCCAGCCTATTGAATTTCTGTTCTTTAAAGCCAAACTCAAATGTCATCATCTCCTGTAAACTTTCACCAATTGTTTCCACCCCCTCAAGTCAATAATGACCTTTTTCTCCTCAGACTTCATTTTGTATTTTGCTTATCACACTCTGATGTACTCTTCATGTATTATTGAATATTATAGTCTATAATATGTCTTATATTAACCTTTTAGACTATAAACTCCACAAAGGAAGGCAATGGCTATATCTCATCTAAATTTTCTGTCTACTTCACCACGCAGAGTGCTTTGCAAATCCTAGGCACTTAATGCCTATTAAATCAAGTTTTGAACCTCAGTCCTTCATCCTTCAGATGGAGATATCTCCCCACCCTTCCTCATCGAATTGTTCAGAGGATCAGATGAGAATAGAAATGCTTTGCAAACTGTCATCTTATAAAATTATGAGGTGGCATTACAGCACTATATCCATCTACATCTGCATAGTTTGGATCCTATTGCCATCACTTAATAGGTTTGTGTTTATAAAGCCATACTTCAGAGACTATTTCCTCTCAGGTACGATCCCTACAATTTCAGTAAACTGTCGGCATATGGATAACGATGCCTTGGTTATAATCTTGTGGTCTGGACACATGGCCATAGTTTGCCATAGGCCTGGATTTCTGAGTCATGTCTCTATCCAGTTGAGCATTTTTCTTCTAAAATATAGCTTGATCAGGGCTTCTAAGTGTATATATTGACTAGCTTTAGGATAATCTATAAAGATCCACAATTTAAAGACGGATTTAAACAAAGATAAGTCCCTAAGCAT
Organism: Pseudocheirus occidentalis; assembly: GCA_028646575.1. NCBI lineage: Eukaryota > Metazoa > Chordata > Mammalia > Diprotodontia > Pseudocheiridae > Pseudocheirus > Pseudocheirus occidentalis. The sequence continues at coordinate 123,063,642 of CM053596.1, forward strand.
ACTAAGTACCCAAATCAAATGTTTAAGATTGAGCTGCTTTCACCCAGGTTTGAGTACAATGCAGCTTTAGGATTAACTTGGATCTTGTGTGTGCTTTAAATGTTGCTTTACTCTCTCTCTCTCTCTCTCTCTCTCTCTCTCTCTCTCTCTCTCTCTCTCTCTCTCTCTCTCTCTCTCTCTCTCTCTCCCCTCTCTTGAAAGTAGGTGTCAGTCTACTATCTTCTTTTTCTCTCTATAGAATTTAGTACAGCATTCTGCATACTGCACTATTCCCTGTACCCTGCATAGAGATTGCTGTGAACCCACTGTCTAAAAGCCTGAATGTTTTTCACCTGGAAGCTTTTAGAAGCTTTTGTTTATGCCTTGGTCTCACCTTTTTCTGAAAGGCCTTTTTAGAGGTAGTTAAGAAAAAGATGAGAGGCAAGTTATAACAACTGCTTTCTCCCACTAAATGGAGTACACGGGTAAGGACATCATCTGGTTCCCTACTCTGTGGAGGCATTTCAGCACAATCTGCCTTCATTTTGGGAAAATGGTTTAAGAGTGACAGTCAAATAGGCTGTAGATTTATTATATGCAAGGTGTTGTTTTGTTTGCATCATTTCTTAAGGTGGGGGTGGGGATGGGCTCAAGAGAGAATGAGGAAATGGGTTCCCCTGTAATTCCTGGTCCTCTGGGTGGGGTCCAGTCTATGGTCTAGTATGACTGGGTCATAGAACATGTGGAGAAGAATAATATCTAAGCTTTAAATACCAAACAACGGAGTTTGTGTTTGATCCTAGAAGTGAAATGTAGTCAGTGGAGTTCACTGAGGAGTGGGGGAGGGTGTCATGGTCAGACCTATATTTTAGGAAAATCACCTTGACATCTACATAAAGGACAGGCTGAAGTGTGGGAAGATTTAAGTGAGGGAGACCAATTAGATTAGTGCAATAGTCCAGATGGGTGATGATGGGGACCTGGACTAATAATGAAAAACAGACCCCTAAAATTTGAAGTTTTCACCATGATTTTTCTTGGAAGAATGCTCTGTTGGAGTTGCTGTGTTACAGAGGGTGTGAGGGAAGGTCCTGAATGCTAAACTGCTATGTTTTTAATTAAGGTAAACTGAAGCATAAGGTTCTGAGTATAATCAATTTATCAGTAAAGTGTGAATTGACCAATAAATGGGATCTCAGCTTCCTCAGCAAAGCTAAGACCCCAAATGAGAGAAACGGTTCTTTTTTTATAGTTTTGTGAAATACAGAATGAAAATCAGGATTTCATAGATGGGGAACAAGTTATGATTGGTTGCAAGAGCTCAACCTCATGAGTAGTGAAATCAACATGATTGTCTACAGAGCTAAGGCACAGGTGATAATATGAAACTGGAAAAGAGGAGCTAACACAACACCTTCCTTCCCTCCTGTGACTAAGACATGTTCATTGTTTAAGTCCAACTGCAAGGTCAGGAATGGTGGACCAGACTCCTTGGATAGCAAACTAGAGATCCTTGAAGGATGGCTTAGTGGTATATAGATACTGGACCTGACTTTCTGGTGTCCACCCACATCCCTACGTTCCACGTCCCCTCCCCTCCAGCACAATAACAGATTTCCTTGAGACAAGAATAAAACATATGTTGGGGGTGGCTAGGTGGTGCAGTGAATGGAGCACCTGCCCTGGAGTCAGGAGGACCTGAGTTCAAATGTGGCCTCAGACACTTAACACTTACTAGCCATGTGACCTCGGTCAAGTCACTTAAGCCCAATTGCCCTGTCCTCTCCCCTCCTAAAACAAAACAAAACAAAACAAAAAAGAATAGAACATGTGCACATGTTATGTCCCTTATTAGATTGTGAATTCCTTTCTTCATATCCCCAACACTTAACCCAGTCCCTGGCATGTAGTAGGCATTTAATAAGTGCTTGTTGGTGGATCGATTGATTGCTTAGGAAACTTCTAGGATTATACATGACACCAAACTATGACTTGACAGCAACTCAGAGAGTTCATAACTCCCTATACTAAAACTGCAAAAGTCCTAGCATAGCTATTTTGTGAAATACAAAACCTCTCAAGGCTGTCTTTCATATACACTCTGACTTCAATTAAGGCCCATGGAAAACTGAAATAAACTAAATTATTTTGATTTGTCAGATAATATGATTGCTACCCCTGATTTTTTGGATTCACTTGATGTATAGTAAATTTTTTCCCAACTTCTCAATTTTGTTTGGTGTATGTCTTTGTTTTCTAAATGTATTTCTTGTAGGGTTTTGTTTTCTTTTCTAATCTGTCATTCTTTTTCACTTTACTGGATTGCTTAATCTATTCACATTTAAAGTTATGAAGGTTAGATTATATTTTGTTCTGTTAATTTCTAGTATGGACTTTTTCAAATTATGTTTCCCTCCTCCTCCACAGCAAACAAAGTACTATTTCTCTTCAGTTGCCTTAGCTTAATTTTTTTTTTAAAGTGGCCCCCTTCCTACTGGCTCTCTTTCTTCTACCTCTGATCTACCCTTCCATTTGTTATCTCTTTACCTTTATTAATTCTTTCTCTTTCCTGCTTTTATCTCATTTAATTATTCCATGCTTTTCTTCTTCTCTTTTACATAAGTAGATTTCTCCATCCTTTCCTTCCCTTCAACTAGTCCTGTTCATCAATTTTTTAAATTTCTTCTTTTTTGCACCCCTTTCCAGAGAGGACTTATCTCAATCTCTTTACCTTCTCTCCTCTTTTTCTGTCTACTCAATGTGTGGCTCAAAGAGAGGCAAGAATAAGTACATCTCTAGCATCTTCCCCCATGCTTCTCCAAGTTCTCTAAACCATTCCAAGAGCAGCTGGCCACTCTCCTCTCCTCATGTTCTCCTCATGGAGAGAGAGTACTAGACTAGAATTATATCTATCTGTTTCCTTATTATTGTTAGTCTAAGGGATGTAATTTTCAGATTCAACCTAAACTCTTGATCACTGTTTCTGAAGAGAGAATAGAAGACCCCAGGCTTTATATCCAAGGCTTGAATTCCTTCCTACCAAAACCAGATCCACAATGAATACACACAGTGAATAGCAAGGAAACTTATATCCAAGTTGAGAGCAAAACTGGAATCAGAGAAAGTATACATAGGAGAATATATACCAAACAATACAGGGTGAAGGAGCTCTTCCAACAAGGTCATCTCCAGAGGGAGATACCGAAATCTCACTTAGGGGGAAAATCCCTGAGGTCTCTAGCTGGAGATAAGGAACATGATGGATCTTTCCAGTTCCTCTCATAATGCTTCTTACCAGTCTTTTTCTCCATTCAGCAGCCTGAAGTCTTTTCTCAATAAGGCAACCCAGAAGAACCCCAAAGAGACTGAAGAGATCAGATTTTTTTTTCTCCAGCTCTCACCTACTCTGACCCACCCCTCACATAGTCATAGGCATTGATCTCTACTGGTGAGGAAAGAGTCCTTTACCAATGGACTTTCAGGCTCAGGTTATGTTATAAAGAGAAAACCAGGCTTACAAAATACTGACAATAGTGGTAGAGAGTAAAATAGGACACAGGTGAGTTTTCTTCTATTCCTTATACCTAAAGAGATGTAGGGAGAGGACAGAAGAGGAGAAAGAAACAACTTTCAGCCAGTGTGCTTCAAAACCAAGGGGGAAGAATCCAGTGCTGATAGGACCCTCTCTCGTTTGGGCTGCTTTAATCTCTGTACCCCACTAAAAATTCTTAGCCCTGTTTCTCTTCTGTTCTTCTGGTGACCAAACTGCTTGTAACTTCAAGATCTCATTCCCTCCTTGCCAAACTCTGGGCAGCTCCCTCTCCCAGGGAGCTAACTCATAACTCATGAATGGTCATGCTCTTAGCCCTGCAAAATGACAGGCACTACAAGTATGATTATCTCCATTTTTAGATGGGGAAAATATTGGGGTCTTTCTTTTTCACCAGAGGCTTTTAAGCATTCTGGAAGCCCATGTGTTGAGGATCTTGGAGGAGGAATTTTTGGTCAGGTTGGATTAGACGAATATATCAGCAAGCACCATAGCATACCCTACCCAGGATGGTTGCTAGCACAGGTTCTTACATCTGCTTTTCTAAAGGAAAGCAACTCAAAATGGATTAACAATCTTACTTTAATCCAACAAACATTTATCATTTACTTAGTTCAGGGGGGAAAGTCAACACCCTGTACTTCAGAGAATACAAACAATAGTTACAAACAGAAGTTACAAGCAGAAGAAACAGATCAGCAGGAGGGCTTCCAGCCATCTGACCATTGCATCCATACCTAGTCAGTTTCCAGAGAGGGAAGCACCAACATCTGGGTTTTCAAAGCCGAGGGGCTCAAAGGCTTCCCAGAATCTTGTCTGGCCAAGTCATACTACTCTTCCCAAAGTGAGACCCAAAGCAAAACCTCACATCAGGGTAAATAGAGCCTTCTTCTGGATCAGAGAATGTCACAGCCTTCTTGACCCACTGCCAATCACAAAGTAATAAGGTGGGGGGGAAGTTACTGAAAAACAAGCTTCCCGCCACAGGCTCCGTGTGACCACATTCAGCCTATTAGGGGGCAGAGTCTATTTTCAAATCAGGGAAGGTTCTCAGAGCCACTTAAGCCTATCAAAGGGCCTAGGGGCAGGGAAGATCTTCAGATTCCCATAGCAGTGAACTTTATGGCATTCCAACTCTTAGATTCTGTGTTTGTGTGAGACAAAATATGCCATCATTCCTCTGTCTCCTCCACTCTGTGCATTCTCAAAGGCAATAACTCCATGTCTGGCACATGCTTGCTCATCTCCTGTTGACGCCCTCCTCTTCCTTGGATTTACTTTGGATGTTTTTTTTAAATTTCTTTTTCTATGCATATTTGTTTTCCCCCTTCACAGAATGTAAGCTTCTTGAAGGGAGGTACAGTTTTATTTTTATGTTTGTGTACCCAGAACCCAACACAGTTTTTCGTTCACATTAGGAACCCATTTAATGCTTATTGACTGATTGATGGGTTGGTTCCTTTAACACTCAGTTTAGATATCACCTTCCATTTGAAGCCCTTCCTGTGCAGTATTTCCCTTGAATTATTCTGCTGCACTTTGTTTGGATTTTTCTCTTGTCCCTAAATCTTTCTCCTTAATTTTAGAAACTAATTATCTTTCCCTTGGAAATTTGAGAAGCTTTCCACATATCAACCTCACTCTTTTTAGAGGTAGCAAAGGAGAAGGGAAGAGTATACATTTTGAGGATGTTTCAGGCTCCCCTTTCCTCTCCCCCAGTAAACAGTGAGTTCCTTGAGGGTGTGGAATACCATTTTTCTTTTTTTGTACTCGGAACATCTAGTGTAGAATCTTATATGTTTAAAACCCTTAGCACTTTTTTGAAACTTGAATTGAATTGAAAATAACCATTATTGGCTGTCAAGTTGAGGCAGGACCAGAAAATGTATTGCTTTTCTTCCCCCTTCTTCCTTTGTAGCATCTCTGTGGGAAGTCGTTTTGTTTGTTTGTTTTGGTGCTTCCTGTGAAAGAAAGCATGTTCTTTTTCTCTGTTTTATAATAGACACCCTGATATGTGTACCTGGAAGAAAGGTACATTGCTAACTACATAGAAAGTGTTATTTAAATGATGCTGAAATGTTTTCCTCATTCTAATTTAAAATTTTTCTTCCCCCACCAGATTGCTTGATACAGTTTCTGAATTAGGGTTTTTTGATTTGCTTCTTAGAGATACAGTTTTGTACTGATCTGAACTCAATTACCTGAGACTCTTGAAGCACTATATTAGGGAGCTTTGCATATTACTACTCTGCATTAAAGACCCCTGCGGGGCATAGGAGGTTGAGGCTACCTCCTTCTCTCTCCTCTCATTAGGATTATGCATAAAGTGACAGTATTCAATCCTGGGGAGGTTTTGTACCTAATGGGTAGGATTAGTCTCCCTTTTATTTATCCCATATTTTATCTAATTAATCCCCCAACCCAGTATCCAGGGATGATATACTTAAATCATAAATCATGATTGGAGTCTCCCCAAAAGGGTGTAGTGGAAAAGTATTCAATGTGCAATAATGAATCAGGTTTAGGGCAGGTATTTATTTCCTACATACAAAAGAAATATTAAATGCAGAACAGTCATGAGTGCACACTAACCAAAAGAATACTTAAAGCAGAATTCAGTAAGAACCTGGAACTACAGTTATAATTCCCTGGGAAGTTGATAACAAACTGTATCAGAACATAAAACAGTTTTGAGGGCTGCTGAATAGACATTATTACATTTTATCTTGGCTCTGTACTGTTCCATTTAGAAGAGACATCTTCTGGCAAACCAGGCCAGAGCTTGAGCTCATCCTTCTGTTAGTGATCATCTGCCCCAATATTCCTGGAATAGTTGCTGGGGACATTTCTCTTTGATTCCAATCAGCTCTGGTCAAAGAACTCAGGCCACCTGACCTCTTCAACTCACAAGCTGGCCTCCAAACCTAGATATATCCACCTCTGAACTAAAATTCATTCACTAAAGAACTAACACAGAAGAGATGGACCAAAACTCTGAGTCAGGCCTACCTAGGCAGGGTATGGGCTCGAGCTGATTGTGTTCCTGGCAACCTAGAGCCTGGGGTAGAAGATAGGGTGAGCTGCCCTTCCCTCCTGCCTCTTTAGGCAGTCCCAGAACTGTGGAGGCCAACTGAAAGAAAAGAGTTGGAAAGAAGAAAAAAAGACCCAGGAGTAGAGTGATACCCTTTTTAAAGACTCCTTGAATCAGTGGCCAATAAGAGAGTGGCTTTGTCATGCTCAGAACCTCATTTAGCACTGAATTACCAGAAGCAGATTTGGTCTTTCTTGCTCCCAAAGCTCATGTGCTCGACCACATCAGAAAATTCAGTTTTGTGTATGCCCTATTTAACCCCATTATACTGTCTGGTCATCAGTAAGCTAGAAGACCCCAGAACGAATGGACTAAGCGGATGGGTGAATTTTGTTTGGAGTTAAGGAGGCAGGAAAACATGGAGGACATGGAGCACTTCCTAACTCATTTGAGCATGATGGGGATTCAGTCTCCATCGTCTTTTTAGCATCCACGGAGATGGTGGATGTGTTGGTCTTTGTTATTCTTTTCTCAATAAGGGGTATAATTAGTCTGCCACCAGGAAACCTAGTGAGATTAAAGGCCTTAGCAGTCTCTGGGTGGGGCCCAGAGCCAATTACAGAGGCACTAGAAACAGTAACCCAGACTTCAGATTTTCTGTTTGGTGGATGTTGCTTGGAGAGAGTTCTGTAATGCTAATGGTAGCTTATATCAATGTGGCTGTAAGGATACAGAGTATATTGAAAGCCTGTCATGCTTCGGACCTCAATCTCTATTTTCAGACATCCATATTGTCCTCCCTTTCTTGCAAGAGCCCTGTACTCTGCCATAGAGACCTACCATTTTGGACCTCAGTTTCCTCAGTGTCTTCAGTTCTAAATCTAAATCTAAACCCAGTGCAGGTCATTATTTATTGCCATTCCTGGACCCTGCCTTGAAAATTCCCTCCTCTGACCTTTCCCTTTCTATCCTCTCTGGGATGTCTTGTCCATCTTACTAGATGTAGCTCATTGTTCCAACATGTTATGACTCCAATTTATGCCATTCAAGATGCTAACTTTCTTTCATAGCTTTCAGTCATCCACAAATTTGATGAGCCTTCCCCCTCATGTGTTGAACCCTGCAAGGCCAAGGAATGGAGCCTTGGAGAACTCCACTGGAGACTGGAGGGAGAAAACCTTCCAGGTTAACATAAACCTGTTAATTATCATCCCACTGGGTTTGATTGTTCAGCCAGTTCTGATTCTAATTATTTAATTCCTGAATTATTACTTACCATCTTGTCTTCCCAATTGGAGTGTCTTCCTGAAGAGGAGAGACTTGTTATACCTTTATATCATTGGTGAATAAGTACTTAACAAATGCTTGTTGTGATTTTTTGCTTTCTTTTGGTGATTTATTTAAAAGCATATTTAAAGGCTCACTCTTCCTCCAAGAGCCCTGGCTTGTGTGTTTCAAGCACATGGCATTCTGGTTTTGCCCTCTTAATATTTTTTACTCCTTCTTTCTCAATTGTGTGAAACTGTCAAAGACAAGAGATCTTTCACTTTGCTGGAATGAAATACTGGGCTCTCAGAATTATCAGGCATCTGACAGCTAATTAAGCAATTATGTTCTGCCCTCATATGCTTTATGAGCATTTTCCATGCCCAGCTTCAGATAATAATGGGAGAATGAATAGAGCATTCAGCTCAGGTTGAGGCATGCTTCCGACGGCTTCTTATAAATTCCATTCACAATAGAAAGTGCATTGTGAAGTAAAAAGAAAAAATTCTTCCTTCCCTTAAGACAATCTCCATTTAACTAGCATCATACTTGGAGTGATTAGCTCCAGGTCTTCTCCAGGATCTGTGACTAACAAGTCAGAGAGAACTTAATTTGGCCATTCCTAATACGCCCATTGTACAGACATTCTCAAGCTTAGGTTCATCTACCCAAAAGATGTTTTCTGTTATAAATCTATACAATCCTGATATACTTTTGGTTACTTCCCAATATCTATTTTGGTTTTGGAATTTGGAATTTGATTGAAGAGTGTCTCTTTCTCTGCCTTAAAAGGGAATGTGATGAGGAAAGTAGAAATTCAGGAGTGAATGGCCAAGTCATAGTGCGCAAGACTCACATAAAATATAAGGTGATAATAATAAAGGCTAAGACATCCAGGACAATCTAGGGTTTGTACTAGGCAGGCCATACAGAAGAGAGAGCAGAATTTTAGGGTCTTCAGGAGCAATCTTCAGATACGGGGTGATCGAGGGAGGCTCCATAGCCTGAAAGGAGGTAACTTTGGAGGCTTCATATAAATCTTTCCTTGGGATCAGGGGGTCAAGATGGACTTTCCTAGTTCATGATCAATGGGGTCATTGACCAAGCTATAAAAAGAATTACTTTCCTGGGGCCTTGATACAGTCTGACCAGAGTAAGTCCCTTACCAAGAGAGTAGAGGAGACAGCTAGACAGAAACAGATAGAATGGCTTAAGAGTAATTAGCATAGTCCTGACACTATGAGTCCTTGAATATAAGAAGAACATTCCCTATAAGATAAGGAGAGTATCCTCATCTACTTTACTCATGATTGGTATATTCCAAAGTGTCTGTAATCTCTTTGTTGTAGGTTGGTGCCTTTGGAAAAAAAAAGGTTGCAATAAGTTATGAAGTGTTCTACAAACCTTCCAGGCCCATTTTGGGTTCTACCTTCTTCATTAAGTCTTCCATGATGTCCCTGGTTGTTCATGTTCTCTCCCTCCTCCAGTTGTTTTGTATTTACTTATCTGTATAAGATGTCTACCTCCAATAGAATACAGCATATACTGCTTGAGAGCAAAGGCTTATTTTGTTTTCCTCTACATCGCCAGCACGTAGTACAATGAATACCTTATATTTTGTTGGTAATGAGTAAATATTGTATTAAAAAAGACAATTCCTTTTGTCTTCTTTAGTACAAAACTGAGATTGTCACTCAGACTTAGCCTATAGGATAGAGTTGATTTTCCTAGAACTGGAGAGCAGCAGTGGGTGTTGCTTTGCTTCAGGGCACCAGAATAGACAGCGAAGAAATAGGGTGGCTGGCAGCCATAATTGGCACACATAACCTTGTACTATTTTGAGTGTACCCCTGGTATTTATATGTTTATAATGAGCCCTGTAGTTAGATTTAAGAATTATTGCACTAATATATGGAACTGGACTAAATCAAACTTCTACATTTGTAACAGAATTGAAAAATAGATTGTAGGGAGAATTACTAGAGCTCAACTCCTCCTGTGATTTGATGAGGGAAAACAACATTATCTCTCAGACTGATGATGGGACAAGTTGCTGAGTCAATAATAATTTATAAAGCGCCTACTATGTTCCAGGCACTGTCTTAAGCATTTGAGATATTACTTGGTTGGTTGCTGTCCTTTGTGCTGGAAGAGGACTGAAATGACATCACACGCTGTGGTCTGAGTACAGTGTGTCTGACTATGGTGGATCAGACCAATACGAGCTCAGAATGCTCTACCACAGTGCTCTACACACACATAGTCCATATGAACATTTGGAATGAAGATGGCTATAAATGTGCACAGCTCATGTTTCCTTGGCATTTCTGCGATTCTTCTTCACTCATAGAGCACAGTGTCTTCTCCAATGCCTGTGCACCATGCTGGGCAGTCCTGTGCCAGTATCTCCTATGTTTCACAATTGGTTCCAAAGTTCTTCAGAGAGACTTTGAGAATGTCCTCATATTGCTTCCTCGGAGCTCCCTGAAAGCATTTGCCTTATATGAGTAAAATAGTCTTTTAGCTAACCATTCATTTGGCATATGAACAATATGGCCAGCCCATTGGAGTTGACTTAAAGTGTCCAGGGCCACACAGAAACTATGTGTCATAGGCGGGATTAGAATTTAGAGCTTCCTGGCTTCAAGGTAAGAACCCAATTAACAACATGATGTTTCCAGGGATATGCCACGGAGAAGCCACAAAACTAAGGTTCTAGATCACTAGTTCTCAACCTTCCTAATGCCTCGATCCTTTAATACTCGGATGTGGACATATCTGCATGTGGGCAGACCCACTTGAAGACAGATAGAGGAGTGGTGTCTCGGTTCCTAAGACTATTGGAAATATGTGTTTTCCAATGGTCTTAGGTGACCCCTGTGAAAGAGTCATTTGACCCCCAAATGGGTCGTGACCCACAGGTTGAGAACCGCTCTTCTAGATACAATGGTTATAGTCATTTACAGGCCAGATCTCAAGAAACTGTTTATTTCCTTATGGGCAATTTGTTTACAATTCAGGTTAGTGGTGCCTTAGTTACGGCCATATAATCTGCACTTAGGCTTCCTGAGAGAATTAAGAGAAATCATTTAGCATGCTTTGTGACACTTAAAAAAAAAGGCTTAATGGGCAGATGGGTGGCACAACAGATGGAGCACCAGCCCTGAAGTCAGGACCTGAATTCAAATGTGACCTCCAATTAGACACTTGACATTTACTACCTATGTGACCTTGGGCAAGTCACTTAACCCCAATTGCCTTGCCAAAAAAAAGAGACTTAGCATAAACACTAGTATTGCTAATATTCATATTATCAAAGACTATATAAGTGTTGTAGGGTTCATTGAGTTAATCAACCAAAACACACACACACATTTAAAGATGCTACATTCTGATACATTAAACAGGTGAGAACATTTCTCTCATTGAATCAACCAATTATAAACTTTACATTACATTTTTGAAAAGGGGGAGGAGAAGAACCTGGCCATTGCCTCAGCTTTAGCTTTGTTTCCCATCTTTTCCTCCCCCTTAACCAGAAGAAACCATGTAAACTTTAGAGGACCAAAAGATTTTAACTTTTTATCATCATCCTAGCAATTGGTAGCAATTTCTGCATCAGAAGCCCAAACAGACTAGATGCAATGAAGAAAGGCAGATTCATGGCTCTTCAAGGAGCCCAGAAGAAAATCTGTACCATACATAAGAGAAAACTCTTGAGGCCTCCAGCAAAAGGACTTCCAAGAGCTGTGAATTACCCCTTTGTCACTTGTGCTCTCAAAGCTTCAGTCCAAATTTCCCCTGGCATTTTTATGTACTTGTGGGAGAGTGCATTACTGACTTTTGAGGAGATGTTTTATACCAATTATTTTTACTTCTTACTAAACCACTTTAGTAAATACCATTCTCTAAAACCTAATTAAATCTGGCAGAATAACTGATATCAACTCATAATCGTGGGGAGTGGGAAGATGAGAACTGGTGAGTGGACATGAATATATTATATATACTATATAATTCCTCAATTTACCTCTCTGAATGAGCTCTTCACCCTAAGCATACACAGTAGCTACCTTCTCGAGCCCAACCTATGTGTATGAGTGAGGCCTGGGAAAATAGCACCAGAGCACTTACTATTCAACAACATGCAAAGGAATATGAAAATGAAATTCACTAATCGTGAACTTTTAAACATCACTGCTTAATTGAACCATGGTTTTCTATACAGGATTGCTTGAGTAGAAGACTTCCTTAAAGTCAATGTGAATCTTTTAAAAATTAGACATTTTTCTGGTACTTGTCTCTGTTCTACCTAGTGATTTATGCATCAAAGGATTCTGTGCCTTCAGTCTTCCTTATCTCCTAGCAGCTCTTCCAGCCTTTGATCTGACATGTAAGATCTGCCTACTTATAAACTAATGAAAAAAGCCCTAAATTACCTGCTTTCTTATTATTCCCTATCAGTATTGCAACTTATTGTACCCTTCTTTAATCATGACAAAACCAGAAAGAGAAAGCATTGGAAAAAGGAATAAACATTCACTAACACAAAATATTTTTATTGTCTTTTTTCACTTAGAAGGAACTGTTTTTTCTCCTTTCCCCTAGGTAGTTAATTGCTCTAATTTGCATGAGAGTTTGTTAGTCCTAATTTATATTGTCCATCTCACTAGGATGGTGTAATATGGTAACACTCCTCTTCAGAATAGTGGCAAGTACCAGTATCTGGTTTAATTGAGAAAGTAATCCAATTGTCTGATGAGAGAGACTAGATATAATTTTTGCAGTGGAAAGAACATTGGATCAGGAGTTAGAAAACCTGGGAACTGAATCTTGGATTTACCATTTAATGTGATTTTAAATTAATCCTTTGACTTTCTGAATTCCAGTTCCTTCATCTATAATATGCAATTGATAATATTTGAGTTTTAAAGGTTATTGCACAGATCAAATGAGTTGGTGTAGGTGAAAGTACTTAGAAATTTGACATATTTTCCATAGAAATATATTTCTAATAAGTTCTATTCCAGTACATCAAGTTCTATTCCAGTACATCACCCTGACAAGGAAGTGACCCTGGGTTCTCAAAGACTGTACCACCACACAAATCTGGACTTTATTTTGCCAAGTTGGAAAGGTTTTTCAAGGTGGGACTCGTGATGGATTCTGTGTTTATCATCTGAAGAGGACCAGCCATGTATAAAATAGATTCACTGTATTGGCAAGATCAGGAAATGGTTCACTTTAGGAGGGAAAACTGGATCTGAGTCAGGAAGAAATCTAGGAATTCCAAGAGAAGGTGAGGAGGTAGCGCATTCCAGGCACGGAGGACAGGCAGTACAAAGCCTTGGGGATGGGATCCATTCCAAATGATCCCTGAGCAACCATCCTATCCCTAGGATCAGATCCAAAATTGCTTTCTAAAAATTTTGGAATAACAAAACTAAGCTTCCCAGATCTCAGTTTTAAATACACATTCAGACAGGACCAAGTTTCTGAATAGGGGGATGGAGTGCTTTCAATGCACCACATGCAGAGATGGGGCTGCCCACACAGTCACAGAGACTGCCCGTTGGGAAGATTTGAGCTGTTCGATGTTCCTTGGAACTCACATTGCTAGGCATGTTGGGAGGGCTCCTGCTGATAGAGAAGGTGGGAGGAAGGGTAGGGGCACATAGTTCTGATATTAGAACACGTCCTGAAGTTCCAGGCACTGGCTCCAGGGAGACTGGACTGTTTCTCCTTGACTCCAACCTTCCTGCTCAAGATGTAGGGAGAGGTCAGTGTGGTTCTACAATTCAATTTATGATGACGCTTATCCTGTAAATCAGCCTGCTTGAATGACTGAATAAGTGGTTAAAAATACATTCAAGGGCTATAAATTTTTCTTCAAATGATAAAGCACCTTATTCTGATTTTGTTTAAATTATGCTATAAATAACAAAACCAGCTGGGTCATAGGATGAAACAGAGTGGAGAGTGAGGGAGAAGGCCAAAGTCAGACTGCCAGCTCTCCCTGAAACACTCTAATAAATCAGATTTTTTCCTGCTGATTCTGTGTATAATCTATCTTCTACCTGGCTTCTTTTTATTATAGGCTTGGTGGCTATTTAGCTCTTACTTTTTATTCTCTAAAGGGCTGCAAGGATCTTAGGCAGAGACAGTGTAGCGGGATGAAAAGCAAATTGAATTTGAGTTTGGTTCCCAACTGTGCTCCTAAGTGTATGTGGAACTTTGGAAAAATCTTCAAACCACTATGAGCCTCAGTTTCTTATTGTTAAAAATGTGAATGATAGCATCTCAACTGTGACATCAGAGGTTTGCAGTGGGGCTCTAAATTATATGCATATAAATAAACATATAAGGCCCTATGGCAGTACAAGTTATTATTAGTAAACAATAAATCAATAAGCATTTACCAATAATCTCCTACTAGGTGCCAGGCATTGAAAGTAGGCAAAGAAAAAAGTGAAACTCTCCCTGACCTTAAGGAGCTTACAGTCTAGTGGGAGGAGATAATATATACAAAGTAAATACCAGGTGTAAATGCAAAAATAAGTGAGGGACAGAAAACTCTTTTGGCTTTTGTGAATCCAGGATCCTCTTCTGCCTTTTCAAATCCTTGGTTCTCCATCCCCCAGACGTCTCAATCCAGGCTATCAAAGCTAGTCTCCTCCTCCTCCTCCTCCTCCTCTTCCTCCTCCTCCTCCTCCTCCTTCTCCTCCTCCTCCTCCTCCTCCTCTTCTTCTTCTTCTTCTTCTTCTTCTTCTTCTTCTCTCTGTCTCTCTGTCTCTGTCTCTCTGTCTCTGTCTCTCTCTGTCTCTCTGTCTCTCTCTCTGTCTCTCTGTCTCTCTCTCTGTCTCTCTCTCTCTCTCTCTCTCTCTCTCTCTCTCTCTCTCCCCCCCCCACACCTTTTTGGAGAGGGTAAGGCAGGGTAATTGGCGTTAAGTGACTTGGCAAAGGCTACTGTTAAGTGTCTGAGGGCAGATTTAGCTCAGATCCTCCTGACTCCTGGACCAGTGCTCTCTTCACTGCGCCACCTCACGGCCCCTATTGTCTCTTCTCCATGGAGGTGCAGGTGGTCACTCACCCTTGCCTTGAAGGGCCCCCCACAGAGCGCTGTACTTTTTGAGTGGTCATGTCTATTTTTCAGTTTTTCTTGCTTGTCCTGTCCTAGCTTCCTCCTCTCTTCCTCCCCACTCCAAGGCAAGCTATCACCTTTCATTTCTCACTATTGTGTTTCATAGCACATTGTTTTGTTTTTCACTTCCGTGGGCTTGAAACTGGGATAACTGTAATAAAACTTGTTAAAATTCTGTCTAAAGTAAGAGTAAATAGGCTCTGAATGAAGTCCTGAGCAACTCTCCCATGATCTCTCGGGCCTGACCTATTTTGTGCTTTGCTTCTTCCTGGCTATTATGTTCAGGACCTTTGAGGTGTGGGGTAACCTCCAGAAAGGTGAGCTGTTACTGTGTTTCTGTGATTTGATAAATACACACACTTAACTCTACCGGCACAAATGGAGATCACCTGCATTTTTTCTCCTGTGAAACTCTCAGCCTTATTTTCCTTTAAAACCTCCAGAGGGAAAGACCTCCTTGAGGTAGTGTTATGGTTCATGTTCACCACTTTCACTGATGTCACACTACTTCTTGCACTTGTCACTGCTGGAAGTTTATTGCTACTTATCTGTACCCACAGTATAATCTCTGTGTTAATTTTTGGGTTAAAGAGAATTTTGATTCTTTGGAGCTCATAGTGTTTTAGGATTTACAACCATACAATGTAACATTACTAGGAAAACACTGATATTTAAAAACACACCTACAGACACAGATTTTATTTTACTTTTTGGTCAGATGCAGTTTGAACTTGTTGAAAGTATTTCAAGGTTTTCCAAATGCAATCCAGTCCATGTTCTTCCTCCTAGAGTCTACCTCATTGCCCGTCTCTAGGGTCTATTTTAGGTATAGGTCCTAGTGAACTAACTCACCAAGTTGTGTTTGTCTGGGGAACAGGCCTTCTCAACCATTTTCCCCCCATCTAGATATGATTTTTGAGAGGCAACTAGATGTCACAGTGGACTGACTGCTGCGTTTGTAGTCATATAAACCTGAGTTCAAATCCCAGACACCTACTAGCTGTGTGACTCTGGGCATGTCACTTAACCTCTGTCTCATTTTTCTCATCTGTAAAAGTGGGAATAATCATAGCATCTACCTGCTTGGATTGTGATGATGAAATGAGATAATAAAGATATTTATATAGCACATCATGGTGCTATATAAATATAAACAAAGTGCTGTATAAATATAAATGTAATATTAAGTGCTATATAAATGCTAGCTCTTAGGCTTCATTAAGAGAGACAGCGTCCGGGCCTAGGGAGATGATAATTCTGCTGTGTTCTCCTCTCGTCAGACCACATTTGGAATATTATGTCCTGAGTGCTGTATTTTTAGAAGGACATTAGTAAACTAGAGAATGTCCAGGGCATGGCATCCAAGACAGAAAAGGGCCTCTCAAGAGTACAGGATCAATGAATATTTAGCCTGGAGAAGAGATGGTAGTGGGATCATGAAGCCTGTTTTCAGGTTTTTGAATTGATGTCCTGTCAAAGAGGGATTAGATGTGTTCTGCTTGGGCCCTGAGGGCAGAGCTTGGAACAGTAGGATACAAGGTTCAAAGTGGTAAATTTAAGCAACATGTGAGTTCAAATCTGTCTTCGGATATTCTTTTACTGTGTGACCGTGGCCAAGTCACTTAATTCTATTTGCCTCAATTCCTCATCTGTAAAATGAACTGGAGAGGGACAGGGCAAACAATGCCAGTATCTTTGTCAAGAAAACTCCAAATGGGGTCACAGTCAGACACGACTGAAATGACTAAACAACAGTAAGGAAAAACTTCCTAACAATTAGAGCTATGCAAAAGTGGAGTGAGGATTTTCTAAGGCTGGATGACCACTGGGGGGGAGTGTTGTAGAGAGGATTCTTACCTAGGTGACCTCTGAGGTCCCTTCCAACTTTATAAATCTAGTGCCGGACTTTGCTCAGTTGTAAGCATTATTATCTGCATTTTACAGATATGAAACGGGCTCAGGGAGGTTACCTTTTGCAAGGTCACACAGCTAACAATGGCAAAACAGATACTAGAATCTTGATCTCCTGACTCTAGTCCAATCAATCAATAAACATTTGTTAAGAGCCAGTATCAGGTACTGTACTAAATACTGGGGATAAAAAAGGAGGAAAAATACAGTCCCTGTCCTGAAGGAGCTCATAAAATCTCATGTTCTTTCCATTTCCTGAGAGCAAGGAATTGTTTTTAAATCTCCCACGGCTCCCAGTGTATGATAGGAGGCATACACTGGACACTTGATCCTTTTTTATTGTTGAGTGACTAAGTCAGTGAACAAAATACTTGCCCCTTCTTCCTATGGCAAATTTAAAATAGCTTCTCCTTGTCTTCCTGGTCCCTTTTTCAGGTAGTATCTAAGCTGTATGAGTAGAGAGGGGTGAGCAAAAAAATCATACCATTATTAATGGCCATGGAGTAACCTTAAAATTTTGGTCCCAGGTCAAACATATTTACCCTTTGCTCCATACAAAGTCAGTATGCATTTATTAAACACCACACAAAGTCAGTATACACACGGGGGCAGCTAGGTGGTACAACGGATAGAGTGCTGGGTCTGGAGTCAGGAAAACCTTAGTTCAAATCCAGCCTCAGACACTTATTATCTATATGAACCTGGTCAAGTCAAAATGAGCTAGAGAAGGAAATGGCAAACCAGTCCAGTATCTTTGCCAAGAAAAGCCCAAATGGGGTCACAAAGGGTCAGACACAACGGCAACAATGGAACAACAACATTGTGCCAGGCCCTGTGCTAAGTCCTGGTGATTCAAAGAAAGGCAGAAGACAGTCCTTGTTTCAAGGAGGGTGGATCCCTGCCTACCACTCATGTTTGTCACAACAATCTCTGCTACCCACCTCACAGGAAAGGAGAAGGAAGGCTATGAAAATTAATCAGATCAATTCCACTTCAAGTGCTTTGAATTTATTGGAAGGAAAAGTACTTGAAATTGAGATGAAAAGAGGGAGTATCATTATCTCAAATGATAGGGTCCCTCCATCAAATTGCCAAGTTGCAAAGTGATGGGTAGTTTGGGCAGATATAGAAATGTCCCCTAAGGAAGAAGGTAGGCTCCAGGCAAACCCATTTCCCCTTGCAAAGACAGGCTGTGTCCTCCAGAGGTGATATTTGTGGTGAACACCCACACCATCTCTGCAGATTTGTTTTCCTCTTACAGGGATTTTTTATTCTGCAAGAGAAAGGGGAAAAATACTCAGCTGTACTGCTGCCATAGGCTATCATTCAAATGCTCCATCTTCTTGCAGACCTGCCTCCTTAAAGAGTAGAAGGAGTTGTCAGTTTGCCCGCTGCTGAAGCAGCCTTATTTAGCAGCCTTAGCACAGAAAGGAAGGCTAATAATATGATTCATGTGGAGATAAAATCCATGCAAAGTATCTTTTCTATTCTAACCTGTTCTCAGGTTCAATCATTTCAGAGAAATGGGCCTAAGTGTTAGTAGAGTTGATGTGATTATGATGCATATACTTGGAGGTCCAGAAATAATTCCATTTAACTGCCCTCAATACCTTTACTTTCCTGACTCTGACTCTGAATCAAATTTGCCTTTCTGCACTTAGATGATATTTGATTGTAGGCTTGGGCCAGTCTGGAATTTGGAGCCAAGATACAGTTCTTTCTCTTACTTTGCACTCCCCTTACTCTAGCTACAGTTTATAGGCTGCTATCAGGCACTACCTATACACTTCTCTAGTTGTTTCGGATGGAATGCCCAGATCAGAGACTCCTATCACTTCTCTTGACTTGTAAAGTTCACCCAGAATACCTTAGGAAAATTCATGTATGGCATTCCTTTGTACTCTGAGTCAAACCCCACAGCTTGTGAACAGGTCATGCTCAATATTACAGAAGATAGTTCTTTTTAATAGAAATAATGTCCTAAGCTGAGCGCCCCTCATGGAAGGAAACTTGGTTTGGAGTAAGAGGGTCAGGGTCCAAGTTCCAGTTCTGGTACTATATGATCCTTGACAATTCGTTTTGTCTCTCTGGGACTCAGTATCATCATCTGTGGGGACTAAACGGCCTCTGAAGTACTTTATAGTTCTATAATAATGACCATACCTCGCATTTGTGCAATGCCTTAAAATTGGCAAAGGGCAAAAGGCCTTTCTTGGCCCACCCTCCTGCCCCAGGATGACTAGTGACTTCCCTCTGAGACTGTTTTCCACTTATCTAACTGCTTTATGTACAGAATTATTTTCAGGTTGTCTCCCCTGACGGGGGGATTATTAGAATATAAGTTCCTGCAGGTCAAAGACCATATTTTCATCTTTTTGTATATCTCTAGCACTTAACAAAATATCTGGAAAAGAAGAATGATTTAATAAATGCTTGTTGATGAATGCACGTGATGTTCATTTTCTCATTTGAGAAAAAAGAAACAATTCTACCAGCTTGGAGCTATTATTAACTTGAAGTCAATAAGATCTGAATTCAAATCCTGCCTTAACTAATGGTAATTAATTAATTAATTGCTGTTTGCCCCTGGACAAATCATTCAACTTGACTCTACCTCAATTTATATAATAAATAATATATATTATAATAATAGCACCTACCTCACAGGGTTTTTGTTGTGGAAACCAAATGAATTAACATCAGTTAAGCATGTCTACAAATCTTAAAATGCCACATAAATTCTAGTTACTATTATGATCAGTTGTTATTCTCTTTTTCCAGAAGAAGAAATGGAAGCTTTGAGTAGGTAAATGCCTTGCCTATGGTCATAGAGCTAATAAGTGTCTCAGTCAGAAACTGAATCTAAGTCTTTCTGATTCCAAGTTCAATATTCTATCACTTATGCCACAAGTCACAAGGCCTGAGTTCAAGTTCTAGCTGCTCTTATAAGCTATGCAAGTTCAGATGAGTCATTTAGCCACCCGGGGACTCAGTTTCCTCCTGCACAAAAATTAATGTGTTGGACCAGCTCTGTATCTATCGTCTATAATTCTGTGATATATGT
The DNA here is from genome assembly GCA_028646575.1 of Pseudocheirus occidentalis. NCBI lineage: Eukaryota > Metazoa > Chordata > Mammalia > Diprotodontia > Pseudocheiridae > Pseudocheirus > Pseudocheirus occidentalis. The sequence continues at coordinate 123,083,584 of CM053596.1, forward strand.
AACCCTGGTTTCCAAGCTGTTTCCCTGAGAGTCTTGCCATAGAGATGTTGAACTCCAGGAATGATAAATTGACTCTGTCCCAGAATTCATCAGCTTGTTGATGCCTTTTTGAGCTTGGACTAGTAGACTTGTGAGAGAAAGGAGCTGGCAGCAGTCATCCATCATGGACATGCCACGTTGGAGGAAATGCAGTGGACAGGATTGAACTATGTACCTGATTTCCAGATGCCTGCATCCCTGTTCTCTTCCTCAGGAGTGTCAGGTTACCGTTGCAACATAGTGCTAATTAGAAATAATGCTTATAACCGGCCCCACTCTGCCTCCTGTTCTGTTAGGGGAGGAAGAGACAGAAGGAAAGACCTCTGAGGTCTGACCCTAAATCTTTAGCCCAAAGCATCTAATCTTCTTTTGTGCCAGTTTACTTCTCAATTGAGACTTCTTTCCTCATGTCATCTTATTATGCTCCTGTGTATACTTAACAACAAAACTCTAGTGGCTACCCTATAGCCTTGCAGGTTTACTGATGGTGTGGATGGAAATTTGGAAAGAGTTAGTGATTTCTTTATGAGAGGCAATGCTGTGTAGAGGATAGAGAACCACCTTCAGAGCCAGTCATGACTCTGAGACATGCAAGTCAATGAACCTTTCCATGCTCAGAGGATGGCAAGCCACTGCCTGGAGGACCAAATCTGGCCTGCTGCCTGCTCTAGTGAATATTTTTCTCGATGACTTGGAGCAAGGAATAGACCACATACTTATCAAGTCTGCATATGACCCAAATCTGGAAGGGATAGTTCATATACTGGAAGACAGAATTAGGATCTGAAAAGATAACAGTTGGTCATGATGATAGGATGAAGCTAAGAAAGTGAAATTTATTAGGGATAAATGTAGAGTTCTTTGCCTGGGTTCAAAATGCTGTTTGGGGAATTAAGAGAGTTAGCTCACTTGAGAGTCCCATACCTATCTGTAATCCCATTGGTCCTATCCATTGCTGATACAGCTGGAGCTCCTTTCTACCCACACATCCTCCACAGGACATCTAGTGCATATAAATACCCAGCTACTAACAATCCCAAACCAAGGGATATGCAGGCTGGTGACACTTCCCACAAGCCTTGGGTTCACTTGCCACTCTCTGCCAGTCATACTTTCCTTCCTACCTCCTCCTCCTTTGTTTTGTTCTTCCCAACTCAGTTCCAGCTGGAGCCTGACTTTAATCTCCCCAGAGACACAGCATCAGTACAGTTGCTCAAGCAAGGAGAGTTGACCAAGTCATCTGTCTTCCATTGTAATCTCTGCAACACAAAGGGAGAACCCTCAAAAGAAGCTTCTTGTCTGGCCAGGACTGCTTCTCAGTCTTCTCCGTTTTCTTCTCTCTCCTCAGTGCAGCATCTAGAGACTCCTGTTCTCCGGGGTCTCTGATTTTCTTGCCAATGCTCTTTGGCATCTCCTAGTTTTCAGGCACCAACCCCACAGCTGCTTTGTACAGTTTCTATGGCAAGTAAGGAAAAGGAAGAGAAAAGGGAGAGCCCAGCATGGGGTATCTTGTTGATACATCAGATTTCCTCAATTAAAATGTAAACTTTACACAGGCAAAAAAGATGTCTTCTACTTCATCTATATATTCCCCATAGTGGCTGTGTATGCAGTGGGTTCAAAATAAACCCAAACTCCCATTTCTATACTCTGCCTGTGTATGTTCTCCCAGATAATGGACACAGTCTTGAGACCCTTTCTGTCTCCATGCTTCTCATCTAAAATTATCTGGCCCGTATCCCATTTAAAGTCCTTTAGAGTCCAGCTGCAACTTATCTTTTCAGATTGATCTCAAATTACTGCACCTCATAAACTGTACATTCCAGACAAACTGGCCTATTTGCTGTTCCTCATACATAATAGCGTCTCATTTCTGTGCTTTCACCCAAGCTGTCTGTCCTCCAAGCCTGGCATATTCCAAATCCCAAGCTCTCTCAAAGTCTCAGCTCAAGAGCCATATTCTTCATGAAGCATTTCCTGATTCCCCTACTTGTGTCATCCCTCAAAAAATTACTCCACATTTACTTGGTGTATATTTTATATCGATTTATTTACATACATGTTTTCCATCCCAACCCTCTCCCCCTTCATCCAATGGAAGGAAGCTTATTGAGGGGAAGGATTGCTTTATGTTTTTATTTGTTCCCTAGCTCTTAGCACCTACATATTGTAGACCCTTAATAGATGCCTGCTGAATGAATGAATGAATGAATGAATGACCAGAGTTCTATTCTCTTTTACATACTCCACTCTGTATCAGCTGACCTGACTGGTTTCAGTTCTACAGAACAACAAGATGGCCCTCCTAGGATAAGTTCATTGCATCTAAACTCACCACCATGCTGTTTACTACCTTGATTGCTACCGGTTCCTTCAGTCTCCTCTCCCCTCTGATTGGAGGATTGGAGGGGGAGTACCAAATTCTCAGTGCTCTCCTTTGTAGAGGTAGAAACTGGACACTCCCTTCACTCCACTTCTTATCTGCTGCTCTGCCTAGTTTTGGCTCCATGGAACAAGACGGCCCTCTCCTTGGGTCTGGTCTCTCTCCTCTACTTTCCTGTTCCTTTGGTGTGTTGTTTCCCCTTTACATTGTAGGCTCCCAGAAGGGAGGAACTGCCCCCCTTTTTTTAAAAAAAATAATTGTATCCCTAGTGCTTAGTACAGTGCCTGGCACTTAGGTACTTAAGAAATGTTGATTGGATTGGATTGGATTTCAGGGACTAGTAAGCATGGAGAAAGGCTTTCTGTCTAGAACTAGAAAGTTTAGATAAGACAAGGTCCTTGACTTTAATTGGCTATGACACATATCTAGCTAACCGTAAGACAAACTAATTCATTACCTACTACTAACGTGTTTCCCATTCCAAAGTTTTACATTTGAAGAGAGGCACTCATCACTCGGGCACTAAGTGTACTCTAAGAGGTGACTTGAATAGTAAGAATTTTGGGTAGGCTTTAGGCAAGTGATCCCCTCAAATTAGATTACAAAGGCAGACCTTGTTCTAGGATTGGGGCTTTTATTCAGTTCTTTCACTTTTGCTAAAAAATTATAGAATCAGAGATTTGGGAAGGATTTCAGAGTCATTTATTTCAATCTCCACCCAGGGTCATAAACCCCTTCCATTACATTCCTGGCAACTGGTCATTTAGTCTCCACCTAAAGTCACCCTGAGAATTCACCACCTACCATGGTAGTTTATTCAATTTTGGGACAGTTCTAATTGTTAAGAAGTTTTTCTTTATATTAAGTTCAAATCTGCTTCCCTGCTGTAAATTCCCCACCTGCCAAGCCCAAACACATGATGTCTAATGCCTCCTCCATGGGACAGCCCTTCAACTAGGTCAGTTATCATATCCCTTTTATGTCTTGTCTTCTCTAGGCCAAATACCCTCAGTTTCTTCCACTTCTCCACATGTGCTTACAATTGCCTCATGAGCCAGGGGGCAGCTAGGTGGTGCAGTGGATAGAGCACCATGCCTAGAGTCAGGATAGACCTGAGTTCAAATCCAGCCTCAGACACTAACTGTGTAACCCTGGGCAAGTCACTTAACCTCTGGCTGCTTCAGTTTCCTCATCTGTTAAATAGGGATAATAATAGCACTTACTACACAGGGTTGTTGTGAGAATCAAATCAGACTACCTGAGACTCTTCTCCCCTACTGTTGACTCTGGGGCAGCCCCCTCCCAGGTCTTTGCCTAGGGCCCTTCTCTTGCCTATGCAGCTCAGGATTATCTACCAAGTTGGGCTCTTGGCCGTGCTGGGCTTCTCTGGTGATCTCATGTCTTGTCTCATACTCTCCAGCATGCTGATTCATTTACCTTAGCTTTCTACAAGATTTGAGGCTGGGTAGAGGAGTCTATGGGTCACTCTCCTCATTTCTGTTTTAATGGGTGCATTTGAAAGCTTTCCCAGGAGATTTGCCTGAAAGCTGGACTTCTATAGGTCTTAGCACCGCCTTCCCACAATCCAAACTGAAGCTTTTCAACAATCTAAAAAATTGTGATTCTTAACCCCCTCCACTCCCTTTCATAACACTCTGCCACTACCACTGCAGAAGCAGAAGTAGAATTTGGCTGCACAGGCCTAAAGACCATTTTTTATTTTTCTTTATTTCATGGGTGACCAGGGTCAAAATTTTAATAACCAATTAGTGAAATGCTTCTCTATAATTCCTTAGGTTGGTTCTTGACAAAGAGATTGTCCAGTACTGGGGTCATATACTGGCCCCTCTGGCATAGTCACATCTACCAGAGTTTTCATTCTGCTGAGGCAGCTTTTGAGAACCAAGGGTCATCATCTTGCTGCTGTGAGGCATCAAAGGAAGGCTTTCCTGATAAGGAATGTAGCAATAACCATGCTAAAAAGAAAAAAAAAGGAAAGGAGGTTAGTCTGGGGCTATAACTTCTTCCTTGTATACCTCTGTAAGCTTGTAGTACTTATATCAACTTCTCCAAGTGCTCAGAACCTGACCTTTTAAGAATCTGTTCTAGACATTATTTGGAATCAACACCAAACTCACAAATCCACCTTCTCAAGTATCTGTTCAGCCTCCAGTCTCAGGGGCAACATCACATCTCCAGAACACCAGGATAAGCCATTATTAAAGTCAGCCCCTATCCTCCATTTCCCTGTCTCCAGAGGGACACATTACGTGCAGCCTTTATAAACAGCACAGGGACTGAGGCTGTAAAGAAACCAACCCAGGCTCCCTAAAAGGCAAGGCTCTGCCTTCACCAGCCTCCTTGCAAATCATCTTCTAAATACATATTAGTAAATTCCCAGTTATATCAGTAATAACCACCAATGGAACATTAGGCTGGTTATATGTTCCCTGGGAGCATTTTTGCTTCAGAGTTCTGCAAGGATAGATTGCTTTTCTGGAGCTCACTGAGGAATGTATTTGGAACATTTTTCTGCTTTTTGTTGAAAATCATTATAGAATAATTGCAGAATAATTTCAGGAGAAGCCAGTGTGCTATGAAGACCTTTTAGCTCCATCCATCAGAGTGATGGTGGACAGTCTAATATGGTACCTGAATTTTTCTACACTTGAATTACTTTTTTTTAATATTTTACTTCATGCCTTTTTTTCAGGTTTTCATCTCCTCCAAAAAATGAATTTAATCTGATGACATAGCAGGATTTCTACCCCTTTACCAAGCCTTCTGCATTTCCAGCTCTACTAAATTGACCTCTTAATTTCTATCAGTAAAAATTTTCTACTACAAAGTATAGACCATTTGGAAGGACTCAACCATTTTTTCTTGAATCAATTTTTAATGGGGTGAGAAGGAACTGGATTTTTTCACTCTCCATTTGCAGTAACTGTTGGACGGACCAGAGTTGGCCCTTGGAACTCCTTTGGGCATCTTGATTTGATGACCTTAGCCTAGATTCCAGAGCTAAAGGACCCAGACGGGAACTCTTTGGTATCAGGCGAAAAAAGCATGAGTGAGTTGGATTTTTGGAGAGCTTTTCATGCTACTTGGTCTTGCTACCTCATATAGCCAGGCTCACCAGGACCAGAAAGTTTAGTAGTCAAGGACTGACTAAAAGTGCATACCCTTTGACCCAGCTACACCACTTCTAGGGCTGTATCCCAAAGAGATCATAGAAGTAGGAAAAGGACCCATATGTACACAAATATTTATAGCAGCTCTTTTTTGTGGTGGCAAAGAATTGGAAATCAAGGGAATACCCATCAATTGGGAAATGGCTAAACAAGTTGTGGTATATGAATGTAATGGAATACTATTATGCTATAAGAAATGAGGCACAGATGGACTTCATAATAACCTGGAGAGACTTATACAAACTGATGCTGAATGAGAAGAGCAGAAGCAGGAGAATTTTGTACACAATTACAGACACATCATATGTGTGATGACTAACTTAGATGGACTGGGCTCCTCTCAGCAGTACAAGGTTAGAAGACAACTATGAAAGATTCATGATGGAAAGAGCTATCCACATCCAGAGAAACTGGAGTCTGAACATAGATTGAAGAAACTACTTGCTCACTCTCTCTCTTTTGTGTTTTGTTTTGTCCCTTCTTTCTCATTGCTCACTCCATTGGTTATAATCCAGTGGTTCTCAACCTTCCTAATGCCATGACCCTTTAATACTTGTATGTGGGTGTGTCTGCATGTGGGCGGAGACAAATAGAGGAGCGCGCTGTCTCTGTTCTTAAGACCGTTGGAAATAGGTGTTTTCTGATGGTCTTAGGTGACCCCTGTGATAGGATTGTTCGATTCCCCCCCCAAGGGGTCACAATCCACAGGTTGAGAATCGCTGTTATAATCCATTACAATTTGACTAAAGTTGTGAAGGTATTTGTAGAACCTGTATTTGATTGCATGCCACCATGGTGGGGAGGGGAAAGGAGAGAGAGGGAGAGAAAATTGGAAACTCAAGGGATTGTGGAATTGAATTTCGTAAACTAAAAGTAAATAAATTTGTTTTTAAAAAGAACAAAAAAAAATACTGACATCAACATTGACAGCCAAGAGAAGTTACATAGTAAAGTGGATAGAGAGCTGGCCTCGAACCTAGGGAGATCAGGGATAAAGTACTATTTCTGATGCATAGTAGCTGTGTGACCGTAAGCAAGTTACTTAACTTCTCAGTATTCTAGGCAACTCTTTAAGATTGTAAGTTTCAGAAAAGGTTTTGATCTGTACTGGAAGAGAAGCTAGCTTCTTCACTTTGGAGTTTCCTATACCAACGAAATTATAGGTCTACTACCTGTTCCATTCTCTGCTTCTATTGACCACCAGAATGTTTGTAAGAGACACAAACACCCTTATATTCCGACTCTCGTCATTTGCCCTCTTCATAATTGGAGCATCCCTATAGCCATATTCCTCTTACTTTCTAACTACTTGTATGATTCTGCAAGCCCAGGATGACCTACATTCAATATTTAGTGTAAGAGAAGTCATCCTTACCCCAAGATGAGGCAAGCCTATATCAGAATTCCTAGCACCTCTGTTTTGTTTGTCTGGCTGACCTTCTACATTTGGGATACCTGCCTGCCTGGCTTTTATCCTCTTCTACCTTCTGCTTTGACTTCCTGGTTTCCTGACCACTGACTTGCTCTTGGTAATTGATATTTTGAACTTTCTTCTGCTTTGATAACTCTGGGTTCTCAGATCTTTGACTGTGTAAAGGTTTATTTCTTTCTTTTAGGATCATAGGATCATAGCTCTAGAGCTGAAAGGCAACAGGAATATAGCTAGATTCAGAAACCCCCACCTCAAAAAGAAAAAAATCATAAGCAACAGTAACAACAAAAAGCCAATTCGAATATGGCAGAGTTACAATTAGAATAACATAAGACCTAGGCAGCAGCTACACTAAAAGACTGCAGGGTTAAAGGGGGAACAATGCATATACATCCAGAAAGGCATAAAAGTCTTCTAAATTCAGAATGAAATAAAAGGCTGAGGGGATAAGGAGTGGAGAGAGGGAAAGGGAAGGACTTCAGGGTCAGGGGGTAGATCAAATAGGAGGAGGACAAGGTAGCAGATAAAAGTAGACGAATTAGGAGGGATAGGAAATAAGAGATACACACAATCTTAAAATAAAGATCAGGAGTAGAATTTGTTAGGGGAAAAAAGCAGGGGTAGTGATCATGATCTCAGACAAAGTTCAAGCTAAAAGGGGCGGCTAGGTGGCGCAGTGAATAGAGCACCGGCCCTGGAATCAGGAGTACCTGAGTTCAAATCCAGCCTCAGACACTTAACACACACACAAAAAAAAACCTAGCCGTGTGACCTTGGGCAAGTCACTTAACCCCAACTGCCCTCCAAAAAGCAAAAAAAAAAAAGTTCAAGCTAAAATAGATTTAATCAAAAGAGAAAAACAGGGAAACTATATTATATGTCAATCATATTAATCAGTATTTAGAATATTTAAAATAATCATACAGTTTAAGGTTGGAATATTGTGGTATAGGAAATGATGAGTTGGTAGACTTAGAAAATATGAAAAGACTTAGACCTTTTCTGAAGGAAGACGTCTACCCTAGGAGAAATAAAGGACCAACAAGTGTGGAATGTAATGTCTTACAAAGGAGGATATGAATATATATGTCTATGTGTGAGGATCATTATAGATATCTATGTATGTGTATGTATATGTATGTATATGTCAATATGTATCTACTATATATGTATGTGTGTACATGTTTGTATATGTGCATATATAATACATACATACACACATATATAAATGTCAATTCATTGTAGCTTTCTTGGAGGAAAGCAAGGAGGAAGGGGGAAAAAGAACAAAATAAAAAGTGCAGAGCAGAGAACAAAAGAAAACTTGCAAGGAAGCAAAGATGGGCAGCTCAGAACACAATGTGTAGTATTTATTATATAGGTTTTCTTGAAGTGGAAATTTATTGCTATATATTTTTAATCCTCTCATGTTTGGCTGTGCACATGGCAATGCCTTTTTTCTTCTTTTATATTTAAGTTTATAATAGGTTCCTTTTTTGTTGTGTATTTAAGTTTAAAATAAATTAACAAAAATGGAGGGAGGAAGGAAGAGTACTACATAAAGATGAGAAAACTGTGTCTCAGGCTAAGTGACTTGCCCAAGGTCACATTGGTAGTAAGTTGTCAAAATGAAGATTAATACTGAAGGCCCTCTTTTTTCTTCTCTTTTCATTTCTTTTCTTCTTTTGTTCTTTTTAATGCTACTTAATGTTTCTGTGTCAACACTCAATACCATACAGAAACTGCTTATTATGCCTAAGCAAAAAAGTTAACCACAAGGGAGAAAGGGAAATAAAAATACAAGGAAAATTTTAAAAACTGAGGTTTCACCTCACCTCAGGCAAATTGACAAAGATGACAAAAAATGGGAGCAGTGTTTTAAAATAGATTTTTATTGATATATTCTGTTTTTAACATTGCCTAGATTTCTCCCTGTACTCCTGTACCTCCTTTTTCCAGACAGACAACCTTTATAACAAGGATTTTTTTAAAAAACAAAAACAAAATGAGGGGCAGCTACGTGGCTCAGTGAATAGGGCAGCGGTCCTGGAATCAGGAGGACCTGAGTTCAAATCTGAGGTCAGACACTTAACACTTACTAGCCATGTAACATTGGGCAAGTCACCTAACCCCAATTGCCCTGCCTTCCCCCTTCTGAAAAGCAAAATAAAAAAACAAAATAACAACAACAACAAAAAGAAAAAGACTCAGAAAAACCAATCAGCACATCAGAAAACATACTGACATTATATGCAATGTTCCACATCTGTGCACCCCACCCTCACTCCTACAAAAGAATAGGGAGAAGTATCTTCTTTGGGACCAGATTTGTTCTTTTTAGTTTTACGACAAGCCTCTTTGTGGTTTTGTGGTGGTTGTTCTTACGGTGTCGTGGTCTTGTATATTGTTTTCTTGGTTTCTTGGAGCCGTGAACTCTGCATGAGTTTAGGTAGGTCTTTTCATGCTTCTCTGCATTCAGCATATTGTCATTTCTTAAAGCACAGTAACATTCCATTACGTTCCCATACCACAATATGTTTGACCATTCTTCCACCTTGAACAAAGATTTCTACTTCTTTACCACCCCAAAAAGAGCTGTAACAAACATTTTGCTATAATTGGAGCCTTCCTTTTTGTCAGTGACATCCTTGGTCTCTGTGCTAGAAATGGAATCTTTGGGTCAAAAGATATGGGCATTAACTGGTAAATAAGACATACAGGGACTGGAGTAGGGAGACCCTCCCTGCCCTACTAGAAAGTTAGAGAGGCGTTGGAGGAGGACATAAAAGAGAACAGATTGTGGGAGGGGCTTTAGGGTGGGACCACTGTTTTGGGCTTTGGGATAGGGGAAAGAAGGGGAGAAAATTTGTAACTCAAAACTTTGTGGAAATGAATGATGTAAACAAGAAAATAAATTAAAATAAACCAGCAAAAAAAAAGATATGGGCATTTTAGTCATTTTATTTGCATAATTCCAAATAGAAATAGTCAATGTTGGAACACCTGTGGGAAAACAGGCACACTGACATACCTTTGAGAGAACTATAAAGTAGTCTAACCAATTATTCAAGAAAAGTGACCAAACTGTTCTTCAGTTCAATGATGCTATTACTAGCACATACCCCAAAGAATTTAAAAACAGAAAAAGGTCCAAATTAATGTAAAAATATTTAGAAGTGTTCTTTAATAGTAGCAAATAATAAAAAAACAAAGTAATTGCCCTACAACTGGGAAATGACTAAACATGTTTGTAATACCATGCACGAGCAGCTTTCCAGAAGACTGCTGCTGTGAACAGCTTTCGGTGTTCTGATTACATGGTATAGTGAGCTCTCCATTTATTTAATAACAAATCAGAGCAAAACATTCATAGAAAATCAAATACAGCATTCACAATGTCACAACTTATCACAGAAAATCAAAATGCAGCATTTACTATGTCACAGCTCAAAAACTTATCAATAAAATGGCCACATAGTTTTTACCAAAGTGGTCACATAGTTTTAACAAAGTACATTCATTCAGTCAATCACAAAATCTTTAATTCAATCACAAAGTACAAAAGACAAAGTTCTCCACCCCTAGATCACAGTAAATCATAATCTTCTCAGTCAGTACACAGTATCCAAGTAAAGTCTTCTTTCAGCTTGACTTGAGGCTGTCTCTCAGCTTCCATGGTTCCTCTTCCATAGTCCTAGATCCAATTGTCACCTGGCTTCAAAGGCAGACAGCTCCCAGCTCCTTGTCCAGCTCTCTGTGCACTTCCTGTTCCACACTGAAGGTCACAGTGTTCAGTCCACCTTAAATCATTTACAATCTACTCCTGGGAAGTCAAGGCTTAACAAAGCCATAAACAGATAAAGTACTAACACCACAGTCATGCTCTGACATGACACAGACAGCTCTGGCTGGCCCTCAGAAGTGTTGAGCAGCTTGGCTGGCCCTCAGAAGAAGCTCTGCCACCACAAGTTCCCAGGAAATTCTAACTTTCACAGCTAGGGTTTTTCCTTATATACAGTATTGCTCCTCTCTGTTCAGCCCCTTCCTGTTACATCAGCAACAAGGGTTCATACCTTCTGTTTCTTAACAGAGGCCTACTATGAAACTAGGTGCTAAGTACATATCAGCTTTTCAATACAAAGGGATCTTCTAATTTCATTACCATTGCAATGTTATATATGAATATTGTGGAATGTTGTTGTATAATAAGAAATCACAAACATTAGGAATTTAGAAAAATGTGGGAATATTTATATGACTTGATACAGAATGAAATAAGCAGAACCAAGAGAGTTCACAACAATTAAAACAATGTAAATGAAAAGATGATTAAGAGGAACTTGAACTCTTTATCATGGAAAAACCAATGAAGGTACTAGAGAAGAGACTATGAAGCATACCTCTTTCCTCATGCCATAGGGGTAGACTATCAAAACAGAATATTGTATACAATAATGTCAGATATTGTTACTGTATATTTTTACTCATTTGTTTTTCTTTGTTCAGTTTGGAAGAAATAGAAAAATCTATGAGTTAAGGACCATGGGAATCAATAAACATATTTAAAAGGAAAAAAACTGTAGGGACAAACATTATGTATTCCTTTGCGGCTATGAATATATAATTTAAGAAAATTTGAATCCCAACATGAAAATCAACTCTTTTTGAAAAGTAAAAACAATAAATGTATCATTGGATGATTCCCGAAGTTTACTTTGACAACTTCTGTGCAGATCTTTAACTCCTTGATCTTTCATGGAAAGCCACACTAATACAGAGTTGACAGAATTGTGATTAGGTCTAACCATTTGGAATTATGCTAACAAAAAAAGTATCCATACTTTTAAACCCAGGGATCATGTTTTTATACATATATTGCAAAGGATGTCAAAGACAGAAAGGTCCCCAATACAAAAGAATATTCATGGAAGCATTGTTTGTGGTAACAGATCCAGAAACAAAATAGGTGCTCATTAATTGAGAATGACTAAAAAAATATGATGCATGCATGAAACAAAATATTGCTATGTCATGAGAGATATTGAATATGAAGGATTTAAAAAAGCATAAGATGACTCATATGAACTGATACAAAGTAAAGTAAGCAGAACCATGAAGACAGTGTAAACAAATAACTACTACAACAACATAAATGGAAAGAACAAAAATCATCAACAATTCAACACTATATAGTTCTTATGATCAAGTTTGTTTCCAGAGATGAAATAGACTCCTTTCCATTCTTAACAGATGGATCAACATAATAACAATATTTATTATTATATTAATAATTATCATGCTTAATTATTACAAGGTTTTATTTTCTCTTTGTTTTCTCTTAGTTTCTTGGAGAGGGAGGATTTCAAGGGAGAACTGTGATGTCAGAAGAGACGTCCATTAAAACATGTTTTCAAACGCACAGAAGAGCAATTAAGAAAATTCAGAAGGAAGCACAGACAAGCAGGATATATTTGAAAGTAATGTGTAGAATTTGTCACAATTTTTTTTTAAACAAGCAGCATGAAATGAAGATTCCCAGTTTCAGAGAGAGATCTTTTCTGTATTCTGCTATGTATGAAAAAAGCTTTTTGAGAGATTATTTAAGTTTAGAATTTTAAAATTTTAAATTGTTAGATTCCTAGAATGAAATGGCAACAGTGATAACCTTGTAATAATCAGCTCTTTGTTAAAACGTTGGGGATATAGCCTTTTAGTTCCCTGTGATTCTCTCCTCTACTGTTTTAGGGAATTTATATTAAATGAAAAGTGAAGAATGCCACTGCCATCACTCTGAGCCCCTAGTTAGGAGAATATCTAACATTGAGGCAGAAGTTTAGTTCTCTGCCTCGATTTACATTTATATTTCTCTCTTTCTAACCCCCCTCCTCTCTGTGTCTGAGGCAAAATTCAGATGACTAGGAATTTCTGAGTAAAGAATGAGCTAAGCATATTTTAGTGTGTGTTCAGAGTTGGGCACTGGGAGGGAAGCTGGTTAAAGCACAGACCTTTTCTTGGAACTTTCCTTAGTCATTAAAAATTTATGACGTCAGCTTGACTTTTCAGATCTGAAATGTCTGCAGGGTCAATCTCCCTCCTTCATCTCTCCCTTGTCTGTCACAGCTCAGCCCTACTTTCTCTTTGTCCTTTCACTGCTTTCCCTGTGCTAACAATTCTCTTTAGTCCAGGTCCCAATCTCCTCACCCTTTCTCCACTGCCAGATCTTTTACTGCTTAGAGTTTTGATCTGCCAGTGATATATATTAGGGATGTTTAGTCTTAATGGCAAAACTCTAGGTAAAGCGGTTAGAGGCCTCTGCTCTACTGTTCTTGCAGCCTGACAATATCACATCCTATTGGACCCCCAACAAGAACCAGCCACACCAATATAAGAATATTTGTACTGATCAAATACCCATCTTGTTGGTCTTAAGGAATAATGAAGTGGTCTTATCTGTTTGCTAGATACCCCATAAAAACCCTAGGCCAAGTCAAGCTCTTGAACATATTCTAAATCTCTTGAAATATTCTAAATCTTTCATTCCAAACTTTCTTTATCCATCATAATGAGGTCATTCCAACCTTCAAGCCCTTCAGGTCCATCCTCAGTCAGATCAAAATTCTCAACATGGCTTCCAACTGGATCAAACTGACCTGGAAGTAGGGGTGGTCATCTTCTGGTAGCATATTGTTCGAAAGGCTCTACTCTGTGGAAACGAAGCTATTAGTCAGAGTCCTTCTCCAACTGAGTTGAAAATTTCTCCTTTAATGGCCCAGGGATCCCCAAGAAAGGAATGTGGTAGATACAGTGGTAGTTTCCTCCTCTGTTCCTCTCCCTGCCTTCTTGCCTAGACTGGGAGAGGGGTAACTAATTAAGTTCCCTGGAACACAGACCCTCTAAAGCACCAAGAAGAGGAAGAAAGTGATGGTAGCACAGATTGAAGTGTCCCATGTTTGTGTCCCCTCCTTCTCTTTCCTCTCTCTCTGGTCTAGCAAGGGGAAATCTCGATCAACTCTGTAGCATTGAAGCAAGAGTTCAACAAATGTATCTCTATCATTCCCCAATCCAGACTTCACAGGGCTAGTAGTGTCTGACAACCTCAGAGAGCAATAGGGAATCTGGTTTCCTAGAGGCAATGTGGCCCAGTGCCCTCATTTCTAGGTCAGGATCAGGGACAGAAAGCAAAAGTGGTCTAACCAATATTGGAAGCTCTTTTTTATATCATGGGAGCTGACTCAGAAGGGTCACCCTCTTTTTCACATGGTTGTGCCACCAAGGTAGGCACTGAATCACATTCAACTGTGCAGTAGCTGAGGTAAAAGTTAACCCAGAAGAGCGGAAGGCATGCTTGTGTCAGCCAAATGGTGTTTGCAGTGGCATTTGTCAATGACTATGTCTATTCCTAGCCACCTATGTTTAATGAGAAATGATTACCATGGCAGCATCTCTACAGACCTTCTGTGGAGTTGTAAGATCAGGCCCACCCTATCCTGTGAAATTCCTATTAACCAGGATAGCTAACTCCAGTACCTTGAGCCAGCATTGCCTGCATTCAAGCCCTAAAATGGCTGAGGTTCCCCAAGGATGCACCAGGATGACTTTGGAGCCAATCAGCTATACCCTCCACCATTTTAAAAATTGATCAGCCTGAGGGGAAAAAAGTTTATATTCACATTCCTGAAGTAGCACCTACAACGTTTCTGACCCCCACCCCTCAGCTTCCCCAAGCCAAGCTGCCAGTGACTGTAATTTGTTGTGACTAAAGCTTTGTATGATGGTTGCTGAGCTGAGGGGCTGCCATGACATTCTGACCATTTCTTTTGAGCAGAATGATGACGAATGTGTCATGAAGAGCCACAGGCCAGTTCAAACATTCCCTTTTCTTGTCTCCATATCCAGATTGTAGTGGGAGTAAGGGATTCAGACCAGAATAGAGGAGTTTTTTTTGCTGGCTTTGTGGGATGAGAGGGTGATTCTACATAAAGTCTAATTTTACATAAATTTAGTTTTTGTAGAGAAAGCCTTTTATTATTTCTTCTAACACTTCCCCTGTTCATTAAATATGAAAGCAAAGGTTCCCAGCCACTAGAAAGGGTTATATAGAAAGGGATCCCAAGTGCAAATATCATAAGTTTTGTTCAGTCATTCAGTCAACCCCCTTTTGGGGTTTTCTTGGCAATGATACTGGAGAGGTTTGTCATTTCCTTCTCCAGCTCATTTTTACAGATGAGGAAACTGAGGCAAGCAGGGTCAAGTGACTCGCTCAGGATCACACCGCTAGGAAGTGTCTGAGGTCAGACTTGAACTCAAGAAGATGCATCTTCCTGACTTCAGGTCCAGTGCTCTGTCCACTGTACTGCCTAGTTTCCAAGTGTCACAAAGGACCTCTCCTACTCACTGCAAAATAAACAGGTATTCCAGCAAAGAATGAGTCCTTATTTTCAGTCCTCCCTTCTCCCTGCCCCCTGCTCCTGTAACAACCCTTAGAATCAAGTGCTAATTATTCAAATGAGAACCACACTCTTCTCTTTCTAGCTTGTGTCTTCTGCACTGAAATTCTAGTTATCTTGAGGAGGGAGAGGAGTGTCCAGGGGAATGGAATATCGTCAATTGACAAATAAAATGTAAACTCCTGGAGGGCAGACAATGCTTCATTCTTGTTTTTTGTAACCTCAAAAACTAGCAGGGTTCCAGGCAGGTTGCAGGAGTGTAGTAAATGCTTGTTGACTGATTCCTTGACTGAATGAAAGGTGAGTAGGGAGCTTCAGTGTCCAGGGCACAAGACCCAATGGAAGCTGAGCAGCCAGGGTAGAGTGTTACAGTGGGAGCACAGAGGTCCTACCTAATACACTGCCTAATCGCAGTTGAGGAGGTCGCCACCACTTTGAAGTAAATTGTTTTCCAGTGACAAATTCTTCATCATTCTCCCAAAATAAACCATCAGAATTCCACTGGCGGCCTGGCGGCATAGACATGTCACTATGACCTTTTTAGACAGGCTGAGAAGGCAATCATGTAGCACGTGGCCACTGCATAGAAATGTGACAATTTCCTATTTAACTAATCGTCATTGCTAAGCCTTTTTCTTTTGATGATGAAATCTTCTGCTAGCATCCTCTAGATTTCGGTTTCCTGAGAACAAGTCCCAGTTGCTTTGTTTCAGTTACAGCTCACAATGTTGAACTTGGAGAACCTGGTGTTGCCACTCACACAAGGGCAAGAATCCCATTTTCTTGCCCTGGAGGGATATTATTTTTCCTCTAAGATACCTGGAATGAGTCCAAATTACAGCAGGAGAGACTTTGGTGTGACAAAAGGAATATCTGAATAAGAAGGACTTCCAGAGCTGGTTCCATCAGAGGATTTTGGCTAGGGGGCTTGTAGGAGCTTTCATGTCTATTTTTTCAAATAATTAATTAATTAAAATTTAATATTTTATTTCCCCCAATTACATGTAAAAACAATTTTAGCATTCTTTTTTTTTCAAAATTTGAATTCCAAATTCTCTTACTCTATCCCTGCCCTCCCTGCCTCATTGAGAAGGCAAGCAATTTGACATAGGTTTTACATTTTATGTCTATTTTTGAGATGATCTCACTTCATCTAAGGGAAGCTCATCACTAAAAACAAGCAGGGATCAATCTGGTAGCAAAGGAAAACAAAACATTTAATCTGGGCAGGCCAACCTATGAGCTGAAGAATAATTCCAGTGCCTTCCTTGCGCTGAGATTATTCTGCCATTTGTATTCATGGAAAGCTGACAGCAACTTTAATTATTATCATTTATTCTTTCTCAAGTCCTAGCAGTGGCTTACAACTGGAGAAGAGACAATAGGAGGCAAAGGTCATGTTTATATGATGCCAAAATAACTTCTCTATTGGGATAATTCTGTGTAGTTGCTGATTACTTCAGGGGCCAGGACCAGCCAGACTCATTGTTTAGGGGAACTGGATGGTTCATTGACTGAAATGACTGCACTGGGAGATGGATTACAGACAGCCTGAGAGGCAGATTCATAAACAGTGTCTGGCTCTGCAAATAGCAGCTCTAACCACAAACCCAAAGCTGGGCATTCTGTATGCACAGTGTGAGGAAAGGCTATTTATTGGCCACAGTCTTTTCAGCCACATCTACACAAAAGAGGTTTTACCACTACAAGGGGGTTGGGGGGGGTCAGAAGACCAAGCAGGTCACTTTCTGCACAGTGTGATTCAGTGACACCAGGTTCAGGGGACAGAGGACTGAACCCAGAGTGAGGAAGGCTCAAGTTCAATTCCAGTCTCTGACACTTACTCACTGGGGGACCCCAAACAAGTTACTGGGGATGCCTCAGTTTCCTTATCTATAAAATGGTAATAATAATAATAATAACATCTCCTCTTAGGGCTGTCGGGAGGACAAAATGAGATACTATTTATAAAGTTTCTTCTTTCCAAGAAGAAACCTTTAAGTCCTATGGAAATTCTAGCTACTTAATTGTTAATAAATATTTATTAATTATTTACTATAGGCTAGGCACTGGGTTTGGTGACAATACATGCATATGTAAGTATATACAAAATAAACATATACAGAACAAAATCAAAACAAGTCAGAGAGAGAGGGAAGTTATGAAGAGTTGGAATTAGGAAAGGCTTCATGTAGGAAAGAATCTCAAACTGCACCTTCAAGGAAGAGGGAAGATTCTATGAGAAGAAAAGAAGGGGGAAGTGTGCAAAGGGATGCAAATGGGAAGTGGAAGGCTGTATGTGGGGTACAGAGAGTGTGGTAAGGGGTGTCATGTATAAAAGACTGAAAGAAAGGTCAGGCCCAGGTTATGAAGAGCTTTAAAAACCAAATGGAGAAATTTATATTTTGTCCTAGAAGTAACATAGAGTCACTAGAGTTTTTTAAGAAGGGGAATGATATGGTCAGTTCTGTGCTTAAGGAAAATCACTTTGGCAGCTTTGAGACAGATAGAATGGAATGAAGAGAGATGTGAGGCAGGGAGACCAATGAGGAGGCCATTGTAATATTGTAGGTGAACGGTGATGATGAAACAAACTAAAGTGGTGGTTGTGTGACTAGAGAGAAGACCAAATAGGAGAGACACTGGCGCTTGTAAACAGCTTGTCAACTGAAAGGATATGCAGACTGAAGGAGAGTTAAAGAAAATGAGGAATTGAGAAACACTAAGGTTATGAATCTGGGAGACTGCACTGATAGTGGTATCTTCAATAGAAATAGGAAAGTTTGGAAGGCAGGTTAGTTTGTGGAAAAGATAACGAATTTTCCTTTGGACATTTTGAGTTTAGGATGTCTCTGGGACATCCATTTTGAGATGTCCAACAAGCAGAAGTGGGGCTCAGAAGAATCTGGAACTGTATATATAGAAGCGAGAGTCATTTGTCTAGAAATGATAATTAAACTCATGGGAGCTGAGAAGTCACCAAGACAGAAAGAGCAGAGAGAGGCATTTGGCCCCTTCTGACCTGATATATTTATCACTGAAGAATTTCCCATAATTGATCACTCCTTTTTAGGTAGACAGATCAGAAGCACTGTCTCCAGAAGGCCATAACTAAAATCCTTATTTCCTGGGACAAAAAAACAAAAACAAGTCTCTTCTTTCTATTCCAGTAGTACATTAACATAGATTGGGGGTGAAAAGTGGGTTCAGTGAAGACTAGTACCTATGGTGTGAGGACTACCCTTTTAGAGCTGCTTTCCACCTTCAGTAACCACTTGATCCACCTAATTCTCACTTGGAGCTCTGAAAACTGTAGCATGTGCAGTGGCCACACTCCAGTAAACCATTTTGGCAGATGGGCTAAAGCAGGTAGAGGGTAACTGAGGGGTCTCAAAACCATCGGTGAGTTGGGTGGGGGGGAATGTCTGCTCCAAGTATATGAAGACTTCTGATGGAATTGGCGGATGAGAATAATTTGTTCCAACAGCCATCAAGGAAGCTGAAGCAGGCTCCGTGGAGCACTCAGAGCTTAGTTAGACATCAAAGATACCAAGGTCATCCACTGCATCTTGAGCCATCACCAGTTGTCTCAATGCTGTCCTGTCAATGGGCTGCAATGGAAGAAAGAGTGAGGCTGACAACTTCATGCAACTCTGCCAGATTTGAATCCAAAAGACATCACCCATACCATTTTACCATTTGTATCTATCTCAAAGTCCTGTAGCAACAGGTGAGAGAAGAAGCAGCAGGTGTGGATATACTGGGACCTATAGTTACAATCCTGTTCATAGGCAGCCCAGGCCATAGGGTCGTCTTCTCACTGGAAGCAGCAGTGGGATTCAGCAGCCCCCTGGGTGTCTGAGCAGCCTTTTAAAGATTGCACTGCTCACCTCATGGTGTGAGGAAGGGGCTAGAAAGGAGGCCCTAAAAATTGTCTGCTTATCCATTCCTGGACTGATTACTGAAGCAGGCAGGGATCTCACCCTGCAGTCAAAACAAAAAAAGTCCAAAAACTTTTGCAAAGATGATTCCACTCACCTGATAGTATATACATGGAATGTGAGCACACTTACGGACAATACAAAATCTAGTAGACCTGAAGATGAACAGCTCTTGCTGTGAGAGAACTCAGCAGGTATTGCATCCAAATAGCAGCCCTCAGTGAATCAAGGCTGGCAAATGAAGGCCAGCTTACTGAAGTTGGAACTGGATACATGTTCTTCTGGAGTGGCCACAGTGAAGGGGAAAGCTATAAAACTGGTGTAGATTTTGCCACTCATAGGAAAATGTCATGCCACCATCATCACTGCCTATGCTCCCGCCACAACAAACCCTAATGAAGTCAAGGAAAATTTTTATGAAGACCTGGAGACCCTTATCATCAATGAGCCAAATGAAGACAAGCCTATGATTCTAGGTGACTTTAATGTCGGAGTAGGCTCAGGCTACCAGACATGGCAGGAAATCCTTAGGAGGAAAAGAATTGGAAACAGCAACAGCAATGGTCACTTAGTACTGTAGACTTGTGTATCTCATGACCTTCTCTTCACCAGCATTGTTTTCTGTTTACTTAAATGAAATAAAACTTCATGTATGCACCCTCACAATAAGCACTGGCATTTAATAGACTATGTGATTGTGAGAAGAGAAAAGTAGGATGGGAGAATGAGGAAGGCAATGGGTGGTGCAGAGTGCTGGACTGATCACAAACTCATCCTCTCAAGCAAAATATTCACATTTAACAAAAGCAGTGGCCCCAAGGCAAAATGAAAAAAAAGCTGTATCAGCAATGCAGCATTCACAAAACCTACAGTAACTATAAGTATGCTGATATGGTTATTAATCACAAAATGTAACAGACTCTCTACATGAGTATAGTCAGAGCATTTATCCAAGTACCAGAAGACTGAGTCCCAAAACCAGAAGGTCAAAGCCAACACAGTAGTTATGA
>CM053596.1:123104523-123152653 GCA_028646575.1 Pseudocheirus occidentalis
TCTACATGAAAGACTGATATATCAGTGACCAAAGACATGTTCCAGATATCTTCCCATAATTCTTTGCCCCAGACTTGTTTGCCATGAATTTCCCAATTTTGATTTTTCCACATGGGCATCCATGTAGCTAACCCATTAGCTACCGCCCATGAATCAGTGAATATATGGCATTGTCCTCCTTGTTCTGTTTTGATGGCTTGATGTACTTCCATAAGTATGGCATATTGACTACTTCCACCTATCCCAGTACTTTCCAAAGTCCTTCTAGTGCATGGGTTATAGGCTTCTGCTTTCCAATGTCTTTTTTGGCCCAAATATTTCACTGTCCCATCAGTAAACCATGCACGTCTCTTTTGTTCTTCAGTTAATCCATCATATCCCTCATTCCATTTAACAGGGGATTGTACCAACTGTTGCTTTGGCTCACGGGGTGTGTCATTCCCCTCAGTTTCTATGCTTGCCACAGATTCATGTAGAGCAGAGACTGCTTTTGCCTGTTTTTGCTCTATTTTGAATATACCACTTCCATTTGATGATGCTAGCCTCTTGGGCATGTCCAGTTCTGTGAGAAGCTGGGGTACTCATTACCCAGGTCATAATTGGGATTCCAGGTCTTAATATCAGTTCATGGTCCAGAGTCAGTTGTTCAGTCTCCACCAAGGCCCAGTATGCAGCTAACAACTGCTTTTCAAAAGGTGTATACTGGACTCCAGATGAAGGGAGTTTCCTACACCAAAATCCCAAGGGTACATTTCTGCTCTGTTGTTTTTGCCATAAACTCCAGTTTGCATAATCATCCTGTACAGTCACTTGTAATTCCACTGGACCATTTTGCATTGGCCATAAATCTAGGGCCAATTGTATGGCAGCCTTGGCTTCTTCAAAAGCTTTACTCTGCTCAAGTCCCCAATCAAATGCATATTTCTTCCGAGTGACTTTATATAAAGGTTTCAAAATCTGTCCCAAGTGTGGAATGTGGTGCCTCCAGTATCCAAATGATCCTATGAATTTGGGGGCCTCCTTCTTATTAGTAGGGGTGAGAAAATACTGAATCTTTTGTCGGGCTTGTGGGAGAATCTCTCGTAGTCCCTTGTTCCATCGTATACCCCAAAATTTTACATTTTGAGCTGGTCCTCATACCTTTGCAGGGTTAATTTCCCCATTCTCCTAAGTCACTTAATTGTGAAATCTTATCCAGCACCTCTGAAAGTAGGTGTCCTACATCCCCAATTAATAGAGCCAGAAGTAGGTGCTTGTAAGCAGAGTAAAGCTTTTGCAGAAGGACTTTCCCCCCATTCTCACTGATCGTGCCCAGTTTGGTTGGGGGTGGGCCCAGGAGGAGACTGGGGGATGGACACTTTGACCTGTGACTGACGTCAGACTCCTAGATGGATGGAGGAAGTGGGAGGGAGGAGGACCCAGAGGTCACCCTCTCCTCTCTCTCCCCCAGTCCCGGCCTCCCAGGACACCCCCAGCCCGGTGGACCCCGAGTCAGTGGAGGTGCTGATGACCTTTGAGCCTGATCCCACTAACCTAGCCCTGTCCA
The DNA here is from genome assembly GCA_028646575.1 of Pseudocheirus occidentalis. Lineage (NCBI taxonomy): Eukaryota > Metazoa > Chordata > Mammalia > Diprotodontia > Pseudocheiridae > Pseudocheirus > Pseudocheirus occidentalis. Next base: position 123,106,070 of record CM053596.1, read on the forward strand.
GCGTTTCCCGGCCAGGACACTTTTGACCCCCAGGACACTTTTGACCCATGGCTTCTCCGAGGAGGAGCTGAAGCCCCAGCCCATTATGAAGAAGGCTCGGAAGATGCAGGTGCCCGAGGAGCAGAAGGACGAGAAGTACCGGAGCTGGCGCTACAAGAACAATGAGGCAGCCAAGAGCTTTCAGGATGCCTGGAGGCTGAAGGAGAACCAGATCTCAGTGCAAGGTAACCTTCCTGGAGAAGGAGAATACCCTGCTCAGGCAGGAGGTGGTAATGGTTCAACAGGAGCTCTCCCACTACTGGGCGGTGTTGTCCTGCTACCAGGCCCAGCACAGGGCCCTGTGATGCTGTGGTCTCACCACTGCCCCCCCCCAGTCTCCACCCTGGCCAGCCCCCACCCATGGACACTGCCTCCTGGCCCTGATGGGCTGCCAGCTCCCAGGCTGGCTTCTCTGTTCCCACCTCTTATCTCCAGGACATTCTCCTTTGAGGAGGACCCTGGGCCCATCACTCTGAGTTCTTGGCATACTGGGACCAGCAGGCTCTTCCCAGGAACACTATCAGCTGGACCATGTGTGGCCCTGGGCAAGACTTTGGCTTCCTCCTTGGCCAGGACTGAGGGGCTAGGCCCAGGTGAAATACCCCAGAGGATCCCACAGCAGCCCCATTCCTGTCCCTTGAACTCTTCCCTCTGTCTGCCCACTATTGTGGCCGTGGGGTGGCCATCTGGGCTCCTTGAGGGGCTAAGGCCCAGGTAACAGTAGGGCAAGGTGCTGAGATGATGAAAAATCTATATAAGAACTCTCTCCATTAGCGAAGAGACTTTGACTGACTAAAAGACTGTACCCTCTAGGGGTGGAGTAGTCTGTTCTCCATTTGAGAAGAGACTGACTAAAAGCATGTACCATCTAGGGGTGGAGTAGTCCCTGGACTGAATGAAGAACTTACTAGTGAAATGTTTGAGTTATACTGTATTTGGATTTTCTCTGTTCTGTAAATGTTGGCTGAATAAATGGGGTTTGCTATGCTGGTAATCCGAACCTAGGAAGTTGCCTTTGCTTGGCATTACACTAGCAGATGAATTAATGTCAGCAGATTAGAGCACTTCTCTGAGCTGGAACAGTTTTGTTTGTTTGTTTGTTTTATGGGGTTTTTTTTACTAACTTGGGGGGAAATTTCATCTAATACACAGTTGGCAACAGTGGAGCAGAAGAGGAGTGGAGAACTTTCCAAGATATGGTGCACAGCCCTCCATTTGTTCATCTGGGCCAGAACACTCACAAACAAGATTGGTTTGATGAAAAGGATGGGGAAATTCAGAAGCTGCTAAATGAAAATGAGAACTCCATAGGGTTTACTAGCAGGATGTTCATCCATCTCTAAGAATGCAGCATTTAATATCATCAAAAGTAAAGTACAAGTGAAACTTTAGAGAGATACCGACTTCCTGGCTCAGTAAGAAGATGGATGAAATTCAGTTTTATGCTGATAGTAGCAATCCAAAGGACTTTTATGATGCCCTGATGGCTATTAATGGGTCAAAGACCTATGGTGCCTCTCAGCTACCACACTGGTTAATGATAAGGACATGATCCTAGAAAGATGGTCTCAACACTTTTTTAATGTTCTCAACAAAGTGTCATCAATCAATGCCCAAGCCATTGACCATTTACCTTAGTCAGTCCCTTTCTAGCTGAAGTTCTAACTGAAGAAGAGGTTTTGAATGCCATTAGGCTCCTTTTGTGTCACAAAACACCTGGTGCTGATTCTATTCCAGCTGGGATTTACAAGGTGGGGCCCCTTGCTCATACAAAAGCTGACTGAAATTTTCTGGGTTATGTGGCAAGAGGAAATTATCCCCCAGAAGTTCAAAGATACTTCTATTGTCCATCTCTATAAAGGTAAAGAAAATAGATTGTCCTATGACAACCACAGGGGGGTTCTCTCTCTTAGTCATTGCTGGCAAGATTCTTGCCAGGGTCCTCTTCAATAGGCTGATCCTTCACCTGGAAGATGACCTTCTACCTGAAAGCCAGTATGGCTTCAGAAAGGGTTGAGGAATGGTCAAAAAAGGTGTTTGCTGCCTGAAACTTGCAAGATAAATGCCAGGAGCAGAGATCTAACTAAAGCCTTTGATGTTATCAGCTGTGAGAACCTATGGAAAATTATGTCAAAATTTGGTTGCCCAGAGAACTTTATCAGTATTGTACATCAACTTCATGATGGCATGGTTGATCGGGTTCTGGATAATGAAAGATGCTGTCATGTTTTCCCAGTTGCCAATGGAATGAAACAAGGCTGTATGCTTGCTCCCATGTTTTTAGCAAGATGTTTTCAGCCATGTTGTCAAATGTCTTCAATGAGGACAAACACGGTATCAAGGTCAGCTACTGCACTGATGGTAAATTCTTCAACCTAAAAAAGGTTACAAGCCAAGACTAAAGTGGAGGGAGTGCTGGTACATGATTTTTTAAATTTGCCAATGATTGTGCTCTCAATGCACAATTTGCATCTGAAGTTGAGATGCAATTATGTATTGATTCTCTGCTGCTTATGTTAATTTTGACCTAACAATTAACACCAAGAAAACACAGGTGCTCCATCATCCAGCACCTCACTATCCATATGTGGAACCATTAGTTACAACAAATGAAGAGGTTTTGAAAAAGTTCACTTACCTTGGCCATAAACTTTCCAGGGATGTTCCCATTAATAATGAGGTTGACATAGGCATTGCTAGAGGGAGTTCAATGTTTGGGAGGCTCTGAAGGAAAGTATAGGAGAGAAGAGGTAGTAGACTGACTACTAAACTGAAGGTCTACAGAGCCTTTGGGATGACCTCATTGTTGTATGCCTGTGAAACCTGGACAGTCTACCAGCCCCATATCACTAGACTGAACCACTTCCATCTGAATTGTCTTGAGAAGATTCTGAAGATCACCTGATAAGGATAAGGTACCAGACACTGAGGTCCTTTCTTGAACTAAACTGCCAAGCATTCAACTTCTACTTCAGAGAGCGCAATTCCTATGGACTGGCCATGTTGTTCCAGTGCAAAACTTATACTTGCCAAAGAGACTATTTTATGGAGAATTCTCACAAGCAAGCATTCACATGGTGGTCATAAAAAGTTATATAAGGACATTCTCCAAGTCTCTCTTAAAAATTTTGGAATTAACTATGTGACAAAGGAGACACTGACATAGGACTGCTCAGGAGGTGTGCCCATACCAGAAAAGGTGCTGTGCTCTATGAGCAAAGCAGAATTGAAGTAGCTCAAAGGAAACATGAGATGTGCAAATTTAGCAAATTCACCCCAAATGTTCACATGGATATTTTGTGCCCAACATGTAGTAGAGCATTCCAAGCTCACGATGGTCTGATCAGTCACAGTCTGACACATTGTACCCTGATTCTAACATAGTGATGTAATTTTGTTCCTCTTTGAGAACAAAGGACAACTAACCAGATTATTAGATTAGCTGAATGTTACCATGGAAGATAGAAAGTCCTGAAGGGATAGAATAGCAGAACAGACAAAGCAAAGAAAGAAAAATGTTGATCAATATCTTGAATAAATCCTGGTGCAAAAGACATCGAAATAATAATAATAAATAAGCTATGTCTTATCTTTAATATTCCTACTAAAATTTAATTGATTAAATGATTGTGGAACTCCTGAGTCAAATATTGATAAAATGGATATACTAACTATAACTCTAATGATTGATAATGGGGGAAATAGTCAGAATATAGGCTCAAAGTTATAACATTAAAAAGACACCTCTAATTTCTTAGGAATATACCTAGAACCCTGAGGAAGAGATATAGCCAACTACACACTGGGGACCCAACTTACCAATACGAATGGGATGGAATAAGAACACCATGGAGTATATTTTTGGGTCTCATCACCACTGTCATTTAATATAGTTCTGGAAATGCTAACTATAGTAACAAGATAAGAAAAAGAAATTGAAGAAAGAAGTATAAGCAAAGGGGAAGTTGAAGTATTGCTTTTTGTAGATGACATGTTGGATTACTTAGAGAAGACTGAAGAGTCAACTAAAATTGACTGAAAAATTCATTTTAGTAAAGTATCAGGACAAAAACAAGCCTACATAAAAATCATGAATCTTTCTGCCTACTTTTAACTAAATCCAGCAAAAATAAATAGAAAAAAGAAATTCCTTTCAAAGTCATGGTAGAGCATATAAAATATTTTGGGCATCCACCTTTTAAGATAGGAATTATATGAATACAACTATTAAATACTCTACAGAAATACAGATTTCAGTAATTGGAGAGATGTTAATTGCTCATTGTTGGCCTGTGCCAGTACAATAAAAATAACAACGATAATTTAATTTATTCATTCAATGCCATATCAGTCAGCACACCAAAGGATTACTATATGTAGCTAGTCAAAATAGCGATAGAATACATCTGAAGGGATGGAAGGTCAAGGGAAATAAGAAAGAAAAAGTGGAAAGAAAACAAGAGCAACATCTAGTAGTACCTCATATCAAACTGTAATACAGAGCAGTGACCATCAAAACTATGTGGTAGATGCTAAGCGAGAAGAGCCGAATCAGGAAAAATTTGTACACAGTCACAGACACCTCATATGTGTGATGACCAACCTTGATAAACTAGACTCTTCTCAGCAACGCACAGTTATAAGACAACTTTACAAGTCTCAGAATGGAAGGAAATATCTACATTCAGAGAAAGATCTAGAAAGACCAGAGTTTAAATGGAGACTAAAGCAATCTACATGCTCTCGTTCTTTTCTATGTTTGGTTTTGTTTCTTTTTTCCCATTGTTCACTCTATTGGTTACAATGCTTCTATACAACCAGACTATCATACAATGTGAAAGTGTTTGCAGATCCTATACATGATTGTACGCCACCATGGTGGGGGGGGGTGGGAAAGGAAGGGGAGAAAATCTGAAACTCAAGTGATTCTGGAACTGAATCTTGTAAACTAAAAGTAAACAAACACGTCAATAAAAATATAAAATAAAATAAAATAAACTATGTGGTACTAGTTAAAAAGTGCAAAAGTTGATCAGCGGAATAGATTAAATACACAAGACAGGAGCAATTGAATGTAAATGATATAGTGTTCAATAAACCCAAGGATTCTAAGTAGTGAGATTAGGACTCAGTATTTAGAGAAAAAATGGAAAAACTAGAAAACAGTCCAGAAGCAATTAGGTTTTGACTAACATCTCACGCCATATGTACAGAAAGTTCCAAACAGATACATGATTTAGAAATAAAAATACTGTATTATAAACAAATTAGAGGGCTCTGAAAGGAAATACCTTTCACAACTACAGATAGAAAAGAGTTCTTGACCAAACCAGGATTGGAGAGGATCAGAGGAGATGAAATAGACATTTCTCATTGCATAAAATTGAAAAGTGTCTGAACAAATTCAATGTACTTAGAAGAAACCAGTTTTCTAAGGGGGGAATCCTTTGCAGCATTTTTCTCTCACAAATGTCTAAAACACAAGTTTATACAGGAAATTAATTAAAATACAAAAGCCATTCCTCATAAGCAAATGGTGAAAAGCTATGAAAAGGCAGTTCTCCAAAGAAGAAAGACAAATTATTGGCAATATTTTTAAAAAATACTTAAAATCACTAATAATTAGAGTAAACCAAATTGAAACAACTCTGAGGTTCTACTTTATAGTTACCAGATTGGCAAAAATAACAAAAAAGAATAATGAAAATTGTTGGAGGGGCCATGGAATAACAGACATGCTAACATGCTGCTAATTGATCCATTCTGGTGAACAATTTGGAACCATACTCAAAAGTTTCTAATCTTTGAATATATCCTTTGACTTAGAGATACCACTACTAGTTTTTCCTCCAAAGAAATAAAAAACAGAGAGAAAAGACCCAAAAATATTTATAACATTACTTTTATTATAGCAACAAAAAAAAACACGAAACACCTGGAAACAAAATAAGTGTTGATCCGTTGGGTAATGGCTGAACAAATTGTATGTGCATGTAATGGAATATTATTGAACCATAAAAACGGTGAAAGGGATAGTTTCAGAGTAACCTGGAAGGACTCATAAAAACTAATGTAGAGTTAGGTGAGCAGAAGCAAGAGAACAATTTATACAATGATGATTTAAAAAGGAAAACAACTGTGAAAGATTCAGTATGTATGCCTAATGTAATAACAGCCAAACATAAATCCAGAGCACTAATGACGATTCATGCATCTCAGCACTTGGAAGAGAGGTTATATACTAGATGTACGTACTAGACAGCACAAAGAGACTTATTTTGCAGTTTTTTAAGGATGAACTTGAAATAAAGAAGAGCCTGGTTTCTTAGAGTTTAGGATAATTTGGAAAACTTGGAGCCCTGTGAAGCAGAGGATGAGCACCTGTTTTGTTTGACCAGATTTAGCTGCTATAAGGGAAAACTTTTTTGGGAGGAAGAGGAAAGTTACAGGGAGTTATAAGGAAACAAAAACAATAGAAAGAGAGCAGAAGGAAGTTCAAGTGGAAAGTAACACAATTACTATGATAAATTTAAAATATTTTTAAAAGCAATGATATGAGGCATCTAGGTGGTGCAGTGAATAGAGCACCTGCCCCCTGGAGTCATGAGAACCTGAGTTCAAATTCGACCTCAGACACTTGACACACTTACTAGCTGTGTGACCTTGGGCAAGTCACTTAACCCCAATTGCCTTTCCTCCTCCAAAAAAAGAGTAATAATGTTCCAAGGTCACATGTGAAATCCTCTTTCTTTGTTTATATAAAAAGGAAATGCTTATTTGGGATTTTTTTTTTGCTTTTTTTGGGGGGAGGGCAGTTGGGGTTAAGTGACTTGCCCAAGGTCACATGGCTAGTTTTTGTGTTAAGTGTCTGATGCTGGATTTGAACTCAGGTCCTCCTGACTCCATGGCCGGTGCTTTATTCACTGCACCACCTAGCCACGCCAGGAAATGCTTATTTGGAACAATGCCAAAGGACTACAAAAATGTCACACAGCAATACCACTTCTAGGTTTGTATCCCAAAAAGCATAAAAATGGGAATAGAACCCACATGTACAAAAATATTCATAGCAGCTCTTTTTGTGGTGGCCAAGAATAGGAAACTGAGGGGATGCCCTTCAATTGGGGAATGACTGAACAAGTTGTGGTATATGAATGTAATGGAATACTATTGTGCTATAAGAAATGATGAACAGGTAGACTTCAGAAAAAATGTGGAAATACGTGAATTGATGCTGAGTGAAGTGAGCAGAACCAGAAGAACATTGTACACAGTAACAGTCCCAGTGTGCAATGTCTGATTTTGATAGACTTAGTCCTTCTCAGCAATGCAAGGACCTAACAGTTCCAAAGGACACACAATGAAAAATGCCAGCCACATCCAGAGAAAGAACTAATGGAGTCTGAATGCAGATCAAAGCAGACTATTTTCTTTTTTTGTTTTGTTTTCTTTCTCATGGTTTCTCCCATTTGTTATAATTCTTCTGTCCAACATGACTAATGTGAAAATATGTTTAATAGGAATGTATATGTATAGCCTATATCAGATTGCATGCCACCTTGGGGAGAAAGGAGGGAAGACAGGGAGAGAAAATGAAAACTTATGGAAGTGAATGTTGAAAACTAAAAATAAATTAATTAATTTTCAAAAGAAGGAAATGCTCAGTTTTTTAATACTTGCCAAGTTAAAGTAGTATTAATAATAATAACAGTGATTATCATTGTCATAATTTTAAAGCTTCTCTAATATGGCCCATGAATTCATTCTGCATCCACATTAGTCTCTTTAGACAGCTTCCTCTTGTGCTCATCATTGAAATTGTTCTTATATACCAGAATTTCATTTTAGAGAGAATCTCATTCCTCTTAGGCCATTGGATTTAAAATTAGAATTTTCAGTCCATTGGGAACAATTTCTTCTTTCTTTAAACTTTTTGAAACCCATTCTCTCAAAATGTAGGATATAATCACACCATTTCTAGATTTCTTCTCTTCAAGTCATCACCTCCCTCTAAGGTTGCCACCATTTCTACTTTGACAACCAGCTTTTTTCTTACTCATCAGAATCAGACCCAGACTCGCAATTCTCCTTGTTACTTCGTTCACCATACACAAACCTACATTCTAACCAGACTGGTACAGTCACTGTCCCTCTAACTTGCCTTTCACATTTCCACCTCCCAGTCTTTGCTTATGGTATTCTCATTTCTTGTAGCCTCTCCTTTCCCTATACTTATGTTGTACCCATTCTTCAAAACCCAGTTCAAGTTCCACCTTTAATTTCCTGAAGCCTTCTGTGAACAAACCAAACCATGGTGATTTAAAATGAGAAGTACTCAACCAGAAACCAGGGGAGCCAGAGCACTCAAGGCATTTTCCAGGAAAAGACAAGTTGGAATTCAGGTGCCAAGAGGATAATAATAGCTAACATCCATATAATACTTTAAAGTTTACAAAGAACATACCCTTTGCCATTAAAACACACACACACACACACACACACACACACACACACACACACCCCTTCACAACAACCCTACGAGGTAGGAACTAGGGACATTCAAATCTTGCAAATGAGGAAACTGGTTCCTAGAGTTTGAAACTTACCTAAAATTCACACAGCTTGTATCAGAGGCAAGATTCAAAGTCAGGTCTCTCCTGATTCTGAATCCAACATTCTTTCCACTACTACATCACTCTAACTCTGAGAATGGAAAGAACATTGGACAGGGTCCAGATGGGCCCTTGATCAGCTGTGTCCTGCAAATCATGTACTTTCTCTTCATCTCAGTTTCCTCATCTGTAAAATGGAATTAACAATACCTACCTCTCAGGGTTGCTATGAGAATCAAATGAAATAGTAAAAAGAAAGAACTTTCAAAAGTATGACACACTAAATAAATAAAAGATTCTAGATACATTATTTATATCATGATGAAGGCTGTGGCAAATAGGGAAAAGTTTGGTTGTTGATTTGGGAGTTGTGCGGTTTGTGTGTGTGTGTGCGCACAGACTTTAAATAAAGAGCAGTCTGGATTCTTAGATTTTAAGATAATTCAGAAAACTTTTAACTGGTCCTGTGAAAATGCAGCAGAAGCCAAGGAGAAATTCGTGGAGGTCAGAAGGCCAGGAGTCCTGGGATGTTCTGTGGAGAGAGGCCAAAGAATTCACTGAAGGGAGGATCATGAAACTTATCCAACATTTGCCCTGTCTGCAACTTCAGGAAATCCTTTCCCTGTCCCAGGAGATAGTTCCCAAATAAATGTCCTTTCCTGGACTCAAAGCCTTACACCTGGCCTGCCTCAGTGCTTGAAATTCTCACTCTCTAGGTATTGGCTTTCACAAATATAGCTGTATTCAGTGACATCTGGGCAGAGATTCAGGTATCAGACTGGCTCCTCAGTTCCCTGGCAAGGCCCTGGGATGGTATAGGAGAAAAGAGCAATGGGCTTCCTAGCAAGGAAAGACCCTGGGGCAAAAGGCTTGAATTCCTGTCCCATCCCTGCTAACTAGCTATTTTAGCTTAGTTCATTTACTTTCTGGCCTGAATTTCTTCCTCCTTTAATTCAGGGGATTGGGTTAGATGTCCATTAAGGTTATTCCAGAACTAATATTCTATGAGATAACCACAGCTAATAGTTCTAGCTTGATTTGGGGTTCTCTGTCTTCCACTGTACATTCTGCTTGTCCCTAGGGCACAGAATTCAGCACTTTGAAGTTGGAGAGAAACAAGTTGGACTTGGTTTAATAGAAAACTCTTAAGTATTAAACTGTTCAAAATGTAATGGGCAGCCAAGTGGTGCAGTGGATAAAATGCCAGACCTGGAGTCAGGATGGCCCAAGTTCAAATTTGGCGATAGACACTAGCTGTGTGACCCTGGTCAAGTCACATAACCCTATTTGCTTCAATTTCCTCATCTGTAAAGTGAGCTAGAGAGAAAAATAGCAAACCACTCCAAAATCTTTGCCAAGAAAACTCCAAATGGGATCATAAAGAGTTGGACACAAAGGAAAAACAACTCATAACTCTAGATCCTCCATTTGAGGAGGGTACCCAGGGCACCATTTCATTATTTCTACTTGGCTGTATTTCAGGATTTCAGCATCCACTCTGGAATCTCATAATTCTGCAAGATACATCAACTTTAAAAGTCACTCCTCCTCAGTACCCTCAGCCCCTTAGAGAAAGTGGAGGGCAGACAGTGGAGAGCTCTTCCCAGATCCTCCTTTTAAGTAAGATGCCTGGGCAGGAGGGCAGGTGGACGGCTCATCACTAGTCACTTGACTTCATCACACCCATGTGAGTATTCTTCCTCCACTCCAATTTTAGCTTCTTTTCATGTGTTGTCTTTGTCCATTAGACTGTAAGCTCCTTGAGGGCAAGAGTTATCTTTTGCCTTTCTTTGTATCCCCATCACTTAGCACGGTGATTGGCACATTGTTGTTCAGTTGTGGTCAACTCTTGGTAGCTCCATGGAGTAATGAACAAAGAAGAGCCTAGATAAATGAAAGGTAAATGCAAAGGCAGTTTGTAAGCTAGTACTAATAACCCTTGGTACTGCTTGGTCTTCCAGGTCAGGTTCTAATAGTGGCTTGTGAAAGCATGTGACTTTATTCTCAAGACCTCTCTGAGAAGTAGATAAAAGGCATAGTCTTCTACAGGCATTTTTAGAAATGTAATGGTTCTAACCCTGACTCTGCTGTGCAACCTTGGGAAAGACAGTCTTTGTCTCTGGGCCTCCATTCCCTCTTCCCCTGAAAAGATGGAATTGACAGCAAGCTCCCTTCCAGCTCTCACTTTCTATAAGTCCCTGAGCCACATGAGATTGATCTGTTCATAAAAACCAAAAAACCACATGATGTAAGACATTGTTTTATGCACTGACATCCTGCCCTTTTTGACTTGCCTGAGATAATTAAATTCAAACTGCTTTTATGAGACATTTTAGGCTTGGAATGAATCCCAGAAGTCTTTAATGGGAATACCCAAAGGAGGGGGGGGGAAACCATGTCTCTAGGCCCTGGGGGAGAAAGCCTGGAAAAATAAAGGGGAATTCAAACTACTTTTAAAATTTGGCCAGTGGGCAGGCAAATGAGACAAAGAGAAATTGGGGGATTAAATGAAGACTGAAAATATATATGATATAAAATGACTCCCTCATTGATTGCTTTGGTTAAGAACTGCAGTAAATAAAAGAATTCCTATGTGCTTTGAAAAACAATATTTTTCTATTCTATTCTTCCAACCCTCTCTGATATTCCAACGGTAGGCCTGGGATCAGGCATCTGTCAGAAAAGGTACAGTCTGTCCCTGGGCTCTATCTGTGAAGTATGACTGACCCACTCCGTAAGGAGCAACAGATAGTAGACACATCAGGAAAGTGATGAGTTGGGAAAATTTTTACCATATGTTTTGAGGTTCAAAACTAGAGCTGTAACTAGGATAGGATGACCAGTCCTTTGTCCCCAGACACCAAAAGTTAGAAAGTGTTGGAAACACTTGCTGTTCTTGAGCAGAGCAGAAATAATTGAACTTAGTACATAGCTAGCCAGAATAATTAATTAAAATCAGAAGTTACCAGACAGATCACTTCCTTTCCTTAGCATTCAAGATGAGTATCTCTTTGTCCCAGGTCTATTGTTTTCCACTGATTCCCATGTACTAACCAGGAATAGTCAAGTAACATTCTAGGTCTCTTCATCAAAGTTCCTGTCTCTACTCTGAACTGAATAGTGGCCATCTTTCATACTTGTGTGAGTTGCAGACCACATATTCTCTGGTAAAAACCCATCCTCTCTACTTTTAACAATTATGCATTGTTATTTTTTAAGTTTTATTTTATTTTTAATTTATGGAATAAAACAAGCTTTTCCATAACATAGTATTATAAAAAGATAATTGCACACGAAACTGCAAATCTGTTATATACAACTCCTATTCCTTTTAAATATATAATAAAGTCATTGCATAAATTTCTTTTTTCTTTTTCCTTTTTTTCTTCCCTCTCCCTACCCTGCTCTAGAGATGGCTACCATTAGATACAAAAAGGTGTGTGTGTGTGTGTGTGTATGCCTATGTAAAAATTATTCTATCCATACTTCTATTCATCAGTTCTTTCTCTGGATTCAGATAGCATCTTTCTTCATATGTCCTTTATTTTTAATTTGTAAATTTATAACAGTCAAAATGATTTATTTGCTCAGTCATTCTTAAAACAATATTGCTGTTACTGTATACAGTGTTCTCTTGGTTCTGCTCATTTTGCTTTTCACCATTTCATGTAAGTCTTTCCATGTCTTTCTAAGATCATTGAGCTCAGCTTTTCTTATAACACAGTAGTATTCCATCACAACCATATACCAATTAATAAGCAAAATTAATAACATGAGATGGCATCGATCCTTCTCCATTAGAGCCCTTGGAAAGGCTATTGGCTCTTGTTATGGATTTTGGTTGTTGTTCAGTCCTGTCCATCTCTTTGTGACTTGGTAGACCATATTCTTGGGGGGTTTCTTGGCAAAGATACTGGAGTGGTTTTCCACTTCCTTCTCTAGTGGATTAAAGCAAACAGAAGTGAAGTGACTTGCCCAGGGTCACACAGTTAGTAGGTATCTGAGGCCAGATTTGGACTCCGGTCTTCCTAACTCCAGGTCTAGTGAACTCTCCACTGAGCCACCTAGCTGCCTTTTCTATCTTGTTACAGATACTCTACCCCAAATCTTCTTCAATCCTGAGTCAACCCCCAGCTGTAGACCCCGAAGTCAAAGAGGTTCCAGAACTATCATGAGGTATGCAAGGTTAGCCCTGGTGCCAAGTATGTAGAACACAAAGCACATTAAGTTGAGGGAGGAAAAATCTGTCGTTGCCTTCAAAGATAAAACACAGATAAATATAACAGGCAGCACTAGAATCTCAGTTTTTCAGTTACATAGTAATCACAGCGCAACAGTTCACATAGATACAGTGCTCTAAGATTTGCAACATGCTTCATGTACTATGAAACACTTGATCCTCACAAGAATATGCCAGTAATGACAACACTATTTTTCCCATTCTACAGCTGAAGAAACTGAGTCTCTGAGAGATTGTAGATCACATGGCTATTAAGAGTCCAAGGCTAGATTTGAACCCAGGGCTCCTATCACCCTTCTATTAAAAACAGCTATATTTAGGTTTGTGAAACACTTTACACACATTGCTAAGTTGTCTCCTATTGGCTCCACAGAGTTCTCAGGGAGAATCAGTTTGATTTGAAGTTATAAACTGACATGGAGTCAGGGCTAGAGATTGTCACTTTCAGAAACCTAGCTAAGCCTGCTATGCCCTAGTAGCACCTCTGATAAGGCTCTGGTGGCTGCTGAGGGGGCAGGGTGTGGGGGGAGGAAAGGGTGGGACCACACTGTTAGGCATCATTTGGGTTGAACCCCTTGGGGGCCATCTTTAAATATACAGGCACTAACATAATCAGTTGCAAAGCCATATTTTACAGCAATGAACCCTTCCCTTGGGCTCCAGCAGGCTGAAGAATGTTACTAATTAATAAGCACAGTTAACATATATAATACAGCACACTCCTCCCAGGAAGCCGCCTGGCCCTACAGTTGCTGGAGGCTTTTGGCTTGCAATGATTGCAAGGATGGGAGCTGCCAAGGCTTTTCAACTTAATCAGTGTGCCCTGAGGTCTCATTCTGGAGAGGGTAAGACACTCAAACCAGGTATCAAATTGGGCCTGGGAGAAGCCAGAGCTGTTAAATCATGTCTTAACTCTTGGCCCTCCATCCACAGGGGAGGTTCTGAATCAAAAATGTCTTAGAATTTCTATCACACTTTTCCACTTTTAAAAAATACTTTCAAATCAATTGGCTTATTTGATCCTCATGACAGTGCTTTAAGGTATGTGGGGATCCAAATTGTAGATTTAGGCTCAGATGGGACCTTCACAGTCCAACCCCCTCTTTATAGATGAGGAGAGAGAGACACAGAGACATCAAGCTCTCGGTCACACAGGCAGTAATTGGATTCATACAGCGGTCCTCTGACTAGCACCCTCTCTCTTTCCACAGCATGGAAACATCATTATTCCCATTTGATTGATGAAGTATCAGCTGGTGTAAATGATTCCTCTGTGGCTGGACAGCTAGTGACAGAGGCACGAATAGACCTTAAATCTTCCCATGCTGAGTCTCACTGCCTCTCCCGCTACAGTCAGTCGGTGCTTCCATGGCAGATCCCAAGCAGGGAAGGCACACCCTCCTCACTCTTATCTCTCAGAAGCCCTCATTTCCATCAAGGCTCAGCTCAAGTACCACCTTCTACCCAAAGACTTTCCTTACCTGCCCCCTCCTTAAAATTCACCTTATATCTATACTTACTTTTTGTCTATATCTCTCTATATGGGGGCGGCTAGGTGGTGCAGTGAGTAGAGCACCGGCCCTGGAGTCAGGAGGACCTGAGTTCAAATCTGGACTCAGACACTTGACATGCTTACTAGCCATGTGACTTTGGGCAAATCACTTACCCCTAATTGCCCTCCAAAAAGCAAAATATCGTGTGTGTGTGTGTGTGTGTGTGTGTGTGTGTGTGTGTTGTCTCCCTTGACCACATGGTAAACTCCTTGAGGATAGGGTCTACTTTCACTTATGTCTCTGTCTCCAGTGCTTAGCACCTGGCACATAGGTGCTTAATAAATGGCTGTTGCTTTGTTAACTGAGCCTCACGTGACTGCTGCCTGTACTATTGCAGACTCATTGTAGAGTTGCCCAGCTGTCCATTCTTATCTGGTGTGATTCTTGGCTGTGTCTTTCTGTACAACCTCCAGAGAGAATTCACTTGATGGATCCCAGGGCTTCCTCTTTTTGTTCTACCCATTTGTTTTTCAGTATTTTTATGGATCCCAGGGAATTACCTGGGTTTGTCTATCCCTTGCCTATCAGTTATATCTCACTGTTGCTGTATAACTGACCCATATCCTTTTCCAATCACACATGATGGCTTTTATAGGATGTAGGGCAGCTAGCTGGCACATTGGATAAAGTACAAGGCCTGGAATCAGGGAGAATCATTTTACTGAGTTCAAATCTGACCTCAGACACTTACTAACTAGTATGACCCTGGGCAAGTCATTCAGTCCAGTTTGTCTCAGTTTCCTCATCTGTAAAATGATCTGGAGAAGGAAATGGCAAAACATTCCAGTATCTCTGCCAATAAAACCCTAAACGGGTCTTGAAGAGCCAATCACAACTGAAATGACTGAACAACAATTTATAAGCTGTATTTGGCTTGTAAGGCATCATTGTTAATGTATTACAAGCTGCTTATCCCTGCTACATCCTTTCTGCTACTTTTTGGGTCACCAGAAATTGTCACTCCTCTGAGACTGTGGTATTCTGTGTCAGCATTCAGCAAGTTAATAAGCATTTATTGTGTGCCAGGTGCTATGCAGGGTGTCCCTAAAGTCCGGACACAAAAGAAATCTCATTCACTATGCATATTTTCAAGAAATGAAATAAATGAAATTTTCAGCATTTTATTTAATTAGCATAAATGAGATTTCATAGGAAGACATAGGAGACACGTAGGAAATCTCATTAATTAATTTAATTAATCTCATTAATATGGAAGACAGTCCCCAATAGCTAATGAAAACTTTTATTCCATATGAAATTGTCATGGCTAATATTTATGCTAATCAAATAAAATACTGAAAATTTCATTCATTTCATTTCTTGAAAATATGGATAGTTAATGAAATTTCCTATGTGTCCAGACTTCAGAGACACCCTGTAGTAAGAGCTGAAGATACAAGTGAAAAGAAAGATAATTTCTGCCCTCACAGAGCTTACACTCTAATGGAAAAAGATAATATGTGAAGGGGAGATGAAAGTGGAAAGGTTATATACCTGAATGGGGGAAAGTCTGGGAACTGAAGGATGGCTGGCCTGGGACCTTTCTCAAAGTGGAGGTTCTGGGAGGGGAGGAATCCACCAATGGGAAAAGAGAATCACAGGGGTAGAGGCAACTGAAGAATAATTGCCAAATCTGGAGCCATTAAAACCAGAGATAGTGAGGTCAGGCATATTCTTTCCCCATAGCCACATATACAAAAGCTGCCTTCTTCTTCGGGACTTCTTCCTCTCACAGATGCCACTGTCTTCATGGCAGAGAGTCTTTCTCTTTTTCCCTTTGCATCCTCAGTATCTAGTACAGTGCCTGGCATTTAATAAATGTTTACTAAATACTTGCTGATTGATTTAAAGGCCATGTGGCATTTGCCCAACACTCTGCAATGTAACTTTCACTTGATGAAAGGAAAGAGATGGAGACCACCATGGTAAATGGCCACTAAGCCAGAGCTCTGATTCTGCCCCCATGCAAATTACATTCCTAGAGGACCAGCACTCAAAGTGGCATCCATCTCTGGGATTCCTGCCTTCCAAAGTCTCATCCTTGAAATCTCTATTCACTGTGCCACCTAGCTGCCCCATAAAGTCACTTTCAACTGAAAATCTTTGAGTCTGTAATTGTATCTGACCCGCTCCTACATAGCCTGAGGAAAGTGGAAACTTGAAGCTATTATTTGGATAATTCCATAGTGCCAGAACCAGGGTTAGAGTTCAAGTATTAATACTCTCAGCCCCATTATGTCATGGGGCTGTACCTCTCAATTCTCAAATTCTCCTTGTAGGTAGACACAGGCCAGGTGACTGTCTTAAGAAGAACATTTGCCTAAACACTTTTGCCAAGTTTCGAATTAAAAACCCAAAGAAACATGATTCCAGAAAGAGTTTCTTTCCACTCTTGATTCTTCTGACAATTCCAGCACTTCCATTCAGGCTTGACCCCCCCTCCCCCATACCCCAGTGGCCTTCTCCTTTCCGGGGATGAATTCCAATGGAAAATATTTTCTCAGTCCCTTTCTAAGAGACACTAGGGTATTTACAGCTGGAAAAATGGCAATAGTCTATTTCTCATGGACATTTCTGTAATTGAAGTCAGTCCCTCCACTACAGGGATCTCCTCTTGACCCTTGATGCTAATATATAGATGACCCCAGATACAAAAATGAAGCAAAGGTTTTTTTTCCCCTTTCTCATGTGATAATTTGCTAGCTTGGTAGCCTTTTGTATAGGGATGGAAGATGAAGCATCATTTGTCCTGTCCTAAGCTTTTCTACAGGTAGGAGCAAAATAAATCTCCAAAAAACAAAAGAAAACAAAAACAACTTTGCCACTGACTTGTTACAAGACATTGGGAAAATACTTAACCATTCTGTGACTGTTTTGTCATCTATAAAATGAATGGAATACATAATCTACATACCTCGTGGGTTCTTGGGAGGTTCAGATGAGATCATAGATGTGAAAATATTTTGAAGAGAATAAAATTATAAGATGAGGAGGAGCATTTATACTCCATCTCCAAAGGATGGCAGAATGCCTAGACAGGTCTGTGACTTTCACTCTTGGGGAAAGTATAGAGTTTTTTCTTAGAAGATTCATCGACTACATGAATCTGAAAAAGCTAGCAAGATTTTCCCTTTGTTTTAAGGTCAAAGATGAGAGGAAAAGCCAGTGAACAGAACAAGAAAGGATTCCCAGGCACTGTTCCCCACATCTAATCTCAATTATGTCCAGTGTCTCCCTGGAGCTTTCTCCAAAGGACACTTGCTGGATGGGAAAAATCTCTTTAAATGAGTTGAGGTGGACCCCTTCCTTAGATATTCTAGACTAGGGATTCTTAACCTTTGTTGTGTCATGAACCCCTTTGACATCCTGATGAAACCTAATACTGCTGTTTTATTTCCTATCTTCATAATTGATGAACGTGCTAAATTTCAGTTAGACATTAATGAAAATAAAGATGTAATTTTTTTTCCCATTTAAATTCACAGACTCTGAAATTTATCCATGAATAACCTTTAAGGACTCATTGACCCTTGGTTAAGAATCCCAGCTCTAGTGCAGAGCCCTTTTGAAGGTTTCCAGGCCCTTTTAAAGTCTTTACACCTGGCAGCCACAGACTGTAGGATAGTGAAAACCATACTAGATTTGGAATACAAAGACTAGGGCTTGAATTCTGATTCTGATACTACATATGTGACCTTGGACAAGTCACTTTATTTTTCTGTGCCTCAGTTTCCTTTTCTATAAAGTGAGGGAACAGGACTGGATGATCTCTAAGTCTATTCTAGCTCCAAATCTCTGATTCTAAGAATACAGGACCTCAGCAGAGAAAGGAAGAAGGAGGCATATACTTGGGTTCATAAGGTTGCCCAGCAGATCATCACAATGCCTTATCCCCAGACAGTGAGACGGGTGACAGGCAGTGTTTAGTCCACTTAGGATCATAAAATGTGACAAGGTTAAAACAGTAATAAGTCATCAGACTTCACAGCAGGAAGGGAGCTTAGAGGCCGGTTAGGCCAATCCTTCATTTTTACAAGTGAGGAAACTGAGATACAGGAGAATTAAATGACTTGTCCTTTAACAACATCAAGGCTAGACCTAGGACTCAGATCTTCCTACTGTCAGCCTGGTGCTCTTCCCACCAAACCACACCATTTTAAGACCTTTCCACTGAAAAAAGGAAAGCCCACCCTGCTCTGAAGAGGCTCTGTGGTTTAATGAGAACACTCAACTTGGAGTTTGAGTCCTAGTGTTGACCCCCTGGGGCAGCCAGAAGAATCAGTGGCTAGAATGCTGGGCCCGGAGTCAGGAAGAAGCAAGTTCAAATCTAACCTCAAACACTTACTGACTGTGTGACCTTGAGCAAATCACTTAACCTCTGTTTGCCTCAATCCGCTGGACAAGGAAATGGCAAATCATCCCAGTATCTTTGCTAAGAAAACCCCCTGGATGGTACCGTCCGTGTGGTCATGAAGAGTTGGATGTGACTCAACAGCGGCCGCCTGGCTCACTAGCTGTTACAGAAGGCAAGTTTCTTGTTGTCTCTGAGTCTTGAGGAAAGTAACCTCACCCCTAAACTAGGGATACTATTTGTACTACCTACATCACAGGTAGTATAGGGTTAAATACACATGAATGACCTTTGTTTATTATTATTATTACTTTCCCTTCTTTCTTCACCTCAACTGTTTCCCATAAAGTCATTAAGTCTCATCCCTGACATCCTTTTGTGCCCATTCCCTGTGCCCTCCTACTGCTTGGGATATAGATCTAGCTCTTTAAAAATTGTATTTGATAAGCTCTCCTTATCATGTATTCATTGACATTCATTCAGCAAATATTTATTAAATATCTATGATGTGGTGGGTTAAGACCACTGCGTTTGCTTGGCACTTGGGGAGATTCTAGTCTTCTTTCTCCTCCCTCTTCTTCTGAGTCTCTCCCCCTCTTTCCTCTTCCTCCTTCCAGAAAAGAAAAGACGTTTTCTCTAAGATCACCTTTTAAAATGGTTTTGTGTATTTATAACCATTTTTCTGATTCTTGCCAATTTCTTCTTTTTCTTGAGAATGTTTTTGTTTCCATGAATGAAATACCAGGAATCTTCAGGGTTAGTTCTGGGAGCTGAAAGTCTTATATCCCCTGGGACAAATAGAAATATTTTTACATAAAAACATGACCTTCAGTGGCTCATGAAATTAAGATGGGCCTTCTATCTGGCAATTACCAGAACCCAGACACTCTGAGGGATGCCCAACTCTAACCTTAATTCTCTCTTTGTCACAGGTCCCCATATTTGGAAGCATTTAGAAAAAGCAACTGCAGTAAAAGAACTTAGATTCATTGTCAATTTGGGGCACCAATGTTGCCAAACCTAACATCCCTAGGGTACAGTGAACTTGGGTGATCTGTGCTTTGGGGAACTCACCACACCATTCATGGCTTAGGTGTGTATAAATGAATGATTCAGGAAGCCAAAAACTAAGGGAGATGGAAGATCTAAAAAAATGTAAGTTTTTTATATCTTAATTCTTTTTACCAATCTGTGTTCTCATCCACATGGTGCTTTCTCCAATGGTACAAATTGCAAGGTGTCCATGCCAGCATCCATGTTTTTCCATAAATCATCTCAAAGGTCCACCTGGTGACCTCTAGACTTTTATCATTATGCAGATATCAAAGGAACACATAGGCTATCAGTTACACCCTTTTTCTCCTTACATGGTCATCCCACCTTGTTTTTTGCTCATCTAACTCTTGGATAGCTGCTCACCATGCACCTTCTGTGGCTTCAGTAGGAATACTGGCTTCAAGGACTGGGTCCTCATTGGCCAATCCTCCCCTTACGTTGTACATATACACAACTTTGTGCCTAAGGTAGAGGGGGTAGGATTCCAGTTAACTTCTTTAGCATGAAACCCTCTATGTCTCTTGGCTGTTTGTGTTATTCTTTTGAGAGACCCCCTGCTTTTTTCTTTTCTCCATCAAAGGTCAATGTTAATGGGATTTAAGATCTTCCCTATACATTAATAGGCCCCATTGAGGGAAACTTGCTTAGGGGAGGATTGCTTGTAACAAGGAAGGCTTTCACACCTTTTGCTAATTTCTAATTAGGCACTGAGTCATTAGCCTTCTGGCTCTGAGAAGTATATATATATATATATATATATATATATATATATATATATATATATATATATATATATTCTAACTTGGTATTTTGCTTTGGGGGCTCACTTATGAGAAGGCTCTTGTGATTCCCTGGCCAAGATTCTGAGTGGCCAAATGTTCAGAGCTCCCTGACTGCTCAGATGTAGACGCTCTCTCAGTCTAGGGATGTATGTAAAGTCTATAGTTGATTCAGGCAGTCAGAGACCTGTCTGTTGATCTTTATTTCTCTGCTTGTATTTTCTCTAAAGTTCAGGGTGCTGACTTTTCCCCTGAACTAGTAATTAATTTCCCCTGAACTAATATAATTTTAAAAGATTGTTGACCTTAAACAGCTATCTTTTCTAGTAAAGCAGACCTAAGAACGTGTTCCAGCAGCCATCCTGGGTATGCCGGTGTGATTGCCATTATACAAAGCTGCCCTTAATAGCCTGATTTAGCCTATAAAGAAAAGTTGGTGACTGCATGAAGATGACACACATGGTGAATAGCCCCAGAATCCATTCTCTAGGGATGAATATGACCTGCTACTTATGGCAATATGAAATGAGCCACAATATAAGCTGTTTGGAGAGTTCTTGTTCTAGAAAAGGGACATGACTCTTTGTCTACATTCTAAATACGTTTCATATAAGAGCATTACATAATTCCAACACACTGGTTCCTTCCTCAAGAGCCCTCTCCAAGTACTTAATGAATAAAAAAATCAATTTTCCCATTGAACTGGGCTGAGAGATAGCCCCTGGAGTTAGTAGCAACTGAAACTAAAGACTAAAGTCTACTCCCTATAAAGTGGCTTATGGGGAAGCTGGGTGTTGGTAAACAGAGCACTAGACTTGGAATCAGGAAGACTCATCTTCCTGAGTTCAAATCTGGCCTCAGCCACTTACTAGCTGTGTGATCCTGGTCAAGTCATTTAACCCTGTTTGCCTCAGTTCCCTCATCTGTAAAATGAATTGGAGAAGGAAATGGCAAACCACTCCAGGTCTCTGCCGAGAAAACCCCCAAATGGGGTCACCAAGAATCAGACACAATTGACAACAACAACAGAAGGTGGCAGCATAGTGTAGACAAAAGACAACTGAATAAGAAATCAGAAGCAATGGGTTTAAACCCCAGCTCTTCCACTCACAACTTGGGTGACATGGAGCTTTCTGGGCTTCAGTTTTCTCATCTGTAAAATAATGGTTTAGGAGAAGATAATTTCCAAGGTCACTTCCAGCTCTGACTCCTAAAAGAAATTTGAGAAATTTTAGAATTTAGAAATTTCTCTAATGAGAAAATCAATGTAGTCACATTGATTTTTTTCCTGTTACTGTTTGTATAATGTAAATGATAGCTAACATTTATATAGTGCTTACTATGGGCCAAGAATCATGCTAAGCGCTTTATAATTATAAACTTCTCAGGATTTTTGTGAGGATCAGACGAGCTTATTTGATTCTCACAACACCCCTGGGAGGTGGCTGCTACTATTATCCTCATTTTGTGGATGAGGAAACTGAGGCAAACATGGATTAGGTAACTTGCCCAGTGTCAGTGTCTGAGGCTGCATTTGAATTTAGGTCTTCCTGACTCTAGACTTGGCACTCCCTCCCCTGTGCTAGCTATTGCCCCACGCATGAAATTGTTCTGAGTGTTATCCTAAGACAGCCAGGGTGCAAGGGGTTAAATGAAGTTCCAGGGTTGCTTGCAGTAGCAATCAGATTAAAAGTAGCGGGGAATCTCTAAGTTAAGAGTCTTACTACTTAGAGAAAGGTGACTTTTTACTTACATTTAATAGCCTTGCAGCTTACAAAGCACTTTTCTCACACACAAAAGCCCAAACACCAAAAAACTCACCCTTCTAAGTAGGTAGTATAAATATGATTAACTCTGGTTTTACATCTTATGTCCACCTTTCAGCTACCCTACTCCCATCTTGCATTTACTAGTTTGGTTCCTTCTAAGATTACTACCCCCAAGGTATTCTCTGGGTCCACACTCCCAAAACTATAGCTTACAAAAGTCCACCAATATTTCCTCTTTTAAACATTTGGATAAAAGAAATAATCAGATGAATCAAGGATAATTATAGAAATAACATTGTTAAAAACATAACATTTACCCTATAAACCTGGGGATACACTGTTCTGTAAATTTCTACAACACCAGCAGGAAAACTGAGTACACAGAGAAGACAGAAATAGAGGGATATTTATAAGGTAAAGAAGAATGTGACCAGAGCAAATGGAAGAGAACTCACATCCTTGGTGGCAGACTACAGGAATCTCTGTGCTCCTCTCATAGATTTTGGTCTTAAGGGTCTCTCGTGGATGCTGTTAAATGCTTAGAGAAAACAGATACCCTTACCATAAGGCCAGCAAAAGCTTTCCCTCTTCTGTACTGTTAGAGACTTGGCCCAGAGGCTTCCTGTTTCCTGAGCAAAAGATTCTCAGCTCCAGATGAAAAGCCCTTTATAACAAAGAACAAGATATCCAAGACAGTTAATGGCCTCGGGCTCAGCTTTCCTAGTATGGGGTGTCCTTGATCTGAGAGACCTACCCTTTCCTTAAGGTGACTAACCAATATGCTTCCTAAATGCACATTTCTGTATTCAACACCATAACCTAGGAAATAGTCATTTCCCAATAACCAAAAAATATCACTGGTTTTAGGAATTCCCTTACTTACTTCTAAATCTCTCCCATATATCCACGTCAATGGATACAGAGGCATGCTATGCCCACAAGTTAAAAATCATTCATTGTCTTTGCTAAATTCTCAGTGGCTTTCTGGATCTTTCTGTTCAAATGTTACCTCTCAAGTTCTGAAAAGGACAAATTTTGGGGAAAAAAAGGTTTTGTCCCCTATCCTTACACATAGATGAGAAAAAGTAAAATGAATTGCCCAAGGTCATGTAGCTAGTATAGCTACGTGTTTATAGTGTAGTGAGGTTGCTCACAAAAGACACAGGATCTCCCAGTTCTGGGCATTTTCTCTGACTGTTCCCCATGCCTGGAATGCTCTTCCTCCTTATCTCCACCCACTGGCTTCCTTTAGTCTCAATTAAAGTGCTACTTTCTACAATAAGCCTTTCTCAAGCCCCCTGAAAGCTAATGTCTTCCCTTTGTTGAGTATCTCCATTTTTCCCCTGTGTAAATGTTGTTTGTACATAGTTGTTTGCATGTTGTCTCTCTCATTCGATTTTGAGCTCTTTGTGAGCAAGGACTATCTTTTGCCTTTCTTTGTATCCCCAGCATAGTGCTTGGCACATAGTGTTTAATAAACGTTTATTGACTTGACTAGTGGCCTCATTCTACCAGCTGCTCCCTCATCCTGCTACTCAACATATTGGAGATTTGACTAGGAGTAGGGAAAGGAAGTAAGGAGAGATCTAGCTGTGGTGGACAGGGGCAACGCTCAAGGCTGAAGTGAGTCAGACTCCAGAACCAGGGTAACTTAGTGCTTTGCTGGGTTTGTTTCCATGTATAGTTAACTTCCACTATGGTGGGTTAGTTGAGTCCAAATGAGGTCAGAGGTTCGTAAAATGGACCTCTTCTATTCAACTATTTAACTTTAATTATATGATCTATTAAATGAACCACAGACAAGGGGAAACACATCTTGAGTTTCATTCAGTCCAGATCCTGAGTACTACATGTTTAAGCCAAGAGTGTCAGATCTAGAATTAGTTCTAGAATTCTTCCAAAGGTTTTGTCTCTTTTTCTGTTGAATCCTACTGGAAGTGTCAAGAGTCCTTTGGGAAATGGGTTGTCACATATTCCATTCTAGAATGCTCTGGTCTACATGGATCCTATGATTAAGGGTAGGGATGGATAGAACTACAGTTTAGGAGAGTGGTAGACTTGAAACCATTTAATAAATTTTTATGTCTTGTATTCTTATTGTTATATACACTTTATTTGGTTACTGATTCTATGCTGAGTGAAAACAACTGTATTCTTCAATTTAAGCATGTGTCTCCTTCTGTAGAGAACCAGATACATTTTTTCAGGGGTGTGTGATTAGCCCTCACTGGAATACATCAAGTTCAACAGGAGGAGGTGGGCTTTTGGGGGGGGGGGTTGGTTTATTTGCTAGTGAGTAGGGCTCACTTTGATTGGTTGGGTAAATCTTGAAGTTCTAATATACCCCTTAACAATAAATCAGCTCCATTTGGTAGTGATAAGCAGGACTGAGGAGCCACAGGAAGCATGGCTTTTGCAAAACACTGGGACAAACATGGGAAAAGCACAGCTCCTGACTCAGGCATTAACTATCAATACTTCCCAGTGGTTAAACTATTAAGTATAAGAGCCAAGACTCAAACTTAATTCCCCTGACTCCAGGTCCAGGGCTCTCTTCACACAACTGCATAAGATCTTTTAAATGTGTGTGTGTGTGTGTGTGTGTGTGTGTGTGTGTTCTGAATGTGGTTATAGGTCAGAGTTCACACAAGGTTGGGAGCCAATATTTTTCTCAGCAACTAGAAAAATCAAACTGTGAGAAAAGGAGTAGAAATACACTGAGTTAGGGGCTAAAAGTCCACTGAGAAACAGATCCAAAAAGGGAAGATTCTAGAAAAGAATAATGCAAGTTTGAATGCAAGAAAGCCTAGAGTGAAGGATCCAAGACTCAGTGAGATCAGAGACAAATGAGGTTAACAACTTTTTGTTTATTATGGCTGACTTCTGATGGTCTTACTCCTTCTTTTATTTAAAGGGACTCCCTCCTTAAGAGGAAATTTCTATGCCCTTATAGCTGTCTGGGCTTTGGAAATAAGGGAGGGAATTCAACAGGGATGTAGGTAGGCAAAGAAGATGCAGGTGTTTCAGCTTTTGCCCAGAAAGGCACACGGGCACCAGGCTGGAGGGTCACAGATTAAGTTCATACCCTCTTATTTTTCTCACAGTCCCATAACAGAGAAACCAAGGTGGAATGGGAGTAATTGTTTGCAGGTAACAATGGAAACATACTGAATCTCAGTACTTGAAGTACTGCCTCACAGGAAGGCTTGCATCAGGATCTCTAGGTCTGGGGACCTGTAGTAAGTAGATTTTCTTTCAGTTCTCACATTCATCAGCCTTTAATCATAGCTCCTGTTACCTTTGTTCCACCATTACCCTGCCTCAGTACAAGAAATATATGTTGTGGGGCTAAGATGGCATGGTTATGGTAAGCAGAAGATGGTGTTTTCTCAGCTTTTCAATGAAGAGAAACAGGAAGCAAAGATGGCCAAGGAAGGTGGAGCAAAATGGGTACTAGAAGTCAACTGTGTGCCAACTTTGAAAGTGTAGTGGAATTTCTGTGGGCCTGATGACCTTTGAAAATGATTTTCAAAGTCTGTGTAACAGGATATGTAATCAAAGTTCCAGGATAGACTTTGGTTGCCTATGCTTAATTAGGGCAGGTTTTCTTGCAGAAGAAAAGCAGGGAAATGGCCCAACAACAATCCTGGTGCCACCTGAGATGACATATAACATGTCTTTTGACAGAAGACATATTTATTCTAGGTATGTTGAAGAATGAATTCTTGTTCTGGTATGAATTGGATTCTACGAACTCTGTAATGATTTCTGACTCTGATAGTCTGTCTTTCTGTAACTATTAAACACTCTCATTCTGCATACCATGCAGTGGTTCTCAACCTTCCTGATGCCGCGACCCTTTAATACAGTTCCTCATGTTGTGGTGACCCCCAACCATAAAATTATTTTTGTTGCTACCTCATAACTGTAATTGTGCTACTGTTATGAATCTATCTAATATGCAGGACGTATTTTCATTGTTACAAATTGAAGCTAATCCACAGGTTGAGAACCGCTGCCATATAGCTTTACCATTGCAAGAACTTCCCTTCCTTGACCATGGCACTCAGAAATGAACCTAGTACTCTAAATAACGTTTGATCAGGGAACAAAACAGTGGGACTGTGTGGTACTCCTTTAGGCCTGAGGGGCCAGTTCTGTCCCCCAAAAAGTCATTTGGGGTAGAGACCTAGGCTGGAAAACTGTAAAATGCCAAGGGTGGGAGAAAGTTGAAACACTTTGATATCCAGTCCCCAGGGAAACTACTATCATAAGGGAGAGAGTCAAAAAGTAAGCAATAGCAAGAAATGAGGGGGAAAAGACTAAAATTATCAAAAGTTCAGGAAGAAAAAGCTCAAAGACCTTGAATATAAGCAGATAACTCAACAGAGAAAACATTAATAGAAGGAGGAAACGTGGCCTCTAGATCTAGTAAGCAAGTGCAGGTTATCTATGAATAAATATTGCAAAACTTAGGGAAATGATTCACGTTTGATGAGATCTAGGCCCTTTGGAATTTGAGGACAACATGGAATCACAACACTAATGGTCGTTCTTTAGTAGAATATTCAAAGTATGTGAAGAAATAATTTAAAAAAAAGAATTTCAAAGTATTCACAACCACATGAAAGTGCACCAAATTACTAATAATAAGAGAAATCAAAAGCAAAACAACTGAAGTTTTACCTCATATCCCATAAATTGTAAAAGATGACAAAAAGTGACAACAGCCAATATTAGAGATGTGAAATATTAGAGATGTTGTGAAACATTCTAATACGTTAGTGTTGGAGCTGTGAAATGGTACAACCACTTTGGAAAGCAATTTGGAATTATGAAAAAAGTGACTAAAGTGACCTTTTGTATCAGCAAGCACCCTAGCATACCCAGGGTGGCTGCTAGCACAAGTTCTTTGTTCTGCTTTTCTAAAGGAAAGCAACTCAAAAAGGGGTTAACAATCTTACTTTAATCAAACATGTATCATTTACGTAGTTTAGGGGGGAAAGTTAGCATCCTGAACTTCAGAGGAAACAAACAGAAGTTACAAGCAGACAAAAAATACAGACAGAAAAACAGACCAACAGACAGTGCTTCCATCTGTCTGACCATTACATCCATACCTAGTTAGTTACCAGAGAGAGAAGCACCAGCATCTGGGTTTTCAAAGGCGGGGGGTGGTGCTCAATGGCTTCCCAGAGTCTCATCTGGCCAAATCACATAACTCTTTCCATGAGTGAAGCCCAAAGCAAAACCTCATATCAAGGTATATATAGTCTTCTCCAGGATCAGAGAATATTACAACCCTTATGACTCACTGCCCAATCACAAAGTAACAAGGTGTGGGCATTCCTGAAAAACTAGTCTCCTGCCATAGGCTCATGTGACCACACTCAGCCTATTAGGGAGCAGAGCATGTTTTCAAATCAGGGAAGATCCTCAAATTCCCTAACCATTATACCTTTGAACCAAAGACTCTATTACTGGGCTTTTAACCCAAAGAAGCCATCAATAAGAAGAAAGTCCCCATATATACCAAAATATTTATAACAGTACTTATTGTGATAGGAAAGAAATAGAAACAAAGTTGGTGCCCATTGGTTGGGGAATTGCTAAACTAATTGTGGCACATCAATGGAATGGAATATTATTGTGCTATAAGAAATTATGCATATTGTGAATACAGAAAAGCCTGGAAAGATCTAAGTAAACTCATACAGAGTGAAATAAGGAGAGCCCAGAAAACCATATACATAATAATTATAACAATGTAAATGGAAAGAAGAACTTCACACCAAAAAAATACAAAGTGAATGTAACAAAAGATTTAAGTATCAAATGATTTGAATGAAGTGATATGAGATGACGCTGGGGGTAACTATGATGATGTTAAAAAAACAGCAAACAGCAATAAAAACATTTTTAAAATAAATTAAAATGGCATGAGCAAAAAAAGCTACAACTAAGCACAAATTCCTAGGGTACTAGACTATAGTTGCTATTCAGTCATTCAGTTGTGTCTGACTCTTTGTGACCCCACGGAACACAGCACACCAGACCCTTCTGTCCTTAACTATCTCCCAAAGTCTGTCCAAGCTCCTGCTCCACATCCAATTCATTCTTCCATGATGCTATCTATCTATCCCATCCCCTTCTCCTTTTGCCTTCAGTCTCCCCCAACATCAGAGTCTTTTTCAATGAGTTTTGTCTTCTCATTAAGTGGCCAAAGTATTTTGGCTTCAGCTTCAGTATTTGTCCTTCCAGTACAGTGGTTCTCAACCTTCCTAATGCCACAACCCTTTAATATAGTTCCTCATGTTGTGGTGACCCCCAACCATAAAATTATTTTCATTGCTACTTCATAACTGTAATTTTGCTACTGTTGTGAATCATAACGTAAATATCTGATATGCAGGATGTACTTTCATTGTTACAAATTGAACATAACCCACAGGTTGAGAACTGCTGATCTAGTACTTGACTTCCCTCCAAATTCTTGTAAACTACTAATGACTCATCCTTGGGTTTGACTATTCATCCATTTTGAATTCACCTAACTGTACTATCATCTAGCTTATACCATCTTTAAAACAAAACAAAACACAACACAGCTTTGTCCAATACCTTGTTGAAATCCAGGAGTGCTGTGTTGACAGCATCTATCTAGTGAACCTGTCAAAAGAAAATGAGGTTAATCTGATACAACCCGTTCTCGCTAAAGCCATGCTGATGGTTAGTATTCACTGCCTTCTCTTGTCTAAATGCTCACAAACCACCTTTTTAATAATGCATTCTAGAATTTTGCCAGGAATGAAAGAAATCAAGCACACTGACCTATAGTACAAAGATGACTACTACTACTACTATTACTACTACTACTACTACCACTACGACCACTACTTCTTCCTCCTCCTCTTCTTCATCTTCCTCCTCTTCCTTCTTATAAAAATTGGGATGTGTCCATTTTCCAGTCATGTGGCACCACTCTCATTCTCTCAAAGGTCCTTCACATTGTGCTTTGAACAATAAATAATTTTTTTTTAATCTGGAGTTGTGGTTTCATTAATTCTGGGGACTCCCAGTTAGGAAACTCTCTCTACCCATACAGATCAGCAACTCTTCAGCAATTTGTAATCTTAGAGACTTGCCTAAGGCACAGAGAGTTTCTGTGACTTACCCAGGATCACAGGTTTGGAGCTAGAAGGAACCTTAGAGACTTATCTAGTCTAACCCTCTCATTTAACAGATAAGAAACCAAGGCCACACAGTAGATTTTAACCCAGGACTTCCTGACTCTGAGGTTGGCTCTCCTCCTACTTAACCTTTTTAGACATGCTGCTTTCTCAGTATCCAAAATAAGAAAATTAGACTATATAATCTCTGAGGTCTCCTACAACTTTCTCAGTCCATATTCTGCACTCTATATTTTAAGTTCCTTCTAGTTCTAACAGTCTATGAATCGAGGTTTTTAAAGTCATAGAGAAGATTTAAAGACTATTCAATGTAAATTGTTCTTTGGGGTTTGGAGGCAAGAGGGAAGAGAGAGAACAATCACTTGCCTTTATCTTTCAAAACATAACATAACTAGAGTGATGAGATTCTCTACCCAGATTCCTAAGATGGAAATTTTTCACTTTAATAACAAGCCCAGAGGACAAATATCAAGAAAGTGATGTGTAGCAGACTTGGAAATTAACGTGGAATTGAAAGGAACTAGTGTCTGTTGAGGAGAAATCAGATAGCAACCAAGTATAATTTGAGAATAAAAGTATAAAGCAGTAATGTTGAGCCATCCACATTTGAAGGAGTGGAATACTGCCATTTCCAAGTGATTCTTGGTAACTCACATTAGAATGGGAAATGAAATGCTTTAGAGCCAGAAACCACAGGTTTGGGTCAACTTCCCTCAGTTTCTTGTGGCTTTCTCAACTGGAAAACCTCATAGCTCAAAACATCTGGGAATAGGCCAGCCAGGAATATTCCAGGAGAGGTTAGGCCAATGGCCAGTGTCATCATCTTGTAAACCAATGAGAAACCATGACCAGGCATGGGTTGATGTCAGTGGAAACCAATGAGACTTCTTGGTGATTCTGTGGGGGCTTTCATTGGCTGACTGATCTTGTCTGATTATGGGCTAAGTTTTCCAGCTGTGCAGGGTGGGTATTGGAAGTAGGATTCAGGGGTAGTAAGAGAAATTATCCCTTCCATTTTGTGTTCTTTTTGGCAAAGACCTATTACAGTTAGGGGCCCTTGCCAAAATCATGCTTCCTTGACCAGAAGAGTTGGTCTCTCCTCCAGCTACCACCTACCTCTGCCAAGTTTGAGCCACAGTTTCATTTCAATTAGGAAACCAACTTGTGTGCACCATTTAAACATCAAGACTATATCAGGCTGTCCGGGTGCATGTATAAAGATTTGTGCCTTGCTTCTCATGAGTCCAATAAGATTTAACTAGCAACAAATTAGGATTAGACTCTAATTCTTTAGGGGATGAAATTGAAAGCGGATTAAATTGGTTGGCACTTGCTAATGGTGACAATGTCATTCTTTCAGCCCTTAAATGGGTCCATTATGCCTCTGAATTCCACAGCTCCATTCTGACATAATCCTGAGCCAACTATCTCACAACTATAAATTGCAACTGTAAATTAGCTCAAAAGGTTGACTGGGTAAGACTTGGTGAATAAATAGGTGCAAGACTATCTTTATTACCAGAGAAGTAGACTAAAGTTCATGAATCTGTAAATTCATTATCTAAACTAACCTGGTTCTTTGGTTAGCCTCGTCTTCTATGCATTTTCTGGATTAATTGTCCCAAGTACTCTAGGCTTTTTCTGATGAAATTGTTGACAGTTTTCATGAAGTTGGATTAAAGTCTCAATCCTTGAATAAATTTAACAGACTGCTCCTTTACCTGCTAGTTCCAGAGACTCTGACCTCATACTGTAGGGATGGGAAGAATCGACTTTGTTGGGGTGCCAAATGCTTTAGGGGTGCCTTGGCAGCAGTCATTCCTCCTGTATTGCTGGAAATTCCAAGACTGGCTGCCAAAAATATAACCAGGGAAATTAGAAGACCTCACAGGTCTCTGAAAGCATTTTTAAAAATTTAACTTTGTTCAGTTGTTTCAGTTACATCCAATTCTCTGTGATCCCATTTAGGGTTTTATTGGCAAAGATACTGGAGTGGTCTGTCATTTCCTTCTCCAGCTCATTTTACATATGAGAAACTGAGGCAAACAGAGTTAAGTGACTTTCCCGGGGTCACACAGCTAGTAAGCGTTTGAGGCCAGATCCGAACTCATAAAGATGAATCTTCCTGATTCCAAGCCTAGTGCTTTATCCACCATAAAACCTAGCAGCCCTTTTCCAAAAGAAATTAGACTAGACCTAAGAGAAATCAGGTAGTGAGTTATAAAGCATTAAGATGGAAAACACAGCCCACCGTGCCAGACTAGCACTTCCTTAAGATCCCAGAGATTGGTCCTGAGATTCACTATTTCTGACACTAGTGAGTGTGGTCTAGTTTCTAACCCTTAAAGAAGTACTGTACACAGATTTTTGACAACTTCGGCACCTTACTTTCTTTTTTGTCATTCCTTCAAGGCTGAAGTGGTCACTTTTGCAACAGTTAAATGAGAATCTTGGAGGAATCAGAGGAGCAAAATATCCCCATATCCAATATGCAAGAGAGGAAACATAATGTGATTAGGAAGAATTATATAGACTGACTGGGGAGACTTGGGTTTGGATCCTGACTCTACTAGTTAGGAGATCCTAAAAAAGTAATTTTCCTCTCTGAATCTTAATTTTCTCATTGTGAAATGGAGATTAAAAAAATACTACAGGGTTATTGTGAAAAAAATTGGAAGTCTTCAAGAGCTCTTTTGAGCATTAGGAGGCAATCTCTTAGACAAAGGGTTTAGGACAGAACACTGCCTTTGTGCATAAGTTCTTCTCCCAAAGAACGTACCTCCAGGATTTCCTCTCCCTTACTGTGGTACTCTGGAGGGGAGAGAACTCTGGGCAGAACCACTCATGCTCAGAGGGAACTAAATCTAACCTTCTTACTGAACCCTAGAGTTTGCCTTAATAGTCTAGTGAATTCTATCTTGACCATCTCTTTGGAAAGTAGGTTGGACATTCCTTGACTGCCCTGCTATAATCATATATTACATTCTCATAGAGCTTTTCAGGTTTCAAAAAGCTTTTTCCATATATTACTTCACTTGGTTTTTTCAAGAATTTTGTTAGGAAGGTAGAATAGGTATCATTGTCCCTTTAGGATTGATGATGAAACCAAAACTCAAAGAATTTAAGTGATTTGCTCAAGAGCACCCAGTGGTGGAGATAACATGCTCTGTTAGAATGAGTCCTTGGATTTGGAGTCAGGGAAACTGGGTTCAAATGCCTGAAACTGCTATTTATTATATGTGTGACTTTGGACAAGTCACCATGCCTCTGTTTACTTTGGTCTCTATCTATGGAATGGGAGGGGGAGGAAGCAAATGATATTTAAGTTCACTTTCAGCTCCAAATTCTATAGATTTTACAAAGTGCTTGTTCTGCTCTGCCAAACATCACCTTCATTTCTCACCTCTTTTCTGGTTAAGTATGAGGTGTTCAAGGACTAACACCTCTGGTGTGGGGGCTTGCCAGAGACCTTTTTAGGGCTGCTTATTCACCTTTGGGGGTCTACGTGGCACTCAATCTTACCTGTGGCTCCAAGAAGCTGTAGTGTGCATAGTGGCCACACCCAAGTAAACCATCTCAGCAGCGAGGCTAAACCAGGTTTAGGGTAACCAATAGGCCTCAGTCCCATCAGTTAACTGGGGAGGTGGTGCCTGCCCCAAGCATGTGACAACTCCTCTGGTGGAATGGGTGGATGAGAACAATTTATTTCAATGGCAATATAGGCGGCTGAAGCAGGTGCTGTGGAGCACTTAGAGCCTGATCAGGCATCAGAGATGCCAAGGTTATCCGTGGCATCCTAGGCCATCACCAGTCCTCCTGACTTTTGTCTTGCCACTGTATTTCAATGACTCTGGAAGACAAAGTGAGGCTGATGACTGTACAACTCTGCCTCACTTAAATCCAACTCACATATGAGTCAATAAATCACCCCATGATGTCACTGGTCCTTTTCAAAAATGAAAGACAAATGACAACACATCTGGCTCAGCCAGAATGAAAGGAAACAGAATCTGACCTTTACATTATACCAACTGGTGCAATTCTGAGGGAATTCTCTGATCTGTCACAGGGCTCCAGCGTCATTGAATCCTTGAGGAAGATGAGCCTGGACAAAATCTGCTTGTATCCACTTAGCATACTGGGCTCTACCCTCCCCCACCCTGCACTGATGACATGATACATGGGTGCTTTTTGTGATGTTTGCCCTGGATGTTTGGTGCTGCTTGCATTAAAAGAATGCAGCAGTGAAAATGAATGCAACTGGGGTCTCTACCTACCAATGAACTGCTAGTAATGGTCACTAAGGAGCCCTGGAGAGAGTTAACAGTTTGTCACTAGCCCTGCCCAGAGACGAGAAGGAATTCAGTGACCTCTGGAATTTCTCTCTAACCTAGGCAACTGGCTATTTGCCAAGATTTTTCTGTTACTGGGAGGAGGAGACAGTGGGAAGCTGTCCTTTTCAGAAACACTTGGCTATCCCACTTCTAAATAAGCAGAATCACCCTAAGCCTCACCTCCCTCTTCCTTTCCCATCCCCCACCTCTTCCTGGGGCCTCTGATTCTTGTTCCCATTTCCTGCCTTCCAATTTAGTGTGGTGGTGTGTTTTTTTTAATCCTCTCTGCTTTTCCTCCTCTGGTTGCTATGGAAGCAATGACCTCAATGGCCAGAACAGAGTTCGGAGAAAACCACATGGGACTTGAAAGCTAAGGAGACTTCAGGAGAACAGTACCATAGAATTCTAAACAGTTACAGCTGCAAAGGGACCTCAGAAAGCCCAGGGACTGGAGCCCACCGGCCTGCTGGGTCGCCACAGTTGAGGTCCCAGGCAGGAATACATACATACACACACACACACACACACACACACACAAACCACCTAGGAAAATGGAAGCCTCTGTCTTAGAGGAAGAGTTCAGATAAGGGGTGAGGGGGCAGTTAGTCTCTCAGAGAGGATAGAGGGGTACATTTCAGAAAAATGAACAGAACAGAAAGATGGGAGAACCAGCAGGAGTAAAGGACGTGGCTATGGCAGAAAGAAATTTGTTAGACCAAGAAAGATCAG
Source organism: Pseudocheirus occidentalis (assembly GCA_028646575.1). Taxonomy (NCBI): domain Eukaryota; kingdom Metazoa; phylum Chordata; class Mammalia; order Diprotodontia; family Pseudocheiridae; genus Pseudocheirus; species Pseudocheirus occidentalis. The sequence continues at coordinate 123,140,722 of CM053596.1, forward strand.
GACAGAAAAAAATAGAGGTTTTATTGGACTATAACATCTCCCCAATAAAGGGAATAGCCAGGATCTACTACTGTTATCCATGTGGAAGATTGCAGTGTGTGATACGGCCAGAGAGACCTTTCTTAAATGGCCCAAATCACATTTCTCTTAGAAAAGGTGATGGCTTTGCTCCCTTTCCTGCTTGGGCCATAGGATCTTGTGATCCTATGGAAGGGACCTGAGAAATCACCAACTCCACCTTCTTCATCTTATAGATGAGGAACCTGAGACCAGGAGATGTTAGGTGACTTGCCAAAAGTCACACTGCTGCTAAATAACCAAGGCAACGTTCAAACTCTTTTGTTGTTGCTTGTCCTTCATTCTGGAAGAAGACTATGACATCAGGGAGGTGATGCCATGACACGCAGTGGATTGGATTTAAGTGAGGCAGGGTTGTGCAAAGTCACCAGCCTCACTTTTTCCTTCAGAGTCATCTGGGTCCAGGGGCCAGATACAGATCAGGTGGACTGGAGATGGCCCAGGATACAATGGGAGGCCTTGACTTTTTTAAACTAAGATCTTTAACAGGTGTTAGTTTGCTCAGGTCTTCTTGACTCTATGTCCAGTGCCCTAGCCACTGTGCCATACTGCATCACAATACTAATACCCCAAATTTGTAGGACATTTTGCATTTTCCAAAACATTTCCACATGCATGATCCCATGTGATTCTCATAATCACCTAGAAGAACAAAGTAACAGTCACTCAGCAACTAGCATTTATTAATCTACGTGCCAGACACTGTGAATCAGTATCAGAGCCAAGACTAGAACCAAGGTTTCCTAGATCTCAGAACAGTGCTCTCTCTGCTACAACAGGTTGCTTGGCATGTAACTCTCTGGGACTTGTTTCTTGCTTGCCCACTTTCTCTCTAATTGAAGTGACTTGTCCCAGCCCCAAATATGCTACTAGACTTGGAGGAAGAGAAAAGCCTGAACCTTAACTAGGACCAGAGCCTTGTTCCTGGGCTCAGAAACTGAAGGGCCCTAATAACACTTGAATTCCTTCATCAGGTAGAAACAACTAAGCTTGTCACCTAATTAATTAGCAAGAATAATTCATGAAAACAGGGAGCTATCAAATGACACCCTCCTGGACCACCCTGATGGGCTCATTGTTAAATTTCTTTTTTATTATGAATTGAACAATCATCAATACACATGAACACTTCAATATACAAAGAACAGAAAAGATGATTGTGTCTGAAATCATGAACTTCTGTTCATACAGTTTTTAAATATATATAATAACTAACACAGTAGTAACAAAATTGCTTTGTGCTCCCTTTTGAACATTCTTGTGGGTTTCTTCTATGGATTTTTTTCTTTTCTCTTTTTTTTGGAGGGGGTGGGAAAGACAAGGTAGTTCGGATTAAATCACTTACCCAAGGTCACATAGCTAGTACAAGCGCCTGAGGTCAGATTTGAACTCAGATCCTCCTGACTCCAGATTTGGTGCTCTATTCTCTTCTGTGCATTTTTAATGCTTTATTCATGCTCTGTTCCCTTTTTTTGCATCTCTATCATTACCTACTTACTACCTCACCCCAACATATGCCCTCTATTATAACAAATATAACAGACACATTGACCTGAAAATGGGTATCTCATTCTCCCCTTTGGTTCACATCCTCTCCCCTGGGTAAGTTCTTGTCTGCCTTTTGGTCAGGGAGATGGCACAGTAGATAGAGCACTGGGCTTAGAGTTAAGAAGATCTGAGTTCAAAAAAGAACCTCAAACAATTATTAGCTGTGTGTGTGACCCTGGGCAAGTCACTTTACCTTTGTCTGTCTCAGTTTCCTCGACTGTAAAATGGGCATAATAATAGCACCTCCCTACCAGGGTTATTGTATGGATCAAATGAGAACATATTTGTAAAGTACTTAGCACGGTGCCTCACACATAGTAGGTGCTTAGTAAAAGCTCATCCCTTTCCTTTCCCTTCCCTTCCTAATCTCCTGGCTTTGTCTCCCTAGCATGGGCTAGAGTAATCTGCCCTAAGGGGTCTGTCTCTCTCTTCTACCTTCATCTCTTCTTCCAGTGGTATTAGGATCTCTCTTCCCAAAAGACCTTTTTCTTCAAGGTATGAGACCTCTTCCTCCACCCTCAATACATGTGATATGAAGTTGTTTTTTTATGATGCTTACTCTGGGTAATGTTTGATGCTATTTGTCCCAGGAGCCAGAACTGCCAGCCAGAATCCTAAGTGTGTGTGTGTGTGTGTGTGTGTGTGTGTGTCTGTGTGTCTGTGTGTGTCTGTGTAAAAGAGAGAGTGAAGGAGGAGAGAAGGGGAGAGAGAGAGAAGGGGAGAGAGAGAAAAGGGGGAGAGAGAAAAGGGGGAGAGAGAAAGGGAGAGAGAAGGGGAGAGAGAGAGAAGGGGAAAAAGAAAAGGGGGACAGAAAGAAGGGGGAGAAAAAGAAGGGGAGAGAGATGAAGGGAGAGAAAGGGAGAGAGGAGGGAGACAGAAGAGGAGAGAAAGAAGGGAGAGAGAGATAAGGCAGGAGAGAAAGAGAGAGAGAGAGAGAAGGGGAGAAAGAAGGGGGAGAGAGAGAAGAGGAGAGAAGAAGTTCATTTCAGAAGTGTCCTTCACCAGCTTCAGGAAAGTCCCTATCACAAACTCCAGGTACCAATTTAGTGACCATAAATGGGCAGGATATCTTCCATCAAGAGAAAACACACCCCTTTTCCAAGAACATGGAGGCTAGTTTAAGCCACCATTAGGAATTGTCAAGGTACCAAAGGCTGTCAAAAATCTCTTTAGGAGACCAGACCTGCCTAAGGAGGAATGCAGGGGTATTTCTCAAGAGCCTCAAGCATATATCATCTCTGGAATTTATTTAGGAAGAAGTCACTGGGATTATACCTCTAAAGCTAAGGCATCTCAAAGATCAGTCTAGTCCAACTTCCTCATTTTACCAATCAGAAAATTGAAGCCTATGGATATTAAGAGGTAACTTATCCCTTCCATATATATCTCCAAGGTTAGCGGCACAGTGCCACCACAATCTGGAAAATCTGTGTAAAGGTTTTTGGCTCTCCATACCACTGAAGAAGTCTGAATTATTATGGTGTTAAAAGATAAAATATGTTGATATTATACAATACTATGCACATATTTTATGTATTTCTGAGTTTCCAAACTTTTTCTGTACCATCTACTGTCATTTGTGTATCTGAGGCTTCTACAAAATTCCCCCCAAATTCCAATTTAACATCTTATACTGACCCCTGATATATCAAAACCACAATGGGGAAAGTTGCAGTGTATAAGGGGTAATTGTAATTTGCCCAAGGACACATGAGTAATGAGCATGGGGGTGGGACGAGATATGAACCCAGATCCTCTGGTGTGGGTCTGTGCTTGGATCATCAGTATAGAGCATAAAGGGAACTTAGAGACCATCTGGTCTAGGAGTGAGGAACTTGTGAGCCTTGAAGTCACATGTGGCCCTCTAGGTCCTCAAGTGCAGCCCCTTGACTAAATCTAAACTTCACAGAACAAATTCCCTTAATTAAAGGATTTGTTCTGTAAAACTTGGACTCTGGCAAAAGGCTGCACCCAAGGACCTAGGAGGCCACATGTAGCCTTGAGGCTGAAGGTTCCCCATCCCTGATCCAGTCCAACCTTTTCCCTTTACAGATTATGCAATTGAGAACTAGAGAAAGTAAGGAACTTGCCTTAGGTTATACAAGTACTACCGCAGAGCTGAGATTTTACCCTGGGTCTTCAGTGGGAGAAAACCTAGCAACCATTTTTGGAGTAAAATGAACCTGTTTTTTCTCTGTACTTCATATCAGCAAGTGACAGGGTTCCACCCCCTGCACTGACAGCCAGGGAACCCTTGTTCTCCCAGAACCAGAAAGGCAGGATGATTATTATTCTATATTTGCTCGAGCCTTAACAGCCTATGAGCATATTAGCACAACTTCATTTTCCTTGACTTGGGCTGTCAGGTCAAGGTTAACCAACCATGGCTTCATTATTAGTGGCTTTAAATGTCAGACAAATGCCTGCTCCCAAAAGGCAGGGCAACGTCTTTTCCTGAGATGGGAAACCACATCTGAGCCTCTGCTGCTCTAATGTAATGGAAATTCAGGAGTGGGGGCAGGAGTGGGGGAAATCTGCCTTTATAAAAGCTCTAATCACCATAGCAACAACTGGGCCATCCTTTTAAAATGTGTAGCCTGTCATTTTGTACAACTTTTTAAAAAATTCAGATGTACTGACCCCCTATCATCATTCCTCCCCTCTCCTTCCTAATCCTCTACACCAGTGGTTCTCAATCTTCCTAATGCTGGATCCTTTAATACTCCTTTGTGGGCATATCTGCATGTGGGCTGACTCTCCTGGAGACAGAGGAGCCTTGTCTTGGTTCCTAAGACCGTTGGAAATATGTGTTTTCCAATGGTCTTAGGTGACTCCTGTGAAAGGGTTGTACAACCCCCACAGGAGTCGTGACCCACAGGTTGAAAACCACTGTTCTATATACCCTTCCTTTGAATGGGCTGCCAGATAGATCACCTTTTGCCTTTCCTATTTGTTCCAAATAGGAGTCATCTGTCCATGAAAAACCTACAGAATCAGAGTCCTTAAATGCAAGGGCCCTTGGAAATCATGTGATTCAATTCCCAAATTTTACAGAGAGGAAACTGAGGTCCAGAGAAGGGAAATAGCCTGCCAAAGATTTATAGACTGTGGCAGATCCAGGCAGTCTGGGTCTCCAAGTCCCAGATCAGTGCTCTCTCCTCTCTTCTGGGCAGCAAAACTCCATATGGCAGCCATGAGAGGAGAGCACCAGTCCTTTAGAAGTCACATCTCCCTGTGATGCTCAGGATCATGGAGCCTCATAAAATAAATAGGTACAGTTCTCTTCTTCCTTGGAGTTGTTGAAAGGAAGACTTGACTGAGAAGGCAGACATTGATCAATCCACCCTCCCCACCAAGAAGGCTGAGAATTGGGGTCCTAGGTAGAGGTAGAAGACCTGAAGGAACAGAGAATTTCACCTTATTCCTAGGTTTTCCTCAAAGGGCCTTTTTAGGAGAAAAAAGAAAAATGTGAGTTTTTAGACGTCAGGGACAATCTGTTCTTTTAGTCTGTATCTCCAGTGCTCAGCATAGTGTGCTGCCCATAGCAGATGGTTAGTAATTGCTCTCTGAATTGAATTGTATTTCACAGTTTCTCTTCATTTCTTAGAACTCTGACAATGGGTAAACTTTAGGGAAATTGGAAAGAAGGAAGAGTAAATGCCTGAAGAGAACCACCACAAGGCTGAGGCTGAAGTTCACCTCTGAACTTCATTAAGCATTGGAGGGGAATGTCCACAGTGTGAAGCTACAAGGAGATACATTCAGGGGCCGCTCGTGACCTTGGGTTTGACTCCTTTGGGCACATTTCTGCTGCCCTTTAGGGACCGTATAATCTATTCCTCACTATTTCAAGGCATCTCTCTTGGCCAAAATGTCCAAAGTCATCATGTAAGGCTTTCATGGCTAAAACATGAAATAGCTGGGGCAGCACCATGCAGGCGCCTCCTGGTACCATGTATTTTACAATCATAGCACTCCAATGAAGAGCTCTAACTTCTGCCATTTTCTCTAATAACAGCTACATTTATATATCACTTTTTGGTCTTCAAAGCACTTTACAAACACTTCATTTGATCCTCACAATAACCCTGAGGAGCAGATGCTACTATAATTTTTATAGCTAAAGAAACTGAAGCAGAGATTTATTGATATGCGCAGGGTCAGACAACTAATAAATGTCTGAGGTTGGATTTGAACACAGGTCTTCCTGACTCCAGGTCCAGAACTTTTTCACTGCCTAGCTACCCCTAACTACCCTAGCTACCCTAAACAAGTTCCCTAGGGTCAACTCTTTTCCTTACTCTTGGCATTGTCTCTTGTATCCTTTCACCATCCATCTGCTCCTCCTACCAGACTTTCAAGGAACACTGAGGCAATGACGATTGGTTAAGTGCAACAAAATTCACCTACACTGGTAGAATACTTTCTGGAGGGACATGCCAAGTTCTTAGCTGTGCCTCTATTTGATTGAAAATTTGACCCCAGGGAATTACAAAGGGCCTTTACACCTATGGGTAGCACCATAACCTCCATGTCAGGATACTTATGGCAGCATCTGTACCCACATCAGTCTTGTTGGGGGGATAACTTTTGCTGACAGAGTTGGTGAGGGCTGCCCCTCTCTGGCGGGCAACATCCAACTTGGCACTGATCAAACTGTGTTAGTGAATGTTATCTCTCCACAACTGAAAATTAGCTCCATACCCAAAGTCTATGAACTTCTCAGTGATAACCCATTTCAAAGCCAAGAACATTACTTTATGTATTGGATACTGAGTCCACAACTGAAGTAGGAGAGAACTCTACTCCAGTTGAACCAGTGGCTGAAGAGTATTAGTGTCCCATTGAAGAGAAAGCCTAGGAAGTTCAGCAGATCGACTCATCCCACAATGCTGCCACACTCTCTGGTGGAGAGATTTGCCCAGTCATTCCCAGACATCTGCAACCGACCGGTCAAGCTCCCTGCCCTTTCACTTGTTCTCTGGTGGTGGTGTCTTTCCATCAGTCATGACCTCTGGTCCCTTGACCACTGGGTTTTCCCTGTGTAACAATCACATCTACTGCTCCCAATGGGTTTTCTATAGGTACTTGTCCTTCCATCTGGGCAAACAGAAGTTGTCACTTACCCTCACATAGAAACTGTCATAGAGCTAGGCTGAACTTTTCCCCAAGTTACATTGTTCTTTCAACCTTTAAAATCATTAATAAACTAGTCTACTTCCCTCCTCCCAAACCAACCGAGCCAAATTTGGCTGTGCTTAAGACAAATTAGGAATGTATACATCTCTCTGGCATATGGTACGCCTCAACACCTTAACTCCAGTCTAGCTACATTTGTATGTTCAGATCTTATTGCTCTTCTCTCAGAACCCTGTAGTGGACTGTCCTTTCACAATATAAATTTGAAGAGGCTTTCTCTTCTTTACTGAGTGGTAAACCGAATTAACTTGGCATGTTTCCCATGGTGCCCCACTACTAATATGCTACATTTCTAGTTTCTGCAAGCATTTCTACCATGTGAATTTCTGAAACCTTTAAATTATACAATTTCCAAGGCTGTGGCTTTAACATTTTTTAACCATCTCTCTCTCTCTCTCTCTCTCTTTTTTTTTTTTGCCACTTTAGATGCTTACCAATGCTATAATGCCTCAGCCGCATTTCTGACCCATATAACCAATCTTTCTGCCTCAGGGAGTCATGGGTTCTTTCCTGAGAAAAATCTTAACATAGGCCTATGGTTTCCCTGTGGTACAACCCTGTGAATTGTGGAGTATGGAGGCCTATTGGCATTTATAGCTGCTCCTGACACTTTAGGTGGCTTTCCCCTTAGGAATAGAGCAGATAATTTGTCTCCAGATCCTAGATCCTTTGTCTCCACTCTCCAAGAGGACTGGTAATCAGTTTCCAAATATTTTGTGAAACTCCTTTCCTATCAGGAATTTTAAAGTGTCCTCAGTCTTAGGTAACTTTAAAAAACAGATAACATTTTAATCTTCTTTAAATGGATTAGTGAGCACCTCACATCTCCCCAAGGTTTCCATAGCATCTCAGAAAAATGCTCTCAGTACCCTTGCCTCTTAAGTGCTCGGGCATTCCTCTGGGCATCACTAGCTGCATTGCCAGGCATCAGAGCTATAGTGGGAACAGCCAGAGCAGCTCCCAGACTTGAGCACTTCTATGTCCTTTCTTCCTACTAGTGACGCTCTAGAGTTTTGTCTTTATCTTTCTAAGCCTCCTGACCTTCAGTTTTGCTCAAGCTGAATTTACATTTAGATACTTTAAAGATCTATAATTTTGTTAGTGTGGGTAGTTGCTCCACTGATGCAGATTACAAACTCCCCAACTCAATAAACTCCAGTGACTCCCAGTTACCTCCAGGATCCAATAGAAAACTCTGTTTGGCTTTTAAAGCCCTTTGTAACCTAATTCCTTCCTACCTCTCCAGTCTTTTTCAGCTTATTGCTTTCTACTTACTCGATGAGCCAGTGATCCTGGCTGCCTTGTTATTCCTCACACAAAACAATATCTCCCCATTAGTGCATTTGCACTGGCTGTCTCCCATGCCTGAAACTTTCTCTTCTCATTCTCACCTCTTGGCTTCCCTTGCTTCTTTGAAGTTATAAGTCAAATCCCCACCTTATACAAGAAGTTTTTTTCCTTATCTCGGATATTATCTCCAATTTATCTCCCCATATAATTCCAATACATGTATAGTTTGCTTTCCCAGGTAAACAGTCACTCCAAAAACCACACTTACTCTTTCTTCCTCCCAAACTCTGAAATCCTACTCATTCTTCATGGACTTTCCCAAGGCCACAGAAATTGTAAGTGTCAGAAACAGGACTTGAACCCAGAACCTGTGACTCCAGAGCCAGTGCCCTTTCTTCTGTACTGCCCTGCATCTCTAGGGGTCATTCTAACTCTAGATTCTATGATCTTGCCTCTGCTTATCTTCCCTCTCCCAGAATTCCTATAGCCATTAACTTTTTATGCCATCTTTCCCGCTAAAACACTAAATTTGTATTGCTACTCAGTTTTCTGTTTGTAAGGGTCAGCTAGGTAGTATAGAGGAAATCTGGCCCCAAACACTTACTAGCTGTGTGATCCTGGGCAAATCACTTAATCTTGTTTGCCTCAGTTTTCTCATCTGTAAAATGAGCTGGAAAGGGAAAGAGCAAACCATACCAGTATCTTTGCCAAGAAAACCCCAAATAGGATCACAAAGAATCAGACCCAACTGAAATGATCAAGCAATGACATCAGCAACAAGGACCAGTAGAATTAGGACCAAGTAGTCTTTAAAGCCAACATACTGGTCTCTCTCCCAAACTGGTTCCTTACTTTCTGTACTTCTTAAAAATTTGTATTTCTAATGCCTAGCATCATCCCTGATACAGAGTATGTGTTTAATAAATGCATGTTCAATTAATTAAAGTATTGATAACATTAGAATCTATAAAGTGTTATATATAAGATCTGTCATGGCCAATTTATGAACATTTTTTAAAGCATTGGGAATCTGATCTCTCCAAAAATCTGGAGACCTATAACCATGAGATAGGCATACAACTTTCCTTAGAGCCTTAGAAAGGCATTGGTGGCCTGTTCAGGCTTGATGAAAAAGGGGCTGTGTTTTCCAAGATGTAGATATTAAAATATTGAAAATAGCAGACGTGTCATTTACATACCAAAACCCAGGGAAACCTGTTTCCAAAGATTATGCAATCAGCCTAAAATCACATGTATAAGACTTAATATAAACTAAACTTCGGATGTCCCACTTAGCTCCAGACCCACCTCTCACAAAAACTTCATTCATTACTAGATCAGTCAGTCAATCAACATTTATGAAAGGACCTACTATGTGCCAGAACTGTGGCAAAAGATAGTCCTTGCTCTCAAGTAGCTCATAATCTAATGGGAGAAACAACAAGCAAACAAACATGTACAAATTATACACAGGGAACATAGGAAATAATTAAAGCAGGGAGAACACTAGAATTTAGACAGGTTGGGAAATAAGTCCTTGGGATAAAAAAAGAAAAGTTGGCAGCTAGAAATGAAGGACATTCATTATATACTTGGGTTCAGTTTGACAACTATTATTGCTGAGGTACCTACTGTAAGTGGGATGCTTTGTCATGTTTATGTATTGTAAGTGTGTATGTATGGGAATGTATATTTCAGCTAATATTCACTTCTTCGATCAGCCAACTCATATTGCCAGAAATAGTGTTAACATCCGGGGTTACAAATGCAAAAATGAAAACAGCCCCTGCCCTCAGGGAGCTTACATTTGATCAGGGGAAACGTTATATACACAGGTCATTACAGTGGGTGGGTGGGCTGATGCAGTCTGCCATGTGGAAAAAGCTGGGGAGCCGGCTTTTAAAGTCACAAAAGCATGAAATAGAAGTATCAGGCTTCCAGATTTGGGATCTGTTCCATAGCTGGTTCCAGTCCATTAACCACAGGGTGAGGAGATAAATTGCTGATTGGGTGCATAACTGGAAATGAAGTGTATTGGAAAGATCCTAGTCAGCTAAGACTAGTCTCTCTTCTCTGGCTTTTTCTGGACTGTCTGGGTCGGGGGAAGGTGAGTCACAGTGGGCTTCCAGGTTGGGGAAGGATGGAGATGTTTCCCAACCAGCGTTCAAAAAAAAAGTGCATGATACACTTTTAAAGTTTAATCTCCATTATTAGCATTTTCTCCATCACTTTCTTAAGTTTAGATCATAAAATATCAATAAATTTTCATTAATATCTTTTTAAAAACATCATCCACATTTCCCAATGTATCATTCCTCCCCTTCTCAGGGAGTCATCCTTTATAAAGAAAAAAAAAGGAATTTTTTTTAACAAAGAGAAAGAATAATTCAGTAAAACTAACCAATACATGAAATAAGTCTGATATTACCTTCAGTGTTCTCAGAGGTGGGCTGGAGCCAGCCTGAAATGGTTTGAGAGAACCAATTGTTAAATTTTCAGTATGATTAGTTATGCTTCAGAAATTGGCAAACACCTATCAGGGCTCTATTCACCGCTTTATTCATTGTCTAGACTTAAGAAATGGATTACACTTGAAAGCAGGTTGTGTGTATTTTTTTTTCTTTGTCCAGAGAGTAGGTTGCTAAATTCTCTGTCCTGGAGCCTCCATTTTGTGGAGGGACCCAAGCTGACACCCTCATCTACCTCCCAAACTGGTTCCTGACTTTCTGGACTTCAAAACTATTCCCTCATCCCAATTCATTCATCTTTCCTCTTTCCCTACTTTTTAGCTCCCCTTTGTATGTTGTCCAGTGGTTTATGTGTTGTCTCCCCCATCAGAGTATAAGCTCCTTGAAGGAAGGTACTGCCCTTCACCTTTCTTTGTATCCTCAGTGCTTAGCACAGAGGCTTGAACATAAAAGGAACTTAAATATTTAGTGCCTGACTGAGGGCAGGGATTATCTTTTTGCTTTTATTTATATCTCCAGAGCTTAGCACAGTTTCTGGTAGACATTAAGTGTTTAATAAATGTTTGTTGCCTTCCCTCCCTCGTTCCTTCTTTCCTTTCCTCCTTCCTTTTTTTCTTCCTTATTCTCTGTCTTTCCTTTCTTCCCTCTCTTCTTTCCTCCTTCCTTCCATCCCTTTTATTCCTTCCTTCTTTTTCTCTCACCTATCCAAAATCTTAATGACTGCAATACAGTGGGAAAGAACACTAGCTCTGAAGTCAGAGGAACTGAGTTCAAATTCTGACTACAATACTTAATACCCAAGTGTCCAAGGATGAGTTGCTTAACCTTCCTGGCCTTGGTTTCTTTATCTGTGAAAAGCAGCTGGACTGAAGAGCTTCTGAAATCCCTTCCACCTGTAAGTCTATGGGTCTATGATTTTTCTTTTTTTTTCTTTTTTTCTTTTTATGTAATAAATTTGATTTGTTTCTTGTTTACATCATTCATTTTCATGAGATTTTTGAATTACAAATTGTCTCCCTGTCTTTCCCCTACACCAACCCTCAAACAGCGATCCCACTGTAGAGCTCCTCCCCTGGTCTGCTCTCTAACTTTCTGGTAGGGCAGGGAGGGTCTTCCTACCCCAGCCCCTGTATATCTTAATTCCTAGTTGCAGTTATTGCAGAGCTTTAAATTCTAGATTCTTTTGATTCCTCCCTTGTCACCCACCCCCGCTGGAAGGACAACCAATTCAGTACAGGCTGTGTAGGTGTGATTATACAGGACATCTTCATGGTGGACATATTGTAACAGTGATCATATGTCCCTCCTTCCTATCCCTACCCCCCTTGTTCTGTTCTCTACCCTGTCCC
>CM053596.1:123153153-123271428 GCA_028646575.1 Pseudocheirus occidentalis
ATCTATAGCTTCTAGGAATTCTTCAAGTGTCTTGGAAGCATTTGGTGTGGGAGTTATGATTGTGTTGTCTTCCTCCCATTCCATGCTTTGATAATTTTTGTCCACAAAAAAAGATTCTAGAGTTTTATTTCTGTTCTTATTTTGCTTCCTTTTCCTCATATTGGCCAGTCAATTAACTGGTTGGTTTTTTTTTAGCTTTGTGAAACTCTGCTTCCAGGGGGAAAAGCTCTGTTCCAAATCGCTGGGGTTTTCCCAGCTGCTGGAGCTATTAGGGGGGTGTTTCAGGCCCCCCCAGCTTTGGCTTGCTGAAAGCGCTCCCCAGGACCACCACCCAAGACCACAATCCAGATCCAGGCCACTCAATGCAAGAGCACTTGGCCTTGATCAATCGACTCAGGCCCCTGCGGGATCTGCATGCCAGGGTGAAGCAGTTCCTGCCCTTCTCCCACTGCTTCCTTGCCCTGGGGGTAGATTGGCTGAACTGCTTTTCCTCCCCCAAATTTAGCTTGAAAGCTTCACTCACTTTCACTGACCTCTAATCCTGGCTTAGTGGATGTGAAGATTGCTAGAGGTGCTTTAGATCTTCTCTGAAGTAGTCTCACGCTGTGGCTTAGGAGGCTCAGCTCCTCCTGGCCACCCTAGAGCCTGGCCGCATGGAGGTTTCAGGCTGGGCTGGTCTCGGCTCCCAGCCTGCAGGCCTGCGGGATGAGCTGCCTTTCTCTAATCCATATTTTTCACACCTTGGTAGATGTGGAGTTCCTGGAGGCTGTAGATCTTCTCTTTTGTAGAGTGGCTGTGGTGAGGCTCAGGCATCAGCTCCTCTTGACTGCCCTGGGGCCTCGCCGTATTTTGATTTCAGGCTGCCGCGATGATCGCCTGCTGCCGAGCTGCCTTCCACGAGAGATGTGTTTTCTGTATTTTTGTGAGATTGAGAGTCCTAGAATTTGTCCAGAGTCATATTTTATGGGTGTTTAGGGTGGCTGTGTGGGAGCTGCAGGACCTTGATGCTTCTACGCTGCCATCTTGGCTCTGCCCCCACTCTATGATTTTTCTATACACAAATCAAAGCTATCCTTGATGAGGATATCAGTAGAGAGTAAATAGGCTTTCAAAATATGTTAAAATGCACTGCACAATTTTTTTAGGCTATCATGAAAAAGTTTTAAAGCTTTATTGACCTATAAGACTATGCCTAGTTAGAATCAATATTGTACATAGTTATAGTTTTTACATAAAACTATGTATATGCAACATATATTATATCTGTACAAAAAAGTTCAGAACATTTTTCACAGGATGATTTTTTAAAATTTTCTATTCATGATCTACTTGGATAAAATCTAACATTCATACAAAAAGGCATCTAGTATGACTCACAAAGTGCTCCAACAGTTCCCTTGTGCAGCTCAAAGACTGAAATAATTAGCATTATTTGAAAGTCTTTTTCAAGCTTTTACAGTGAATTCAGTGGAAGATGGTACTCAGGTCAAAATTGTCGTTTTTAGTTTTCAGCTATTGGTTAGATTTCAAAATCATCATTATCTAAATTTAAAAAGTGACAATGTCATTATGATAACCATTGGCTCTGATCTTGCTGCTAGCTCTGAAGTCATTATGGTAATTTACTTTGATAAGACTACATCAATACTCTTTTCTCCACTTTCACTCCCACTGAATTGCAGTAAAAATGCTACATTAAAGACATTTTCCATATTGGAAAGGAAACATTATGAAGATTTAAGAGCAGCTAGGAAACCCTTCATACCCTGGAATGTAATAAATAGAAGAGCCGTCATGATGGGGAGAATCTTTGCAGGTAAAGATTTCTACTGAATAGAAAGCTGCCCTTAGCCCTGTGGGGAGAGAGAAAGGAAGAAAGACAATTTCTAACCCCCAAGGAGCTTACAAGTGAATGGGCTTTGTGGGGCGTAAAAGAAGAGACAAGGCTAAAGTAAATGAAAGAAGGAAAGGAGCAAAAGAAAAAAATGTATGTAAAGAGCTTTACCATACTTAAAGCAACATGTTAATGTTATTATTAATAGTTATCATCATCACCTCTTCCAGTTTCATGTCATCTTCCAACTTGATGAGTATGTCCTCTGTGCCTTCAACCAAAAATTAATGAAAACATAATATGAAAACATTGGTCTACAAATTATTTCTCAAGTCCCTTCTATTTCCAAGTTCTATGGCTCAATGGTGAATTGAGCACTCTGAGACAAAGGCTTCAGTCACCTCACCAGCCTTCTCTCCTGGTTGATATAGACCTATTAATCACAATTCTTTGAGCCCATTTATTTTACTTGTTTCAGCTCTGAGCTGAGAGAGCACACAGCTCTCCATCTTATGAAAAGGTATAATAATACAAATTATAGCAATTAAAATAATAATAATGGTTAGCATTTATTTAGCACTTTAAGGTTCGCATGGCCCCTTGGCTGTAAGCTCCTTGAGACCAGGCACTATTTTATTTTTGTGTTGGTGTACCCAGCACCTATGTATTCAGTGCCTAGCAAAGAGTAGGTGTTTCATAACTACTTGTTAAATTGAATCTATTTAAGGTCTGAGGAGGAATATAATTATTAACTGCACTCATCGCATTAATAGCTAACATTTGTGTCAGACTTTAAATCTCATAAATCTCCTTACATCTCATTTGAGGTATATGCCATATGAAGTACATGCTATTAGTATCCCCATTTTAATAGATAAGGAAACTGAGGTTGAGGGAGGTTAAATGATTTTCTCTAAGACACACAGCTAGCAAGTGTCTGAGAAAAGATTTGAACTCAGATCTCCAAGAGTCTGAGGCTGGCTCTCTCTTCATTACAAGGAGAGAGGTGGCATTTGGTTTGGGTTTTAAAAGAATTAGTAAGAATTAAAGCTTGTTGAGAATCAAGATGTTCGCCTGCTTCTTGCAGAACCTCTCCCATTCTCTTTTGTTGTTGCTCAGCCACTTTTTTTTCAGTCCTGTCTACCTCTCCATGACCCCATTTGGGGTTTTCTCCCAAAAATACCAGAGCAGTTTGTCATTTTCTTCTCCAGATGTTTTTCCCCCTCCCTAGAAAGATATTTCACAGAACCCCCAATTTGGAAGGGATCTGAGAGACCTTTTGTAACAGCAAACACCCTAGCATACCCAGGATGTCCACCTTAGCACAGGCTCTTTGATCTGCTTTTCTAAGAAAGACTGCTCAAAAGGGGGTTAACAATCCTGCTTTTAATTACGTTCACTAGTTCAGCAGAAAGGTCAGCATCCTGAATGTCAGAGAAAATACAAGCAAAGAAATTAGCATGAAGATCAAACAGGGCTCCAATGTCTGAGTAAAGCAATATTGCTATGCAATTTCCATGTATCACTGGATCAAGGGAGCACAGACAATGTCTGAGTAGTCAGGAGACTCTTAAAAAATGACTACTCAGTCTCAACCAGGAAATCAAAAGAAACTTCTCATGAGTGAACCGCCAAAGCAAAATGCCAACCTCCCAGAATATATAACAAAGACTTGGTCCCTGACTGTCTGCCAGAAGGCACAAAACTTACTTGACTCCTCACAGCTCTAAATTGTCAGGGTTCAAAGGAGATCAATCCTTCAGATGTTTGCAATTTAGCCTGAGCTTAAGAAACTGAACTCCAAAGAAAAAACAACAAAAACCCCATCTTGCTTGTGCTTACACCCTTCAATACACCTTGTATCTGAATGAGAATCCCTTCTACCGTATCTGAAAAGATGTCATTGATCTTTTCTTGAACACCTCCAGTGATGGTCAGAATTAGAATGAGAACATAATCTGTTCCCTCCCATGGTGGCCCATTCCATTTGGGGGCAGTTCATTATTAGGATTTTTTTCTCATATCCAGTCTCAGTTGGTCTCTTTGTAACTTCTGCCTATTACTCCTGATACTGCTCTCTAGGGCAGAACAGACCGGATCTAATCCCTCTTACTAATGACAGACCTTCAAGCAATTGAAGATAGCTATTAAGATTTCTTCTCTCTTCCACACTGTCCTCTAGGTTAAACATGCCCAGTTCCTTCACCCAATCTTCACAGGGCATGATTTTGAGACCCTCCACTATCCTTTTGTCATCCTGGATGCCTCCCAGTTTATCAGTGTTCTTAAAATGAGATACTCATAACTAAACACAGTACTCCAGATGCAGCTCCAGAGCACAATACAGAGGAACTCTCACCTACTTATTCCTGAAAGCTTTGCCTCTCATTGCAGCCCAAGACCCTATTTGCTCTTTCGGCTGCAAGAGCATGCTGCTGACTCCTATGGAGTTTGCATTCCACTAAAACCCAGGATCTTTTTTTATTCCCAAAATAAACTGTTATCTAACTATGCTTCCTCCAGCTTGTCCTTGTATCGTTGATCATCTGCCTCTTATAATTAGCCAAACATAAGACTCTACATTTATCCTATTCAAATTCTTATTAGATTCAGCCCCATATTCTAGCCTGTCTCTGGATATGACTCTGGCATACAATGGGTGAGCATCTGCCATCCAAGTTCTGCTTGTCCAGAGTAGTTTTCATGTTGTCTCACCCATTAAGCTGTGAGTTTCTTGAGATCAGAGCCTGCCTTTTACTACTCTTTGTATCCCTAGCAATTAGCACAGTACCTGACATAAGTGCTTAATAAATGCTTGTTGACTTGATTTTGTATTATCTACCAACTCAGTAAGGATTTACTTTAAATTCTAACTGGAGTTGGAAATTTTGAAGGAAAATGTACTTTCTTAAAGAGCTGAATGGTTATTAATACAGCTCAAGATAATTTAACATACTATTATACCATTGTTCTTAAAACGTCTACTGATTTGTACCTGCTCTTCTGCTGAAAGGAATTAGACCCACTTTGTGACAAACTGTCCAAAGTACTACTCGAGCACTGGTCTCTGATGACTCCAAGTTCAGCACTCTAAGCACTACACCACATTGGCCAACTAAAGCTATGAACATATACAAGTTCTGAGAGTGCAAAGATGGTACAAGGTTTGTTCAATTTGAACTTCAAATTGTTTAGGTTGTTCAATTAGAGCAGAGAATTCATTTGGTTTTTCCCTGTCTCCAACACATATCTAATCAAGTATCAAGTCTTGTCAATAATCCTTCCATAATACCTCTCATAGTCAAAAGCCTCTGCTCTAGTTTGGGTTCTCATCTTCATAGATTGTTGCAGTCTTCTCCTAATTGTTTTTCTTGCCCCTAACCTCTCACTTCAGCAATCCATTCTCCACAATTCACTAAATTGATATTCCTAAAAACATAATTTTACCATGTCACCTACCCCAGTCAAAAGTCTGCAACTATCTATTGCCTCTAGGATGAAATTAAAATTCCTTAGCCTGACATGTAAAGCCAATCTGACTCCCAATTATCTTTTCAGTTTTATTTCATATTGATTATTTCATAATTATTTCACATTAAATTGTTTGATAGTACTCCCTTTTATGTACTCTCCATTCCTGTCAAGTTCCATCTCCAGCAAATTTACCTTTGCAAAAGTGATCACTCATATAAAGGATATATTCCCTCCTTTTCTCTATCTAGAATCTTTAGATTCCTTCAAATCACAACTCATGGACCACCTTTCATGTTAATGGGTATATGGGGTGGCCATGCTGGAACACCTCATGCCTCTCATACATTGTGTGGGCATTTCTTCATTCTCTAGTCTGGCTGGTTCACTTCAATCTGTCCTCCCATTGGCATATCTAGATTCCTGGAGAAGGACCACCAGCACATAGTTACACTCAAACTCTCTCAGAGTACTATGGAGTAACCCTGTTATGGAAGAATCCTCACTCCTCACTCATATCACTCCCTATATTAGCTTGTAGCCCTCTAGGTTAAACATGCCCAATGCACTTCCACTTATATAAAGCAGCTGTCCACATCAATTACACTACTAGATCTTAAGCTAACAATTAATTTAACAATAATGATTGTTGTGGTTTTGTCCTTTGTTTTCAAAGAGCACCAATGACATCACAGAAAGACATTTTGACTTGCTTGTGAATTGGATCTTAAGCAAAGCAGAGCTGAACAAACTCATCAGCTCCACTTTCTCTTTCAGAGCCATTGAAGTCTAGTGACAAAAGCCAGGATGATTGTTGATGGTCCAAGATGACCTTGGTATCTTGAACATCTGCCCATGGTCTAAGTGCTTCATGGCCCCTGCTTCAGCAGCCTTCATGGCTGTTGGAATACATTGTTATCCGCCCATTCTGCTAGTTGTGCTTGGGGTAAACACTTCCCTGACTCTCTGATGGGTTTGAGGCCTGTAGGTTACCCTCAAGCTAGTTTAGCCCATATCCTAGATGGTTTGCTGGTGTTTGGCCACTGCATATGATAGAGTTTCTGGAACCGCAGGTGAGAATTGAGTGCCAGGTAGATGCCAAAGGTGGATGAGCAGCCCTGAAAAAGGTTCAACAAACCCTCACCAGAGGCGCTAGTCTCCCTTGAACACCCCATACATTCCACAACAATACCTAGTGTCTACATCTGCTCTAACATTTCCTAAGTACTTTATATATGCTTCTCACTTGATCTTTGCAACAACCCTATGAGTTAGGTAGTAGTATTATTCCCATTTTACTAATGAGCAAGCTTGGGCTAAAAGAAAGTGAGTTTTCCAATGTTATAGAGCTAGTAAGTATCTGGGGCAGGATTTGAATTCATGTTTTCTGGACTCCAAGTCCAGTATACTATCTACTTCAAAAAGCACAGGTGCTCATATTAAAGTGAATTCAAGAATAAATAAACCACAATACACAAATATACCAGAGTTACACTCTCCCAGTGATGCACACAATATCTGTAGAGGAGAACAGGCAAATAAGTAGAGAACTCGGCCATTGAGGCATGTGTGTCAGGAAAAGTCCTGTGCCTAAGGAAACTCAATTCTGGAACCATAACCCTGGGCATCTTCTTTTTGTCTAAGAAGCTATCCATGGAAAAAGTCCTTTGAAAAGCTTAGCTGCTGTGTTGAACAGATGTTTCTACTGCTAAGCTGAGTTGATCCATACTGTGTCATTTACACCTTACTCAGCTTGACATCTGAACCAAACTCGTTGATTTGTTGTGCTTTACCAGCAATCATGTACCCACCACTTCTAGCTTTAAGATTAGAGGAAGGAATTCTGAAACTTGTTTTTATATTGCTGTCTCTTTGATAGACAAAACATTTAATTAATTGTTTACCATGTGCCAGGCACTGTACTAAGCACTAGCACTACAAATATAAGTAAAAAGAAAGTATCTGGCCTTGATTTATATTGTACTGGGGAAAATAATGCAAACCAGGGAAGTGAAAAGCAGGGAGTGGGTGGTGGGGAAATCTGAATGGGGGCAAGGTGAGTACAGAGAGTCAGGGGCACAAACCAGGTCTGCATACAAACTCCAGGTCCTCTATTCTCACAGGGGTTCCCAGCCTGTGGGTCACAACCCCTCTGGGGGGTTGAACGATCCTTTCACAAGGGTCACAGGGGTCGCCTAAGACCATCAAAAACACGTATTTCTGATGGTCTTAGAAACTGAGACATCACTCTTCTGTTTGTCTCTAGGCAGGTCCACCCACATGCAGATACTCCCACATTACCAGTATTAAAGGGTTGCAGCATTGGGAAGGTTGAGAACCACTGTGTCTATGTGAACAACTCTATCTTAGCTTGGTTAGTAACCAAAACTTTACCTTCTGTTTATAATAAGATAAATTACAATTGTTTCTGTCACTGAAATCCTAGCTCTAAAAGGTCTTTTCAGAAAGAATCAAATCTCATATGCTAAGACCAGTAGGAGTTAGTGATCTGGGACTTGCCATCTCTTAAGCAGGACCATAGCTCTAAGTTTCACACATTCAAGTTGTCTCATCAACTTGACCTTACTCTTCAACTATACTCTTTTGCCCTGGTGTATCATTAATGATACTTGCAGCTGCTGTGGAGGTGTTAGACCAATAACAGCAGCACACAGAAGGGCTGCTAGCACAGGTTCTGTGATCTGCTTTTCTAAAAGAAAGACAACTTCAAAGGGGTCAACAATCTTACTTTAATTAAACAATGCAAAACAATAAGTAGAAAGAAGTGAGTACCCAAGAAAGAATCCAATAGACAGGACTCTGTCTAAACAAAGTAATAGATAAATAATCACCAGACCAGAGAGCATCGCATCTGGGTTTACAAAGTTGTGGGGCGGGGAGACGGTGCTTAACAATGGCCACTTACCCATTTGGTCAAATCACAATGAAACCTTCCCCCAAGTGAGCTCAAGCGCAAAATACCAACCTTACAGAATATATATAGTTTTGACTAATAGGCTCGGAGTGAGAAGGCATCACATCCCATGTGACTCAGTGCGTAATAGGCTCAGTACCAAAAAGTGTGAAAGTCTTCCTGCAAGCAAGCTTGCCCCTAAGAAAGCTCCTCCCCCAAGGCTATATAAATCTCCCTGAATACATATAGCTCTCACCTGATGGGCTCTATGTGACTTAGGATGTGTTATAGCTGTGAAATGGACCAGAGCTCAAAGCAGCAAGATATCTGTGATTGAAATACCTGTGTGCCTTTAGACCTGGGAACACAGCTCCTGTTCCAAGGGGAAAAGCGGACACATGGTCACATAAGGCGATTAATGGAGAGAGAAGATATTCATATTCCATTAACCCTACAATTGGCTTCTGCAGTGTGAGTTTCCTACAATATTCCACTGTATAAGGGAGGGAAGAGGAGAGAGAAATCTTCTCTCCCCCCCTCTTTTGCTGCAGTCTCTCAGAGGTACAAGGAAAAAGATAAAGGTTGGACTCAAGAGCTAAATTCTTCATCTATAGATAGATCTCTTCTCAACTCATTCAGAGTAGGACCAGCCTACCTTTACTGGGGTGTGACTGATGCTCAGCCAGCCAATCATTTTCATCTAATAGTCCAAGCTTGTTATGTTAAGAATAACATCTGGGTTCTTGCCATGTAGGATAGGATAATTTTCAACGCAAAAATCCCAGGAATATGGTTCTTGAGACATGAGTGGCCTAAGAAACTAGGGGTCCAACCACTGATGAAAATTCCCAGTTGACAGTGGCCTTGCTACATAGGCTGGGTTTGCTTTTTTTTTTTTAAATCTTTTCCATGTAAGCTAGGCTATTCTACTACATGAGACAAAAGAGTTAATTGTCCTAGTTAAAGCAATGATAGAATAAATACTTTTATTTCTTCCCTTTTTATTTATGAAACATTCTAGATTCTAAGGAATTGAAAATGAGTGCTATCCAGAGAGCAATGGAAAGAGGGGTGCATGGTAGACATGCGGAGGCTAAAATCCACTGTAAAGGATTTTACAGAAAAGAAGTTAAGAAGGAAAATCAGAGGAAAAAACGTCATCAAAGAAGAGGAGCTGATCACATTCTGAGAGTGATGGAGCCACTGGTATCAATGCAGTGGCAAAAGAAAGAGAGGAAGACCTCTGGCATGATGAGAGGATCCCCTGTGTTGAGCTTATGGCAAGATGTGGACAAAAGTGGTAGAAGACGGGCTGGCGTGGATGGGTTGGGATCTGTATTGTTGCAATGAATGCCCAAATAGGAAAGATCTCAGGCTGACTCCGTTTCTTCTTTTGATATTTGCCAAAGTACTGGAATTTCTAGGGTCTTTTAATAGTTTATGAGGACAATGGGACAAAACATTTGAAATCAGGGACAGATGGTTGCCAGACCTCTAAATAATGCCACGTGTCACCTCAGCTCTGTATCACGAGGCCCTGAGGCCATGAGGCTGAGGTTTCTCTCCCCAGTTGCCAGAATGGCAGAGCAATTCGATAAAACCAGTCATGGAAGCTATGTTTATGGACAAACACATAACAACTGGTTTGAAAAATAAAAGCCTGGGTGAGTTAAAGTAATTCAGTTAATGACCAGTTGTTTTGATTGAATTTGATCATTTTCTCCTTTGGAAACTAGGACCGTATATATGCAAATTCTGTGAAAGAACATCATTGAAATGAGGTTACACGGTCTTACACAGGAAGGCTCAAGTCTCTGAGGGCATTTTTGCCTCTTTCAGATGCTGGTGTTAGGGTTATGAACAATGAGTATAAATCACTGTGTGCCAGCAGCCTGCAGCTCACTCTCGGGACCTCCCTGCTCTGACAGAAAATGACTTGACAACATAATATTAAGCTAGCCTGGAAAGCTGTTTGCAAACAGAACATCATAATCCTGTCTGTATTTACTATAGATTTATATCTAATCGCTGCCCATTATATGTCACTTGTAGCCAAAATGATTAGCAGCTCAATTATTTACCCTTTTCTTCAAGTAATTGGTACTAATGTCTTCTAAATAATTTGGTGTAATTCAATAAAACTGAGTTGAATGTCCTTTGGCTTAGGAAAGGTTTCCTTTTTTGCCCCCTTAACACACCATTTCAACACAACAACCGGGGAAGGAGTGCTTGTTAATTGCTTGCCCAAAAGTATCAAGGCTTACAAAGTGCTTTACAAATAGCATCTCATCTTTACCTCACCAGAAACCCAGGAGTTAGGTGTTATTATTATCCCCATTTTACAGGCTTAGAGAGATTAAGTGACTTGCCTAGGGTCACATAGTCAGGTCTTCCTGTCTCTAAGTCCAGTATTGTATCCATTGCATACCCTAGTATCCACTACAGAGGCAGAATGAAGCAGTAGAAAGAGATCTGAACTTGAAGGACCTGAACCCAAACCTGAGTTCAGCCACGTGCAACTCACATGACCTTGAGCAAATCATTCCATCTCTCTGGGCCTCAGTTTCTCTATCTGTAAAATGAGGGCCCTTCTGCTCTAAAGTGATGTTCCCAGGATCTCTATAGTAGAGAGGATTAAAAGGTAGCGATGATTTCCTCTGGGTCTCCAAATGGATTGCAAGTCACTTCTTGGTTTGGTGTGAATGGTTCGCCAGATCTGAGGATCATTTTTTCCCCCTGAGGATTAAAGTCGCTGTTTTGAAGCAATTATTGACAGTTCTTGGCACTATATAATAATAGTACCTAACATTTTCAAAAAACTTTACATATGTTACCTCATTTAATCCTAAAACCAGCCCTGGGAAACAGGTACATTTGACAAATGAAGACACTGAGGCAGAGGGAGGTTTAAGTGACTCCCCCAGTGAGTGTCAGAGGGAGGCAGTATTTGAACTCAGAACTTCTTGACTTCAAGTTCAGCACTCTTAGTTACTGCTCTGCCTAGCTACCTACCTGCATGTTAAATGAGTAAACGTGTAGCTTACTCTTATTGCACCTCCTTCCTTTGAAGAGGAGGAAAGGAAGAGTTTGAGCTGAGTGACCCAACTATCTGGGTCTCTATTCAAGCAGCTTGATCTACTCACAGGTTGTGTTTGTTTTTTGTTTTCAAAGAGGGCCATTAGGGTCTTGCCCTCCAGCTTGATTTTTTTTCTTTTTTTATAATTAAAAGATCCCTTGGCTCACTTCTTAAAGAGGCCTATTCACTGAATGGGCATTACTTTTGACCAATTCCTTAAATATCCATTCTTAAAAACCAGAGGATTAAAAACACAGCAAGTATATGAAATGTGTATTTGAAACCAATTCTCAAATGACACTGAATTAAATGTGGGAGAAACCAGTTCAATCTGATTTCATGTGGTCAAGATCCAAAATTCTGCAACCATCTAGTGTTAATGGAAGCCCACATTCATGACCATTACTATCACAAAAGAAAACTATATGAAAATCATTGCTTGTCTTCAGCAGTTCACATACCACTACAGCATATTGGGTATCCTCCAATTCTCTCTCTAGCTATCTATAAACAACCAGATGAGATTTCATTGAAGGAAACAGAAATGTTTAGCCTGGAGAAAAGAAGACATATGGGGGACATGATAGTTGTTGCAGTATGATTCAAATGTTTAAAAGGCTGTAAGATAGGGGGGGGAACTCTTAGATTTGTTTTATTTGACTCCAAAAGGCAAAAACAGAAGAAATAGATGGATGTTACAGGGTGGCCTGTTTTGGTTTGATATAAGAATTAACTTACTAAAAATTAGATCTATTCCTAGTGGAATGGGTTACCTGGGATTGTAGTGAGTTCACAGAGGTCTTAAAGTAAAGGTTCTATGATGATATGACTCTATGATTCTCTGTCAAAGTCCTTTGGGAGAATCCCTAGAGGGATGTGATTGGAGTCAGGTAACTAGGTGGTACCATGGACAGAGTGCCCGACCTAGAGTTAGGAAAAATCATTTTCCTGAGTTCAAATCTGACCTCAGACACTTACTAGCTGTGTGATGCTGGGCAAGCCACTTAACCCTGTTCACCTCAGTTTCCTTGTCTATAAAATGAGCTGGAGAAGTAAATGGCAAAGCACTCCAGTATCTTTGCCAGAAAAATTTCAAATGAGATCATGAAGAGTCAGACAGGACTGAACAACAACAAAAATGGTTGAAGTTGTCACTAAGTCAGTCATATGTGATAGACACTTGGTTAAACACCAAGGATATAGCAAAAAACAAAAACGGTTCCTGCCCTCAAAAAACCCAAATTCTAAGAAGGGAGATAACATGTTTAAAAAAAACTAGGTACAGAAAACACATATACAGAGCAAATTTCAGGGGGGAAGGCACCAGCTGCTGGGAGAACCAGAAAAGCCTTCTCCAGAAGGTAGAATTTGAGGAGAGTCTTGCTGGAAGCCAAATAAATCAAAAGGTGATGAAGGGAAACATTCTAGGTATGGGGAAAGTCAGCCAGTGTAAAGACAACAGAGATAGGAGATGGAAATGTTGGGTGCATGGAACAATGAACAAGTAAGCCAGTGAACCTGGATCATAGAGTGTGGCAGGGATTCAAGCATGAGAAGACTGGCAAGGTAGGAAGGGGCCAGGTTATAAAGAACTTAAAATGCCAGAGGTCTTTATTTTTGATCCTGGAAGTAATAGGGAGCCACTGCAGTTGATTGAGTAAAGGGTGACAATAAAGGGTCAGACCTAGTTTTAGAAAAATCACTTTGGCAGTTGAGCGGAGGATGAATTAAAACAGGGAGAGAGTGGAGACAAGGATACCAAATAGGGAACTGTTGCCACAGCCCAGGAAAGAAGCAATGAGGACCTGAACTGGGGTTGTGGCTGTAAAAGTGGAGAGATTTTGTGAAGGCAGAAACAACAAGATTTGGCAACAAATTGGAGGCAGGGAGTAAGTAGAGAAACAGCTGTTGTGGATGTATAAGGGTTGCGTGCTTGTCTCTTTGTGTCTATTTCCTGGAGAGATTTTTAAGATAATAAAGACTCATTGTTGAATAGGAGTTGCCATGATTTTAACTGATTAATGAAATCATTTTGGCACCTGGATAAAATATTTGGGGATTTTCCCTGAAGATATTTTTCCCTCCTGGACAAAATTTTTAAAATATGCATTAAATTAACACACACACACACGAACATTGAATGGTGATTGCAATTTCCTGGAATGTAGAAGTTGAGGGCCTATAATCATATTAAGTTCTCCACAGCTTATCATTAATAGTCAAGAGCTTCACAGGAACTATTTTAAATATCTCTTTCCATTAGGGTACCACAGCAACAAAGAGATAGCCAGAACTGGCTAAAGGAACAACTTTAGGACATTTAGAGAAGAGGGTAAAAGGAGTTCCTGCATACCTACTGATAAACCCACCCACCCACGCATGAGGTGCACATATAGACAATTATGCACACACATCATTCTTCTTTCTCTAGACCACTCCCTTCTTCCCCCCAAACAAAGTGACCTAAAACAGAAAAAGGCTCCATTTCTTCACCTATAAAATGAGGGGGTTGGGATAAATGGTATCTAATGACCCTTCCAGCATTGGTATATTTTAGTTCCGTCTTTTGAAATCTTTCAGACTTGGGTGCTACTTACATGCCAGCGATCATCAGCTAGTATTAGACTGCCTTATACCTAGATGGTATCCAGTACATTTTTGTTGAATGAATAAATGAAAGACAGTGCATATCTATTATCCAGGTTCTCCTGTTACTTAATTGCCATTGAAAAAGAAACTAGATAATCAAATAGAAATTTCCATTCTGTAAGGACACTCTGCTGTAGAGATGATGTCGTGTAATAGTGTGAGCACTGGTTTTTGAGACAGAAGGCCTGGATTTCATTCCTGGCTCTAACACTTACTAGCTCTTCTTTGACTCTACTCACTCCCTTACTTACCCGTATCATTCATCAGATGCCAAATATTCTCAATTCTGCCTCTATAACATCTTTCACATCCGCCCCACTCTTGTCCACTCACACTACCACCAAGTCTAGTTTAGTACTTTGTCATGAATCCTGTAGTAATTTCCTAATTAGCCTCCCTACTTCTAGTTATCTTCCCCTCCCTCACCCAATCCCTCCTTCATATAACTACCAAAATAATCTACTTAATACAAAGGACTTACCATGTCATTCTGTTGCTCAAAACCCTTCAACACCTCCCCATTCTTCCACAGGATAAATTACAAATTCCTCAGCCTAGAATTTTAAACCCTCCATCATCTTATTCCTTTCCAGGCTCATTTCACAATATTCTCACTCATCCTTCCTTCTCCTGCCTCTGGGTGGTAGTACAGGCCATGCCCCTTTGCCTGGTGTGCATATTCTCTACATCTCTGCCCAGTAAAATTCTTATATGTAGTCAAACTCTTAGGTACCCCTTTCTCCAGGAAGTCTTTCCTGACTCTCCTTCAGCTAAAAGTAATTTCTCCTTCCTATTCCTCTTAGCCCTTTGTTTAGACCCTCTTCTTTTCCCTTAATAAGTTACATCTTGTATCCCAGTTTTGTATATTTATTATTAGATTGTAGCCTACTTGAGGACAGGAGCTGTTTTATATCTGTAATACACAGCACATTATCTTTCCACTAGCAGGTACCTAATAAATGTTTACTGAATTTCCAATTGTGTAACACTGGATAAAATAATTTCATCTCTCAAAGCACCCCAGTTTCTTAGATTAAAATAGGAATAATAATATTCATATTATGTACTTTGCAGGGTAATTATAAGGAGCTATATAAATGTGACCTAGAGTTATTAAGACAGTTTTGTGAAGATCACTCCATAAGATGGTTTCTTAATTATTCTCTGGAGCCAAATTTTGTTTTCACTTGAGGCCTCCTGAAAGGCGGGTTTTTGGCTGGCGATCTGGAAAATTGAAACTCTCCAAGTAAGTGCGGGGGCAGAATGGAATAAAAGTCCCTTGAATTTCCAGTTTGTGAGTTTGCATTGCCAAAAGCTTCTTCCAGAGAATTCCTAGCATTGTCAATGTTTTGGCTACCTTCCAGAAGTGATCAAGATAGGCAAGTTCTTGAGTGCTGCCATAGTTTGCTAAGAATCAAATTTCCTTGATAAAGATTGGTCATCTTGAGTACTTGAGATCTGGCAGAGATCTGACCTTAGAGTACAGTGACTTGGACCTCATGCACATTTGGTGGGATCTTGGCCAGGTCACTTCTCTGATATGCCATTTACCTCTGTCATTAAATAGGAGTCAAGTTAGCAATAGGGTACTGAGAACTTGGGTTCTATTCATGGCTGTCATACTGACTGTGTGACCTTGGCAAATTCATCTAGCCTCTCTAGGACTCCATTTCTTTTTCTATAAAATGATGATGATGATGATGATGATGATGATGATGATGATGATGATGATAGCTAACATTTATATAGCACTTACTATGTGCCGAGGACTATTCTAAGTGCTTTAGATGTATTACCTCGTTTGATCCTCACAACAACCCTGGAAAATAAGTACTATTATTAGTTCCTTTTTACAACAAATCAAAGTTAAGTGACTTGCCCAGGATCACATAGTCTGAAGCTGGGTTTGAACTCAGGTCTTCCTGACTCCAGGTCCAACTATGCCACCTAGCTGATCTCTAAAGTTGTCTCTAGGTCAAACATTTGTTGTTCTTGATTCACGGCCAATGGGATAGCTTTGCTTTTTCAGATATAGGGAAGGGCATTTTCACCAGTGGAACTATGCTATGGCCTGAGGCAAAATGGAGGGGCTCTTTATAAGCTAGACATCAAGAAACCATTGAAATAAGCATCAGAGCTTCGCAACCCTAAGTAAATGAAAGCTGTGAATTGTGGACCCTTCCAAAAACTACATATTACGACACCATGTCTCTGCCTCAACTTAGCCCAAATCTCCATAATTTATATTCCCTATCTTAAAAGTCTGAGAAAGAAAGTGAACAGGGAGGAGACTCAGCAGTTAGAGGAGGATAACTTTAGCTAATGCATGCTGTATTGTTTTTACTGAACAAGTAAAGTGGTGTAGCAGATAGAACACTGGACCTGGAGTCAGGAAGACTCAAATTCTTGAGTTCAAATCTTGCCTCAGACACTTATTAGCTCTATGACCCTGGGCAAGTCACTAAACCCTATTTGCCTCAGTTTCTTCATCTGTATAGTGAGCTGGAAAAGGAAATGGCAAACCCTTCCAGTTTCTTTGCCAAGAAAACCCTAAATGGGGTCATAAAGAGTCAGATACTACTGAACCCCATATTTACTACTGCCCTCTACCAAATGACTGGGCTTCTGTGTTGGTAAAATCAAAGTATTTTACTTAGAAAAAACTTAAAAGTTCAAAATGGGGGTGCTGTGCCTAGATAGAAGTTTGTGTGAAAAAAGATGTGGAGGTTCTGGTGGACTCCTTAGCACAGTGCCTGGAGCATAGAGGTCTTTAATAAATTCTTGTTGACAACCATAAGCTTATGAGCCAAAGGTGGAACATGGAAGTTAAAAAAGCTCACATAGGCTGCTTAAAAAGTCATAACACAAGGGCCTGCCGGGGTCTTTAAAAAGAGACCTTGAGGAAAAAGCACCTGCCTTCTTGTCCTTTCCCCCTCACCCACTTCCTTGTCCCCAGCCCAGGAGCAGTGGTAGACACTGAACAGTGAGACCCTGGGCTCAGTCCAGGCAATAAATGCCCTTGGCCCTCCAAGGCAGCCCTGCTTCTAAGTCAGGAAGCCAGAGACCTGGAGTCGAGTCCTGCTGTGTGCCCCTAGGCAAGTTACTGAAAGTCTCTGAGCTTTCTCTCTAGAAGGGGAACATCATACTCGTGCATCCTCTCTCATAGGAGGAAAACAGTTTTGGAAACTGTGAGGATATGTTAATGTGCCTTATAATGGTTATTGTTAGCTGTTGTCATCACTGTCATCAGAGCATTGTTTTGTCTGTTTAAATACAGAAGGATTTTCGGTGGAGCACAGTACCTTCTCTTTCTTTTTTTGTTCTGCTCATTTCTTGTTTTCTTCTAACCTTAATCCTCATTAACCAAACAAGCAACATAAAAATAATTAGGCAGAAACATATAAGCACCAATCACGTGTTTGTTTTCAAAATGTGTATGTTAACCTAATTTTTTTTTAATTATCCAGTCTGCAAAAAAAAAAAAAGTCATAGCACAGGAAGTAATGGTCCCATTGTTTAATGCCCTGGTCATATCCCATGCATAATATTATGTTCTATTCTGGGCTACACATTTGAGGAAGAACAATGATAAATTGGTGTGTTCAGAGAAAAGAAACAGATTGTGAAGGACCCTTCTGTATAAAGATCAGTTGAAGGTACTGAGAATATTTAGCCTGGAAAAAGAGACCACTTAGGAAAGACATACTGGCTATCTCCAAATATTTAAAGGGGGGTAATGTGGAAAAGGGATGAGATATAACTGCCTGCATCACAAAGGCAGAGCTAGGAGCGATGGGGGGAAGGTACAGAGGAAGACATAGGAAAAAGCATTTCTAATAATTAGTGCTATCCAAAAGTGGAATGAACTGCCTCTTGAGGTACTGGTCTCTCTATTATTGGAGTTCCTCAATCAAGGACTGAATGATCACACATTATGGGGATTATGGAATGAATTTATGTTTAAATATCAGTCAGCCTCAACAGTTTCTGAGATCTCATCTGACTCTAAGCTATAATTTCTCAAGTGTGATCCAACTTAGTCTTCTCCCTCTGCTCAACTTCCCTATTTAAACAACGATCTAGGCACAGCACCCCCATTTTGAACTTTTCAGTTTTTTCTAAGTGTAGGGCTTAATTTGATCTCTAATACATTTAATTTTATTCAGTTTATTTCAATTGTCCTCGCCACTCTAGCATATCACTATATTTTTGGATCCTATCATCCATAACATCTGCCCAATACATAGGCATCCAATTCGATATGTTTTTCATTCCATTGCCTGTTTTAACCTGAGGCAACAGTTAAGATGATCAAGTCTTAGAAAATGATGTTTCTTGTCTCCCTTGGCACACAAGGAAACTAGCTTCTTTCTCTCTGCAAGGAGAACCTGTGAGCTGTCCTTCATCTACAGGGAGGATGCCTATTGATATCAATACCATTCCTCCACAGTACAGCCATTCATTAGTGGACACAAATCTCACAGAGTACCAAGCGTTAAATGAATGTTCATAGACAGTTTATTTGTGTGATTCTTAGCACCCTCTTGTCTCATTTTTTCACCAATACAGAAATGAAAGGGGACTACGTGAGACTGAAGATCTTTTTATTTATCCCTTTACCTCTTTTATGGTTTGCTGTGACCAAAATATTTATCAACAGCAATCTTCTCAGGGTGAGCTTCTCTGCAGTTAACTAGACTGATCCAACAGATGATAGATAAAAGTCTATCAGTGGGACCATACTTGGTCTTTCCAACTTGGTAGAAACAGCCATAGATTGAGCTCCATAGGCTTAGTGTTTAATGATACTGGTCACCACTATTCTATTGAAACAAGACTCTTGTTCTAGAATAATTACAACAAAACAACAACCACATACAGACCTATGTATGTGTACACACATGTATACATGCATTACATATGTACATGTATGTAATGACATCTGTGTATACATACATACATACATCTTTAGGATTAACAGAATCCTTTGCTCCTGACACCTGTATAGTGAAGGTAATGCATATACTATTAGTTCCACTTTATTGGTGAATAAACTCAGGTTAGTAGAAGTTAAGTATCCTCCCTGCTGCCAAATCTTTTTTTCCCCAGATCATTGGATCAAACCCACTAACAGCTGCTGTATCCTAGATTCATCAGTGCAACAAATGCACATGTATCTCCAGAACACAAGCAGGAGTTTCCTATAAGTATTTTACCCTTTTAAAGACAGATGCAAGATGGTTGGGAGGATGAAAAGGTAATTATATCATGCCTTCCATGCCTTCTGCTTGACATTGAACTCCTGAGTATGTAGGGAATTTTCTTACCATCCCTTTCAGAAGCAAGAGAAGGGAGTGAGGAATATGGAAAGGGGAATAATCATGCCAGTTTTATCTATCTACGAGGACAGTTGTAAAGCCCCAGTGAGATCATGGATATGCTTTGTGAAGTATGAAGACTCTTGCAAATGAAACCTATTGTCATTAGAGTCATTGAATCATAGAATGGTAGAACCCTTCATGGTAATGGCCCCAGCGGTTCCAAACCATTTCTAATCCAGATAAACCCCAGATGTACCCCAGCAGTGGTAATATTAGTATGTTAATTAAGAAAAATGATAGAAGCTACTGTGGGTTCTTACCAACTTCAAGTGAATTTGTGTTGTATTGATCACAATAGTATCTATGTGCTTTTGAAAAAATAGTCATTTGTTTTTCAGTCATGTCTGACTCTTCATGTACACTTTGGAACTTTCTTGGCAAAGATCCTTGACTGGTTTGCCATTCCCTTCTGCAGCTCATTTTACAGATAAGGAACTGAAGCAAATAGGGTTAAGTAACTTTCCCAGGGTCACACAGCTAGTAAGTATCTGAGGTCAGATCCGAACTCAGGTCTTCAACTTCCTGACTCCAGGCCTGGCCCTCTATCCACTGCACCACCTAGCTGCCCATTATATGCCAAATATATAACATGTTTATTCAGAATAAAGGAGTGTTTGCTTATTTATTATCTTGGGTTGTTTAAGCAGGTGGATAGTGCAGTTTTGCAGCTTTCAGACAAGGCAAGTCTGGTTGAAGCAATGAAAGACAGAGCTAAATAAAGTTTTAAAATGGCAATGCTTGGGGAACCTATGGAATCTCAGACCCTTTTCAATAGCACTGCCTAGGTGGGAATCTATTATTAACTAGTCCATTATTATTCACCATAGCCCATCCACTAGAGGGAGACATTGTCAATAATGAAATGGGTTTTTCCTCTTCCCAGAATGTAAAGTGGTCCCACCTGTTTTCCAGCAGAAAGTAGTGCTCATCAGTTAACTAGGTGAAGTAGCTAACTGTCTACCTGGGATACTTTCATTGCTGCTGAAAGGCCTCTGGCCACAGAACACAGTCCCTTCACTCACCTCTCCTGATGCCCGAAATTTTACCATTAAAGACTCATTCCTTTGGCTTAATGTTAGTAAAATACTTAAAATGATCTGAAAGTTTTTTTTCAGTCAGTCACACCTTAGTATGAATTAATTTAACATCTTATTTCCTGGATGCAAGGTTTTTTTTTTTAACAGAATAGATAAGATATGGGAAGCTGCAGGGGGGGAGGGGAGAGGACACTAAGCATTTAGGGGAAAGAAGGATAGGATGGGTTCAAAGAGTTTGTAAGGGCCCCTAAAAAGGTCTGGAGAAGGAAATGGCAAACTACTCTAGCATCCTTGCCAAGAAAACACCATACAGGGTCATGAAGAGTCGGACAGGACTGAATAACTGAACAACAACAACAACAAAAGAGAGAGATGGTGCTGAAGGAAAATTCCACATCTTCATTTTGCTTGGCTAGCTCTACCCAAATAAAATATATCCCAAGCCAGTAGACATCCCAAGAGAGGAAGAAGCTATAGGATAGCCCACAGCTCAGGAGTCCCCTCAGAAAATACAAATTATTCCACAGTATTACTCCAGAGAATACTACATGGATTGTAATCTTTGGTTGATTCAGTTAGGAAATACCTCCCCCCCCCACGCCAACTCCATGCTTTAACAGGCTTATAGATATCTTAATTCCATGACCTGCATTCCAGAAATCTGTGTCTTTTGCATCATACTCATGGATTTGAATAATGGCCCAGGAGGACTAGTCCGTGTGATAGTCATCCAGTGTCTCAAACAATAGCTCTACTAGAAAGAAACGAAACAGTGTTATGTGTTAATGTCATGAATAACACAGAATCATGGTACTTCCACAATTCAAAAATTTTATTTGAGTTGGGGAATTATTGATAAATTTGGATTGTTTATGCTTTTCTTCTTCATTCTATGCAGATAATAATAATACTAGCTTGAATTTATATAGAGCTTTAGGGTTTACAAAGTTCTTTAGATGCAGCATCCTCTTCGAGTTTCATGACAACCTTTCAAAGATGGTGCTATTATCATTTTACATCATTTTACAGATGAAGGAACTTAGGGTAATCAAAAGTAAGTGACTTTCTCACACAGAGCTAGCATGTGTCAGAGGCAGGATTCAAACCTACACTTTCCTGATTCTAAAGCCAATGACCTCTCCAACATGTCTTTGGAATCCCTTATAGCTGGAATATACATATTCCAACAATATATATCTAACAATATAGCTTGGAATGGCCTTTAGAGATCATTTAGTCCAAAATTCTTACACTAGAGATGAGCCAACTAACTTTTCCAATATCAAACAGCAAGGTGGAGTTATAGTGGGTATTAGAACCTGACCTTAA
Source organism: Pseudocheirus occidentalis (assembly GCA_028646575.1). Classification (NCBI taxonomy): domain Eukaryota; kingdom Metazoa; phylum Chordata; class Mammalia; order Diprotodontia; family Pseudocheiridae; genus Pseudocheirus; species Pseudocheirus occidentalis. The sequence continues at coordinate 123,174,845 of CM053596.1, forward strand.
AACTATTTTACTCAGGTTGATATTAAAATTCACTTATATGACCTGAATCTGTACTAAATTTCAGGAGGTCCCAGAGGTGTTGGTTAGACTATTTGGAAGAGGAAAGACATTCTCCAACTTATGATTTGCCCATGATCATTCAAACTTGGAATGAGCACTGGATTTGGAGCCAGATGGCCTGAGTTCAAATCCCATCTCTGCTCCTAAGTACTTGTGTGATCTTAGACAAGTCAATTAGCATTTCTGGGCATCAGTTTTCTCATCTATGAAATTGAAGGGGTCGGTTGAACCAAATGTGATTCCACCTAGATCAAAATCTATGGTCCAAACAATAGCATGGCTGTTATTGGAGAGTAAGACAAAGATCTTCAACTTCATCAAATCCATCTGACCCCTTTAAACCTTGCTCATGAGTTGAATTATAAAGCAAACGAGGATATTTCTGGGAGGCTAAAAAAATTTTAACCACATTTCTATTCAGCTTTTTAAAAATTTTTCTAAGAGTAGGTAGGCAGGCAACCATTAAGCCCTGACTGTGTGCCAGGCACTACATTAAGCACCGGAGATACATCTATAAGATAAAATAAAAGCAATTCCCTGCCCACGAGGAGCATACATTACAACAGAGGAAGATAACACATAAAAGGAAGCTGGAGGAAAGTAACCGCAGAGGCAAGGTGGCCGAGTCTGGAGAGACAAAAGCACAGTCAAGTGTATTGTTAATGCATTTTTTGCTTAATGGAAAGATCTTTCCCATCCGTTAGTAGACCCATGTAACCTGCTTAAGTCACATGGAAGCCTGAGTCACATGTGTTTGAGTGATATGAGGGTAGTGATCCCCTCTGACCCTGAAGAAGTGTATGTATACTCTGAGGTTAGCATTTTGCTTTGGGGCTCAATCATGGGAAGAGTATTTATCCAGATGAGACTCTGGGTAGCCGTTAAGGAGACCACGTCTTTGAAAACCCAGATGCTGGTGCTTTTCTCTCCAGTAACTATGTATGTATGTATTGGTGAGACAGTTGGATCTGCCTGATCTGTGATGTATGTATTATTTGGTCAGATGGTTAGAAGACCTGTTTGTTGGTCTTTATAAAGCTATTATTTCTGCTTGTAATTTCTGTTTATATTTTCTCTGAAGTTAAGAGTGCTGATTTTTCCCCTGAACTAAGTAAATTTTATGTATGTGTATATGTATATGTATGTACGTACGTATATATGTATATACATATATGTTTGACTAAAGTAAGATTGTTAACTCTTTTTTAGTTGCTTTCCTTTAGAAAAGCAGATCAAAGAACCTGTGCTGGTAGCTATCCTGGGTATGCTAGGGTGCTTGTTGTTACACCAAGAAGGGAATAAAGCATAACCAGACTACACTTGTCCCAAAAATGCAGGCTCCTGTGAAGAATTCACTGTTGGGAGAAAATAATGTGATCCCTGAAACAACTTGAAGGGGACTCAGGCTAGTCACCCAGGGGAATGAGGGATATTAAAAGGAATTTGGGACCATAACTCAAATAAGAGTTCAGAATTAGAGACCAAGATTGGCAGTGGAAGAAAAGGGATTGGAAAGACAGACTTAAATGCCTGGGGGCATCCTTAGTTAGCTGACTGGCTGGTTGTGGCTGTCCTGGATCTGAAGTCACAAAAGAGCTAAATAGCTCCTGGAATGGTGCACTACAACTGCTTAAAGACACTTATCCTACATGGAAAGAGGCTAAAGAGAAACTGAAGACCATTAGAGAAGCAAATTGGAGGTGTGAGTTCTTCCAGCCATGTGTGTTCCTCTATCATGTTCCTACACAAATATACCACAGTGCATGTTCCCTGGCTTTGTATGTTCCTTGACCACTAATTTCCCTAGTATTTACTTCTAAAATGGCTTTTCTCTGTCAATTAGTCCACCTGGCCTGAGGCCCACTGAAATTCAGTACATACTCCATGTGTACAGAATATGGCATGGTAACCTATGGAAGAGTTTCAATCCTCATGGCTGGATTTGGGGTTCAAAAAGGATTACCATACCTATTGGGTACTATTTTCTACAGAATGGCTTATTCTCCTTTGGGTCATTTGAACAATCTACCTATTTGTGGGTTCAAGTTTCAAGTCCAATGCTTCATTATGTAGTTATTAAAGCCACATACTCGTAAGAATCTCACTTGGATTAAAAGAAATATGCCTCTAACTAGCTGGCTCTTCTTTGTATTTCTTATATTTGGCTACTGCCAAATGGCTGTCAGCTGTTATTGTTGGGACTTCTTTTTCATTGCCTTATGGAAGGCTCTACAGAAAGGATAAAACAGCAGTTATTGCCTTAGCTCCAGAGTCACTGAGGGCTGGAGATGAACAATCCAATGTTTGTCTTCAAGACATTGCCTTTAAAATAAATCTTCACCAAGTCACATGAGCAACAAAATGGTGGACTAGACATTTTTTTCCAGTCCCCACAACCTCTCTAAAATAGAAAGTATATGACAAAGATAAAGGAACTTCACATGTTTCCAGGGTCTAGGATACACAGAATACAAATGAAGGTTTCTAAAAAAGCCTGTAAATGGTGCTCACTAATTCTAAAATGAGTCAGGACCCTTATTTCCTACGCTTCTGGCAGCAAGGCTACATTAGCAGACCCAAGGACACAACACAAGTTTACATCAAAACCCACCACTACACCCTGGTGCCCTATTCATATTTGTAATGCCATGGAGACCCTGGCTCCAGGCTGCAGAATTTTATTCCGGGATCAATAACCAGCATGGCCATTGCCCTTCAGCAACAAAAACCTGCCAGGGGCTGTAAAACTCTAAACTTGTGGTGCCAAGGAACACAGACTCTGAACTGCTGGAACTGGGCCAGAGAACTGAGGAACAGAGAGAGTGAGACAGGTAACCATGACAGGACACTATGCATGTAAAGGGCTGTGCAGCATTCCAAAAAGTCTGAGGGAAAGAGAAGAGGTCCCAATTGGGGTCACAGTTCTGACAACCCAAAAATCATTTGGGACAGAGACCTAGGCTGGTGAACTGTGATTTGCCTAGTGTAGGAGGAAGCTGAGATGCTTTGAGATCCAGTCTCCAAGACAACCATAATCACAGGGGAGTGAGTCAAGAAGCTAGTAACAAGGAAAATAGGGGAGGGGAAAAAAATACTGAAAGTGCTAAAGATTCCAGGAAGAAGAAAACTCAAAGACCTTGAACAAAAACAGATAAATCAACAGGAAAAATAGCAACAACAGAAAGCATACAGCCTCCAGATCTAGTCAATGAGTTAAGGAATCATAAACACTGCAAAATACAGGAAATGATCCAACATTTGATAAATTAAAGAACCCCTTAGAATTTGAGGAGAACATGGAGCCACAAAACACTGTCCCTGAGTGGTTTAAAAGGAAAACGAAAATTAGAAGAGCAGGATTTTTGTCCTACATGGCAAAAATAATGAGCAAAATACAAAAGCTTTAATCTGAAATGGCAAGCCTCACCAAAGAAATAAAAGAGAGAACAAGAGATCCACAGAAGTGAAGTACAATCTAGAAGAAGTAAAAAATAAGAACATTAAAAGAAAAGGTGCGCACTATGAAAACAACATTCTGATCTTAAAGACAGGATGCATAGAGACAACCCAAGGATCATAGGACTCCTAGAGCAACATTGATAGGACAAACCCCTTAACACCATAATGAAGGAAATAATAGAAGAAAAATTCTCAAAACTTTTGAACATAGAAAATTAAATTCCAATTGAAAACATTCACAGATTGTCTCCAGGAAAAAAAAAAAAGACTTCAAACTACAAGACACATAGTGGTGAAAATTAACAATTGAATTCAGAAACAACAAGTTCTGCAAGCTATCAGGAGAAAAACTTTTTAACACAAATTAAAGGACATTCAAACAACACAAGACTATTCCACATCCACTGGAAAAAAGAGGAGGGAATTAATAATGTATTCCAAAGAGCAATGCAGCTAAGGATATTGTGACCTATGCTGAAAATCTGAGCTTACCTACATAGGATGAAAGATGAATGCTCAATAATAAAGAACAGTTTGAAATATTTTTATAAGTAAAATCAGAACTTAAGAGATCATTTGCTTCTTGAATACCCCAAACAACAGAAATGCAAGACTGAAATACATGCAGCAGGCAAGAACAGCAACAACAGCAATCACAACAGTAAGAAAGAACAGTAAGAGATTTCTTTTCAAACATGCACAAGGAGATAAGGGCAAAGGCAGAAATCTGGTAGAAGTAACAGTGGGCAGGCTGGGGACATTATTGACAGAACCTGGTGATACCCTGTCTACAGGTAAATGCTTCTTTTATGAATTACTTTACAAGATGTGAGGGCATGTAAAAGGGAGAGAGAGGATCAGGGGAATAGAGAGGAATGTGTGAACCATCAAGGTCTAGCAATGAGAGAAAGATGACCTCTCTCATCTTAGACAGAAAAGAGCCTACAGGGGAGTAGGTGAGGAAGAGAGAAAAAGATTAAAAATATGGGGAAAAAGAAAGGAGGCTTACTTTGGAGGAGGGATAAGGTTCTACTCATGAATGCTCCTATGGCTAAAGAGAGATGTTTGGTGAGGGAGATGAAGCCCTATATTGGATGAAGCCTTGGGGATTTGGTGCTTGAAAAGTCTACTTGTTCTGGAAGGGAGGGGGGGGGACTCTAATCCCTTTGGGGAAGTGACACCTGGAAGTGTGAGAGTATCGACAAAGGGTGGAGATTTCCAGGCAATTATACAAAAAAGGTCAACAAGAGAGAGTATGCTTAGTAGTGAAGGAGGTGCTTTGGTATGGCGAAGTATCCTCTCTAATACCTGCAATAATTAGCATTGTTCTGGGAGGCAGGCACAATGGAGAAGGGAATTCATGGGGTAATTCCTACAAGGCAGTGGAAGAAAATGTCTAGAGAGCATAGAGTGGATACCTTGGAAACTTTGATTACATGAAGAATACAAACAAAAGAGAGAGACCAGATAATTATAGAGGTCATGAATCAGAGAATGAATGTCTAGAGCAAACAGAAATAAAGGATGTATAATGAAGAGAGAAATACTTTTTTGGAAAAGGGTACAAAAATGAAATTTAAGAAAATAATGAACAGAACTAGTTTAAGGGAAGGAGAGGAAGGGAGAATTTACTTGACAGAGGAAAAAAAAGGAAGGAGGGGAAATATATACCTAAATTAAAAAGAACAAGATAAAAAAGAACTAATAAAACCCTAAAAGGAAAGGAATAAAAATGAGAAGAGGATTAAGTGTGAGAGAAAACAGCCAGTAGAAACAAGGTTACTTTTAAAAAAAGATGGAAGTATCTGAAGGAACATAATACTGTGCTGATCAGCAGGAGAAGAGAAAAAAATCTTAACCTGAAAAAAATTTTAGAGACAGATGGAGGAAAATGTAGACCTAACTTTTATTTTAAATGTAAATGGGTTAAACAGTCCAATAAAATGAAAAAGCGACAGAGTAGATAAGAAAACAAAATCCTATAGTCTGCTCTTTATTTTTTAGTGTCTCAATCAGTTGCATTAACTTTGTCTCTCTCCAAAACATATTATTTGTCACATGGGATAGTTCCCTGGTAGGAGAAGGGAGAAGGATACATGGGATACTATAGATGTAAGAACAACACAAAAATATCATTTAAAATAATATAGATTTTCACTGATATCTTTTTTTAAACCTCACCCACATTTCCCCATGTAAGTTTCCTTCTCCTTTCAGGGAACCCTTCTTCATAACAAAGAATAAGGGAGAAAAAGTAAACTCAATAAAATTAACACCTTAAACAAGTCTGACATGATCACAAGCCAATTGTTAAATTTTCATATTGCATTTTTCCCTTCTATTGTAAACACAGTACTATGTTCCTTCAGTTAACTATAACTTAAGTCTTTTTTAAGCTGATCCTATTCCCAATGGCTCTCTTCTTCTCACTCTGAATCCATTTGTAATTTCATTTTTTATGTGTAGAAGCTCTGGATAATTCTCTTCTATTATTTCCTTCATTCTAGTGTTATGGTCTTGTCCTGTCATATTATTCTGGGAGACCTATGATCTGTAGATCCTTAGGATTAGTATGTTTTGCATGCATAGCAAGCATATTTTCTTTTTACATTCATGTTTTTTGCTTCTGTTCTTCTAGATTATCCTTCACTTCTGTAAATCTATTGCTCTCTCTTTTGTTTCTTTGACATGGCTTGCCATTTTAGATTCAATTTCTATTCTACCCATTATGTTTGCTATGCAAGTCATAAATTTGGTTCTAGTTCTAATTTCTCTTTTAAACCACTCAGGGACAGTGTGTTATAATTCCATGTTTTCAAATTCCACAGGTCTTCTGTTTCATCAGGTGTTGGATCATTTTCCTTTATTTTGCAATGTTTATTCATAGATGTCCAAACTCACTTGTTAGATCTAGAGGCCATTATTTCTTTCTGTTTATATTTTCCCTCTTGATTTATCTTCTAATGTTCAGGCCTTTAAGTTTTCATCTTCCTGAAATCTTTGGTAATTTCAGTTTTTTTCTGACTCTGTCTCTTCTGATGGTGGTATTTTTGGGGAGCTACATCTCAAATTGTCTCTGCCTCCTCTTGTATGATCAATGGTATATTAGTTTTACCCAATAATTTTGGGGTGTATAGAACTAGCCCCAGATATCACACAGCTCCCTCACACACTGAATCCTGTCCCAGTATCCTGTCCAACTTCCTTTGTGCTTCATTTCCCTGGTCTAGCCCTGACAATTTAAAGAGCTGTCACCCAGGTGCTACAGGTTGATTTTTTGTAAGGTGAATATCTGAGCAGTTGGGGAACAGAAGCAGGGAACAGAATGTGAGGCTGAGTTCTATATCTAGCCCAAACACATGTCCTTCTCCTTTTCCTCTATTTCTAGCTCTCCTGCAGAAATATTTTGCAGCACAAAAGACTGCCCTCCATGGTGGTGGGGCCAAGCCTTGAACTTTGGTAGTCTAGACATGCAGTGGCTATCTGTCCTAGCCAGGGTAGCTTTGCATATCTTGTAGCAGAAATCTCCACACCATGGTCCTGGAAAGAGTTGGAGTGACAGGGTCTGGGTTGGGTCTTGTTGCCGGTTTGTGTGGGTCTGTTAGTAAAGCCTTGGTGCAGGTTGGGGAGGGATGCTGAGTGAATTCAGTATATTTGTTGTTTCATGAATTTATTTACTTTACTTTCTTTTGGATTCTGGATATCTTAAATCATGAAGACAGCTGAAGTTCCTTTCTCTTTGATGTATAATTTCTGTTTTGGAGAGGTTTGAGACATTGAGAAGATCAGAGAAAATATGTATCCTCCATCTTGTCATGAGACTGGAAGTCCAATTGTTAAATTAGCACTGTGAGCACTTACACCTCTAAAATCAGCAAATGTTACAAATCAGAGCTTGGTTTATTGTTTTGTTCACTGTTTAGACTTAAGAAGGTGATGGAGAAAATGGAAATATTGAAGATTAGACTTCAAAGTGTGATGTGAAATCTAGTTTTTAAATATTTACCAGAGCATCCCTGACTGTGTTCCACACTTGTTGTGCAAAGAAACAGAGAGGTATCTTCTTTAGAAGCAAGTTCAATTATTATAGTTTCCTAGCTTTTAGTTCCAGTTGTTTGTTCTTTCAATTGGCATTGTAGTCATGCTTAATGTTTTCCTAGTTCTACTCACTTCACTCTGTATCTGAGGATTTTTTAATTAAAATGTTTGAATGATCAGATCCAAAGAATAGTCACGGCTAACCTCAAACAGAGAAGCCTCCAGTGTGTTGAGTACAATCCCCTAAGCCTAAGGAGTACTTATGAACAAGAATCGTTATGTTACATATATGTAACAATTGTTACAATATGAACAAGAATTCAATAGGATGAAAAGGTGTGGAGAGGACATAAAATACATCCATGGAAAAAGTACTCTGCATAGCAATGAGATGACAGATCTGTGCAAGTCTGAAAGTCAAGTTTGAAAGAAACCAAACCATCACTGGCAAATGGAAGTGTGGGGTTGGAATGGCAGAAAGAGGAAGGCAGACCAACATAACCACTTTGACCACCATCTTTCTTCAGGCTCTGATGGAAAGAGCCTAGTATCCTTCACCAAGAAGTATTTGGAACAGCAGGGCTTCCAGCTAAGCACCAAATGGTTTGACATCAAAAACTGATATAACTTTATCAGTGAAAATGACATTAATGAAGAGATGTGCCCTAACGATCATGGGATCTTTTCATCTGACTTGCAGCTGAAACCTTCCATACATGTTGTCTACTCCGTTAAAATGAGAACTCCTTTGGAGCAGAGCCTGTCTTATTTTTCTATTTGTATCCTCAGTGGTTAGCTGGTGCTTTGCACATAATAAATGCTTAATACGTGCTGCATTTCTCCTATTCATTCATTAATATGTGCATGTACATTTCACCATTCAGATTATAGATTTAGAGATTATATCATCCAAATTCCTCATTTTACAAAGAAAGAAAATGAGGTCCAGAGAGGTTAAATAATATTTGTAATAATAATAATAATAATAATAACAACTAACATTTATACAGCACTTACTACTATGCGATAAGCACTATGATAAATGCTTTACAATTATTTTTTCATTTGATCTTCAAATGAGGTGCTATTATTATCCACTTTTTACAGAAGAAAAAACCTAAGGCAAGCAGAGGTTAAGTGACTTGCCCAAGGTCACATAGATAGTAAGGAGAAAATCCAGGATTTAAATCCAAGTCTTCTGATTCAAATCCAGCCCTCTTCCCACCATACCTTACTACCTCTTTCTATAGAGTACTTTAGTTCTAAATAAATGCTTATTTATTGATCTTTTTCATAGAGAATTAATTTAGTTCTATACCCATAACCTACATCCAGAAGCAGTTTCTATTTGGACTAAGAGAGTATATGAGAAAAGTTTAGACATCTTTGTTTGGTGAACCCACATGTTGTAAGTGCTGTTGTTGCATGGTTAAAATGGAGGCAGAAGAGTATCTTTTCTCCTAGCCTTTCTTCAAGGGAAACTTTAACTCCTTCCAGGAAGGGAAGAAGGAAGTTGAGTCTAGAGTTAGCCACTCTGCTCTCCTCAGAGAGAAGGGGTACATTTATCTGCTCCTTTAAATAGTGTTAATCTAGGGATGTGATCGGGTTCAAACTAAATCCATCTTGCTGTTTCATTATTGGAGGGAAGGAGGATGCCAAGCTCTACATTCAAGGCTTGACCCCTTTCCCACTAATACTAGTCCCACAATGAACACTCTAAGCAGTTATCAAAGAAACCAATTTATCCAATTCAGTAGCTAAATGGGATTCAGTGAAAGTGTACTTATGAGAATATACACTAAACAAATAAAGGAGCAAGATAATTCAACTCAACCGAGAGAGACAGAGACAGAGACAGAGAGAAAAAGAGAGACAGAGACAGAGACAGAGAGTCCTAGATCTCATCCAAGAGAAAGTTCCCTAAAATATCTAGTATAACAAGATGGGAATAAGGACATGATGGAGACAGCCGATTCCTCTCATGTTTTCCTAGAGTCTTGTCCTTCAAAAACCTGATGTGGGGGTTGACCACATCCATCTTCTCTCCCGAAGATGGAAGCCAAATGTGCCAGAAGGGATTGCAGAGCCTGAAGAAATTCTGCTTCTCAAAGAAAACTTAAGGAAGACTATAGAGATTGGAACTCTCCCACTCTCAAACTCCACTTTGCTCCAACATAGGAGGGGAGCATTGATCTTCACAAATGAGGAGTCTCATATCAATGGGTTTTGGAACTTGAAGGAATATTTTCTTTAAGCAAAAGGAATATCTACAAAAACTATAGAATTATTCACATCATAGAAATAGTAATACTAGACATGGTTCAGTCAAGTACCAAATGGCCAAGGTACCCAGTGACCAAGCGAGAACAGAAGTTAGGACTCTAGGATCCTAGTTCTCCATTGCCTACACTATAGAGGATATAAATGGTTGTTCTTAAAATCTGTAAAGAGTCTTTGCCCATAAGCTTGTCCCTTCCATAATTCATTCTTTTAACATTTTAAGCATCTTGTTGTCAGTGGTCCTTCATTCTTGAAGAGGACCAATGACATCTTGGGTTATGTCTTGACTTGCTCATAAACTGGATTTAAGTGAAGCAGAATTGTGCAAAGCTGTAAGCCTCATTCTCTCCTCCAGAGTCATTTGAATGCAGTGGTGAGAGATAAGTCAACTGGTGATGGCCTAGGATATACCAGGGATACACTAGGTGCAGTGGATAAAAATGACAAAATTTCCCTTAAGTTGGTCACATTCTATTTGAGGAAAACAACATGTACATAGATAAGTTAATATCAAATACATATATGTATATATGTGTGTATGTGTGTACCTATACATATATATATATGAAAATTTTAACAACACTACTAATTTCTTTGTATGTGTTTGTGTGTATGTGTGAATGATTTTGGCTATTGAGTATGTGTTTCTGTACATTCCTTTTCCTCTGAAAATCCTCAAGAACAAACTGCTATCTCTAGTCACAGGCACACTGACTATTTAAAGTTGTGCTGGTCTGAGTTACTTTAGCACAATACTTCAGTGCAAATTTATAAACTGCAAAAGTGTATCAACATTTGTGATCAGCATCCAATAACACTTTTGTTCTAAGAGAAGAGATCCCATATCTAGCACCATCTATTATCAGAGCCGTCCAAGTCCTGGTTTTGCTTTAAGATCAAAGGACTTCATGGAGAAGAAAGTCTCCAGTGCATTTTCTCCTATGACATCACAGCGCTGGGCCCTGCCCTCTTTGCTGGTGCGGAGCTATATATAACTAGGGAAGAATAACCAGGGATTTGTCCCAGAGCAACAAATTTAGAGAGTACTAAATACATTCACAATCCATCAGCAGGCGAGAAACAACAGAGTCGATTAGCACGTAATTATCAAGAATAATTAGTTAAAATGGGAAGCTACCAGATACCTTGCAGAGGACTTTGGCCCTCTCTTCCCAGCGTAATGGGCTCACCTTGGGAATGGTTTGTGATGACTGTCCTGGTTGCAAAAAGTACAGGTTACGGCTCTATGCTGGAGAAAGATCCAAAGAAAGACGAACGTATGTAAACGTCTTGGTTCGGGTAACCTACCGTGTTCCAGTCTATTGGTTTTAGGTCCCGATTCCTGTTGTGATCTTGGCTTTACATCACTTGCTGACCACCGACATCAATAAGCATTCCTGGTCACAAGGCAGGGAATATTACAGACCTCTGAGAATGCAAGATGTGAAATTAGCATTATCCCAAACATTATGCTCTGCCAGGATATTTGACGGGCACTCAGAGTTCTTTGTTCCATTTCCCATTTCTTCTACTGTGACCCAGGAAAGACCATTTAACTTCTCAATGCTCATTTCTTCCAGCTACTTTTTAGAGACCATATACGAGCCCCTTGACCTCCTTAGCAGTGTGCTATACAGTTAATGGTCTTTTTGTTACTATGCAGAGATTCGTTACTGGGCACTGCCCGTATAATAAGTATTGCAGAATAGCTTATACAGGGAGATTTTGTACTGTCTTTATTTGTTGTATTCTAGCCAGTGTAAACCTTAGCATCTCCCTATATGCATAGCTATCATGATGTTTATGAGTGAGGTACTACAAACATTATTATTACTTCTTGGAAGAAGAGGAGAATACAGACTCCCAAACTCCAGGTATTCTGCATTTTCTATGAACCAGTCCGTCTCTTGCTTTGCAGCCTTATATTTGAAATCAGAATTAGACGTTAGGCTTCCAATAAACTTTATGCCATGGCTGGGTCTCAGAATAGGAGCATTTCTCTCCACCTTCAATTGGTCCATAGCTTTTTCTTGTTGTCTTTTATTTTAAATTCCTGTGGAACGGAGGCCTCAGCTCTGAGATACGAATCTGGAGAAAGCTGGTCATCTCTTAGTCCTTGTTAGTTTTGACAGTGAGGAGGTGACAGCAAGCAGGTCATGCTGCCTGGGAGGTGTAGGAGACAGGGAGGCTCAGTGAGAGAAAACTGTCAGTACTTGGAGACTCAGAGACAGGCCTCACACATGCAAATCTCAGAGGCCTCAGAAGCTGCTCCCAAAGCATCCTGGCTGAAACTGCTGCGCTAGGAGCATCTGGGGAGGCTTTCTGGTCCCTTTCTAAAAATTCCTACCCCTTAAAAACAAGATTGTTCAACAATTATTAAGAGCCTACAACAGACGGAGCACCATGCTAGACGCTGGGGTGGGGAGGTGGTAAAACAGATCCAAAGATCCTTGTCCTCTTGGAGCTGCCAGTTTAGCAAAGGGCATCACACACACACACACACACACACACACACACACACACACACAATAATTGCTCACATTTATATAGCGCTTTAAGATTTGGAAAACGCTTTACAAATATCTCCTTTGACCCTCACAACAACCTCTGAGAAGTGCTATTATCAACATCCCATTTTTACAGATGAGGACACTGAGGCTGAGGAAAGTGAAGTGACTAGTCCAGGATCATTCAACTATAGCAAGTATCTGAGGCAGGAGTATCAGGTCTTCCTAACTAGGTCAGGGTTCTACTGGATCACCTGCCTGCATCCTGGCTATCTGCACTAGTCTGAGGTCACACTGGCTTGTTGCTCCAAAGAATCTTACTGATGATTAAGCTATGGGCTGATCCATGCTCAGGAGACCTGTGAGAATTGTTTTGGATGAGATTATGCCCTATCCCCCATAACTCATGGAAGGCACGGGGAACCCACTGGTGGTAATCAAAGACACCCTGAGCTCCAGCTAGTCACCTGAAGACATTGAAGCTGTTGGAGCTTTGGGATTTCACTATCATTTTTGTCATTAAAAAGGTTTATTACTTTTCAGTTCTTATATGATGCAAATAGAAACCGCCTACTTTGCTGGGGAATCCAGGGGAGCGTCCAACAAAGAAAGCATTGATTTATTTATGGCCTGCTTTGACATTTTTTTCAGAAGGGAGTTCTATGTACTCTATCTCTCAGTCTGCTGTCTGTATAGTGAAATGATTATAGGTCTGAATTCACCATGTCCTCTCTGTTCTCTCCTCATTCATCTGTATAGTCACTTTATCACAATGTGTGTAAAGCCTGACTCTTTGGAGAACCCACTAGATTTGGAGTCAGAGGTTCTGGACTAGACTGTTCTTTTGCTGTATTTTTATTTATTTTGTTAAATATTTCCTGATTCCATGTAAAAAATTAACAGTATTTAAAAAATTTTTAAGTTCCAACTTCTTTCCCTTCTTCCTACCCTCCGCCCCCACTCCTTGGGAAGGCAAGCAATTTGATATCAATCATATATCTGAAGTCATGCAAAATATATTGTAATATTACCCATGTTGCAAAAGAAAGCACAGATTAAAAAATAAATTAAAAAGAAAGTTTTAAAAAGCATGTTTCTAACTGCATTCAGATCTGCATCAGTTCTCTCTCTGAAGATGGATAGTATTTTTCATCATAGGTCCTTTGGAATTGTCTTGGATCATTGTCTTGACAGAGTAGCTACATCTTTTACAATTGATCATCATGTACCATGATCTCCTTGTTCTGCTCACTTCACTTTGAATCAGTTCATATAAGTCTTCCCAGGTTTTTCTGAAACTGTCCTGCTCATCATTTATTGTAGCACAATAGTATTCCATCACGATCATATTCCACAACTTGCTCAGTCATTCCCCAGTTGATGGGTATCCCCTTGGTTTCCCACCATAAAAAAAGAGCTGCTATAAATATTTTTATACAGATAGGTCCTTTCCCCTTTTCTTTGATCTCTTTGGTACACAGACTCAGTAGAGGTATTGCTAAGTCAAAGGGTATGGGGATGTGCAGTTTTATAGCTCTTTGGGCATAGTTCCAAATTGTTCTCCAGAATGGCTGGACCAGTTTACAACTCCAACAGTGCATTAGTGTCTCAATTGTTCCTCATTCTCTCCTGCATTTATCATTTTTCCTTTTCTGTCATGTTGACCTATCTAATAGGTGTGAGAAGTGGCACCTCAGCATCATTTTAATTTGCATTCCTCTAATCATTTGTGATTGGGAACATTTTTTCATATGACTATTGATATCTTTGATTTCTCCTTCTTAAAACTGTCTATTCATATCTTTTGATGATTTATCAAATGGGGAATGACTCTTGTTTATATAAATTTGGTTGAATTCCCTACGTATTTGGGAAATGAAGCCTTTCTCATAGAAATTTGCTGTAAAAATTTTACATTGCTTTTTCTGACACTATGACCTTGGACAGCTTACTTCCCTATTTCTCACTTTCCTCAGCTATAAAAAGAAGAGGTTGGTTGAGATCTCTTCTAGCTCTGTATCTACAAACTATTCCCATTCTGTTCTCTGATATTTTCCCCTCAACTGTCTGTTGCATTCACAAGAGTTTTGAAGTCACCACATCTTTTGTTCTTTCTGCTCTCTTCTCTCGTCTGCATAGTCAAATCAAGCCAAGAAACATTAAGTGATTACTATAGGTCAGGCACTGTGCTAAGTACTTGGGACACAGAAAAAGGAAAAAATGCAAGTTACTGCCCTCAAGGAGTTTATTACAACTGTGACATAACTGTGATCTCTCCTCTCTCTTCTCACTTCCTCTGGGTGAGAAGTCACCATGTCCTCTCCTTTCTTTGCCCCCTTTACTTAACTTCTCCCTATCACCTCCAGGATTCATTATATCATCTCTGTTTGGTATTTAAAGCTCCTCATACACTGGCCTTTTCTACCATTCCAATGTTCTTATACTACACCCCTCTCTAGCTATAAAGCCTACTTCTATTCCTTGAGGAAGACATTCCATCTCTAATCTTTGTGTCTTTGCACTGGATTTCCTCCATCCCTAGAACACTCAGTGTCCTCACCTATGCCTCTTAATTGTCATGATTTCAAGATAAAGCTCAAATCCCATTTTCTATAGGAAGCCTTTCTTGGTTCCCTAACTGCTAGTCACTTTTCTACAAGACTGTCTTCTGGGGAGGAGGGGAAAGAGAGAGAGAGAGAGAGAGAGAGAGAGAGAGAGAGAGAGAGACAGAGACAGAGACAGAGACAGACAGAGACAGAGACAGAGAGAGACAGAGACAGAGAGAGAGACAGAGAGAGACAGAGAGAGAGACAGAGAGACAGAGACAGAGACAGAGAGAAACAGAGAGACAGAACAGAGAGAGACAGAGAGACAGAGCAGAGAGAGAGACAGAGAGACAGAGCAGAGAGAGAGAGAGAGAGAGAGAGACAGAGAGAGACAGAGAGAGGTTATGTATATCATATATTTACATGGTTATTTATATGTTGCCTATATTAGGATATTATTTCCTCAAAGCCAGAGACCACATTTTGGTATACAGACTCCATAATGGTATTGCCTTTTGTTATATTCAATGCCTAGCAGGTAATAAAACACTTAATAAATGCTAGTTAAACTTTCTATAGTCACTATATGGGTAAATTTACCATTTCTTTCTTGCTCTTTGACCTCTATTTCTCTCACCTGTCTTCTAGGATGCCCCAGGAGTAAAGTCAGAATATGTTGGTGTCTTACCATTGGGACTAAATACACCAGCCCTATGATACTAGGAATCAGATGTCTATCTGTTTTGTCACTTTCTATAACAGTCTGAAAGCTGCTTTTTAAATTCAGCAGTTCAAAAACCATTTTTCACTCCCCTCTCCTCTAAAAACCTTGTTTTTGGGGAAGGAATTACTTCCCTTCTGATTTCTCAATCTAGGGTCTATGCTAAGAAATGCAAGTAGGCAATGGCCCAAATCTTGTAATTTGGATTCACCAGCTGACCACAATATATACAACACTTTACTTAGGAAACTTCTCATTTTCTCCATAATTCCTTGAAACAACCACATGAAATTTCCTACATTTAGAGTTTCTCTACTAAGGAAGAGGTGGGGATGGGGTGGGGGAAGTGGTAAAAGGAAGAAGACGGAAGAACAGAGTTCAATAACATTCTTGCCTGATGTTCCAGATTCCCCATGGGAAGGGAAGGAGAGACTCATAGTAACAATGCTATTTTTTTTTCTGGAGAGAATAGTGAGATCAACAGTAGTAGCCCTCCCCATTAACAACCCACCAGCCTTCCCAATTGCCTACCTTTTCAGCTTTATTGTTACATGAGGCTACAGAGGAGTTTATTCATGGACTTTATGCTAAAAGCAGTCATTAAGCCTGGGGCTAGGAAACAGGAGTTGTTTGTAGCCCTAATAAAAATTAGCAATTACCCAGGCTCCAAATTAGAGACCTTTGGATACCATCAATCAATGGGCTTCAGAAGTCAGTGGCAATCTTGACAGTCACTGGGCTTGAAGGACTCTCAGAGCTCCTGGGGAGCTAGCTCTGCTGATAGCATTAGCAACTCGAAAAGGTAGCAGGAGAACCTCTGGGCTGAATAAGAATCACTGCACCTAGAGGTGGAAGAAGCCTCACCAAAGAATCAGCGCAGTGTAATGTAAAAGACCGGAGCTGGAGTCTACTGTTGGCGCCACTTAGTTGCCGTAAAGTCACTAGATCTGGGTTTGAGTCCTGGTTTCATCAATTATTGTGACCTTGAATAAGTTACTTCTCCCTTTTCAAGCCTCAGTTTCCTTATCTGAAAAAATGAGGAAACTGGACTAGGTAATCTTGGAGGTTCCTTCCAGTTCAGATAGTCTGTAATTCTGTACTCATTTCTCTGATCCTGGGCCAATAGTAAATGAGTGAGAAAGAATGGTCTGCTGATAGTCTGCCCCAAGAAGCCAGGGGAGCATTTCACTTACTACATTTTCCAGGACTTGGTCTGTTAATTACCAGGGATAATTAACAAATGACACTAACCAGGTTTTGAATAGAGGAGCCATTTAAAGACTTCCCTGAGTGGGATGCAAAAGGAAACAATACTCCACATACAAATAGACTCAGGGCATTCCCTTTTTCATAAGGGGTCTGGAAGGAGACCTGAGACCTGAAAACTCCTGTACCCTGGGAGAATCACTTCCTTTTTGGAACTTGACATCCTGCGGCAGCAGCAGCTGCCTGAGTGTTATAAGCTGGGGAGGTGTGCAGAAGAAGGAATTAAACATTTCTGGAAGTAGAAATTCAGGGTCAGAGACAGGATGGCATAGCAGAGAGCCAGTCAGGAAGACAGGTCTGAGTCCTAATTCTGACATACATACACTGGCTGCTTGACCCTGGGAAAGAAACTGAGTCTTGCAGTGAAGAGCAGGAAGTAACCTACACTGGCAGAGGGAATTTCCTCATTAGGAATTCTCTATAACAATGAGGCTGACAATACAAATCCAGTATTTTCCCTTTCCCATTAAAAGTTAAAGGGTATCATATCAGTCCCCCAAAAGAGAAATGCACCCTCAGTCGTTAAATACTGATTATCTACTATCTTTGGGGAAGATAAAAAAAAACACTGGGAAAAGACCATTTAATCCATTTATTATATACAATATTAAGGCACAAGTTTAAGCAGCAAAGAATAGGAAAATCTTTGGCTGACCAACAATATCAATATTTGCTGCAGGGGACACATCACACTCTTGGACTTCCCCCTATGTACACATCCCCATCTGGCTGTACAACATTGTACACCCCATTCTATACAGACCAGCAATAATCACATGCCATTATTTTACAACCAGTTACCGATGTCACCTGGAATGAATACAGCACAAATTCACAAAGCACCAAGACACATACACATGGAGCAGGCAGGAATAACAATGGAAGGTGCTGTGCATAACCATTGCTGGAGGTGTGGAGAAGCATCCAATCCATGATACTTTCTCTAGACTCTGCTCTCTCATCCAACTATGGGGAATGAACCACTGCTCTTTCCAAAAGGGAAAAACACCTCAGCTCAATTGAAAATGCTGAGAACCTCCAAGAGTATTTCTCTAAATCTGCAAACAGTAAATGGGGTTTACATTTGTCTACATTCCATTCTGTAATAAATAGTTGTTTACAAGGCAGACAAATTTTGGGACAAAGTAGTTTGTAAACATGCTGCTGGAGAGCAAAACTTTCTGCACTGATACTAGAAGAAAATGCTGCAAATATATTTATTTATATGTAACTGTATTTTTAATTCTACGAAGTAGCAAAATCCCACAGCAAAAGCATACTGCAATGGTATTATAAAACAACATGCATCTCGTAGAACACAGTTTTGCTCAATACCTACTGAGCAAATGTACTAATGAATATACACATATACTTGCAGAGTGTGCATATACATATTAACACATGCAGAACATCATGAAAGTGACAGAACCTTTTATTAAAAAGCAAACAAACAAATATACTGGAACATATACATCCAAATGAATATTATCCTCCTGTATTCCTTGAATAATGATATTATTAATCAAAACATTTTTGGAACTCCTCGTTGGGCACTACTGTCAGAACTAAGTTTCAGGCTACAATTTACTTGGTTCCCTTGGGACAATGGGTAAGAGTTACCCAAGGCAGAGGCAAGAATTTTTTTTAGCCATTATATAAATATGAAAAGGATTTCATTAGCGTGGTACAGGAATTCACCACCCTGATCAAGAACACAATTTATTCCAGAAACTGCCTGAGGGATACAGAACTATCCAAAAATGATAGTGGCTGCCTTGGGAAATTACAAGGCCCACCATCACTGGAGACTTTCAAGAGAGAGCTGAATGACCACTTCACTGGGTTGCTGTAGAAAGCAATTCTATTTAAGTAAAGGTAGGATTAGTGACCTCTGAGGTCTTTTAATCCAGGGATTCCATGATTCATGAAAAAGGAAACCAGTTTGGGGAGTTATAACTTTATTTTCACCAAAAACTGGTTTTACCTAATTTCATTAGTCACTTTTTTCAAGAGATGTGGCATCAAATAATCAAATGAAATCTACCTTTAAGAGGGGGAAATTTGCCTGCACTGAGGATACTCAAAAGCACATCCCAGGCAAGACGTGATTCAAACACATTTTGAGTAATGGCAGTATCATGGAATAAATGTATGGTGCCCTAAGCAGATGACTTTAAAGGGTCCATCACTCACTTGGATGTATGAGATCTGGTGTATTTGCTAAAAAGAAATTTTTTAGTCACATCACTTGGTAGTCAACCCTTGTATATATGCACTTACATATATACATGTATATGTACACCATTAAATATTTAGGAGAGAAAAGGGTACAACTATTATAAAAAGAAAGAAACTTTTAAAACTAACATTGTTGCCATTTCTTTGAAGAAATCTGCTTAATAAAATGCAAACCACTGTCATCTCCCAGCCGACCATTTCTTGATAACTTGCTAAATAATCCATTTCCCAAAAAGTCCATACTTTTGCAGATACAAATACTTTAAACAGTCTATGCACTGAACACACACACTTTGAAACATTTAGATTTCTTCATGAAAAAAGAAAACAAAGGTTTACAAAACATATACTGAGTCACCTCAGGTGTGGGAGACCAGAGGTGGACTGACAAGAAGGACGATGTGTATCACACAGTCTATCTAGAACTATGAAAGAACGCCCATGGGATTTCTCTTGCTATAGACATACCACTCCTTTGATAAGAAGTTCAAAACCATAAAGAGTGACACACAAAAAATTTTTTTCAGGACAAAAAAATAAATGCATAAAATTAACAAAACTGTGGTGCTAGAAAACATATCTCTTGGCTTGGCACAGTTCTCTGCTATGTAAAGGTGGCATCTCTGACATTCTGGGCCACTGTTCCATTAGCTGCTCCTTCATCATTCTCTCCTTACACACATTATTGGGCTGTAGTAGGAATCTCTAGGTGAGTGTTTACATTGAGGAACCCAAAGATAAGCCCTTCTCCCTTAACTCCCTCTGTTATCTCCATGGCAACCAGAATCCAATTAGGATCCAGCATCAGGGTTTGTGTTTTGGCCACCATAGGTATATGTACTCACAGTCTTGATGACAAACAGGGGTGAGACTGGACACAAGGAATGCAGATGCTTAAATGGAGGCACTGAAGCTTACCTGGGAACCACTCAAGGGTGGGGCGGGGCTAGCCTTCAGGTTTTATTCCCTGGCCCCTGAGATTCAGAAGGGAAGCGCCCTTTCATGACTGTCCATAAGACCTTCTTTGTGTGAAGCATCCACTGAGAACCAGTCTCCGGATGGAGTTCAAGAACACTGACAGACTCCCAATGGCAACTGCTCACTTCTGACCCTCACTGCCTTACTTTTAAGGGAAAAGGATTCTCATCAACTTTCATTTCACTGCAGAGAGGTCAACGCTCCTCAAATGAAGGAAGTGAATGATGACCTACTCTGGAAGAACATTCAGGATAGGCTAATCTTGGCATTTTCATTGTCTGGGTTAACTAACATCTGGGAAGTTTAAGATAACAAGAACTGAGGGGAAATGAAAGAAGAAATTCCTGATAGGTTAAGAAATGAAGGCCTCTTCTCTGTTTATGGGGGGAGTTGGGAACCTCTTCTGCTTTTAGACACAGCTGAAAAATCTAGTGTCAGAGGACTTTTGTACACTATTTGGCAGAGCCTCTACAGCAGTGGTACTTAACCTGTGGGTTGCAACCCCTTTGGGGGTCAAATGACCCTTTTACAGGGGTTGCCTAAGACCATCAGAAAACACATTTTCTGATGGTCTTAGGAACCAAGACACAGCTCCTCTATCAGTCTCCAGGCAGGTCCGCCCACATGCAGATACAACCACATATAAGTATTAAAGGGACACAGCATTAGGAAGGTTGAGAACTACTGCTCTAGAGGCTCTTTGAATACACTGACTACAGGACAGGTTAAGTTTTTTGACGAGTTGAAAGGTATCATCTAGTCCAATCTCCTAATTTTACATATTTAGACACTGAGACCCAGGGATGCAAATTAATTTGCCATGATTTCATCATGGTTAATTCATTCAAAATTGTCACTGAAATAATTTTACAATCAATATTTCAGCATGTGTAGAAAGAATTTATTCATCTCTTGGCATGTCATTGATTCTCCACCCCAAAAACATTCACAATGGTATTCTATGATAAAGGCCTAAATCTGCTGAATATGTTGATGGAAAATCTTCTGTCCTGGTCAATGCAGGAGGGATTTCTTTCTTTTTTTTTTTGGAAGGGCAGTTGGGGTTAAGTGACTTGCCCAAGGTCACATAACCTAGTAAGTATTAAGTGTCTGAAGTCATATTTGAACTCAGGTCCTCCTGACTCCAGGGCTGGTGCTCTATTCACTGCACCATCTAGCCACCTACCTTCCCCCCCCCCCCCCGGAGTAATTTCAACGAGCACTTTCTTTTGTTAACACTGTTTGTTAGCGAATGCTATACACCCTCTTTATTACTTATTTCAATGGACATTTATGACCTATGGCAGCTAGTAATGGAATTCAAGGTCCTCAGTTCTGGACTTTCACCTCAATTTTCTATGTTACTACAGGTGTGACAACACATGGATTAATCTCTTGCTTTCTTGAAGGCATGTGCTCATTAAATACTGCTTGGTGCTAGAGATCAGTATCTTCAGAGGTAGCTACCATCAGCTCCATCCTGTCACAAGTGCTAGTAAATTGGATCAGAGACAAGGATGGGACATTCCATTCACTCTGCACCTCACTTACCTCTGATCTATACTCCACCCCATCCTAAAACCCTGGGATTTCATAATGAAAGAGATGAGGAGAGCCCACTAATGGAAGCAGGCTTCTCCTAATCTTCAACCTGCCTTCTGTGATCTTTGTCACATGAACAAAGAGCAGGTTTCAACAAATAAATATGAGCAAAAAGTCCATTCTGGGTCAAAAGCCAGTGGTTTTCTCCTACCTGTTCAGATGAAAACTCTCATCACTTTCATCTGTTCAGGTTGTGAGCTAATGCTCTGGGGAAGCTAAGATCCGTACATCAGTTAAATTCCAAAGATTTGCCTTAAAAGAACTAACCAGACAAGTGGGAGGAATTCCAAAGGTATTTCATCTCTTGCGGTCAATTAGGTGAAACCACACACAAGATTTCACTTTTTTTTCCCTAGGTGACCATGGGAGGAAAAAAAGTAGAACAAATGAGATAGAATGATAAAATTTGGGAGCAAAGAACTTTGTTCATTTTACAGCAAAGGAGACTGAGGCCCAAGAAGGTAAAAATGACTTTTCTGTGGTCAAGTTAGTGGTCATGGATGATTAGAATGTTAAGGAAATTCTTACTTGGTGCTTAATAAATACTTGTTTATTGACTGATTTGGAGCCATTTTGGAGAGGTAGCTCTAAAATCAAGGCCCACTCTCTCTTGAAATGGAACTTTGTAAACTTTTAAAGGAAACCAAATTAAGAGTAAAAAAACATGCAGTGTCACTTTGATCCTTTCCACTCCAGAATGAAAGAGGAATAAAGACTACCTAATACATTATCTATGTTTACATTCAATGTTCTCCCTGCCTTATCTAGGAAAAGCTGACCAGAAGAATAAATATTAAAACATCCCCTACTAGATGTGCTACTGTCTTACCAAACACGTTCTTGGCAGAGGGAAGCTACCGGCTACATTCTACCAAGAAATTTGCTGCCCATTAATAGTCATGAAGGTTAGAAATCAGTCTATATGTATGAGAAAATGTCCCTGGGCCCACAAATACAATAAAGCTCGAACAAGGTGGCCACCAATGTATAGAAGGAGCTGGGCTAACTAAAGCCCTCTTGTGAAAGACTCCTTTTGCCCAACCTCTTGACTAGTGAAATTTGAATAATGAACTGGCTAAGCCAGAAGAAAGGCAGTGCCTTTCTCTTAAAGAAAAAAAAGTCATATCATCAATGGTATATCCTACTTCACTGCAGTTTAACAAGAGTTTCCACATCAGAATGAGTTATCACATACATGAGCTAGGGGTCTGGAGACAGGGTAGAGAGAGAAGTAAGACAATTAGAATATGGTTTTAGAAAGCTACTAGTTCATTATTAATCACAGAAGGAATAATGAGACCAGATGATGTTCTTTGAAATCCTAGTTCTAAGAAGAAATAAGGATGAACTTAAGGTGGAGAGAGCACCAAAAGTCGAAGAGCATGACCTTGGAAGACACTGCTGAATCTAGGATATGAGTGAAAGAAGAGGTTGTCCAAATCTCCTAGAAATCTGGATCAGGACAGGGATTGCTTAGGGCCTGTCATTCCTTTCCAATACCCCACCTCCCTGTGGACATTGAATTATACTTACTCACACCCACACCAACATGCTCATAACCCTTCATGGGAAGCCCTGATGAGGGTTCAGGAATTATATATACATATATCAGAATGGGTTATAAAAGATATGCAAAAAGGAATGCAGGGATTTCAAAGGAAAAGCAATTTGGGAGCTTAACCACTCTTAATCAGAGAATGGTTCTGAACAGATTCTTGCCAAGAGATATCTTGTCTATACCTTAAAAACTGCTACTTCCTCTTTTCTGTTAACTTCCTTTCCAAATCCACATTTTATCTTCTACCTTCCCTCTCTTTGCAACAATCCAGAGTACTTTCATTCATCTTCAGTCATGTAGGTCTCCTGTTTCCAATCTATCTTTAAAAATAAATGTTCTTAGAGTCTGAAATCCCTATCCTTTTGAATTGCTTTTAAATTCCCACCCACCAACCTCCTCTGTCTCCCTCCCTCCCTCCCTCCCTTCCTTTCTTTCCCATCCCCCTTTCTTTGCCCTAAAACACTTTTCTTGGGCATCAAAATTCCGTTGGAAGTTCCCTGGGGGAAGAGGGAAACTCTTAGATGAGAACTTCCATCATCTCTCCATCAGGAAACTCGGGTTTATGAAGCAAACTGCTTACTCGGCCTTTGTTGTCAGGAGTCTTCCCCTGGTTGGGAGAGGTCTCTGCCAAAAGAAAGAGAAAGATATCCATCCATACATACACACACATTATACATATATATACATACACACATATATATGTGATAATAGCCCATTCATCAAAAAGAAAAAAAAACAACTTCAAAGGGCTTTAGAAGCCCTTCTTTAAAACCAAACCCTTTCAATATCATCAAGAATGTTTGGGGTAGAGGGGAAGGAACCTAGCCCAGTAAACACCCTTTCTAAACATGCCCTCCAGTTTACAAGTGGGATCCAAGCACGACTCTTGCTCCTTTACTGTACCTGTTCATCTTTCTCCTTAAATTGCCTACCTTCCCTCACTCTGCCCCCCAATAGCACATGCATCTTGAGCCAGATTTCTGCAAGGATGTATCTTATGTTTAAATAACAAAGCTAAAAGATCCTATTGTTTAGAACACCATATAAATAAATAAAGCACCATTAATATATTTTTAATAAATATAGAGTTCATTTTTTTTCTCAAATTAGAACTATGAAAAATTGCCCTCGCTCCACCTCTACCCAGAAGGTCTAAATTAAAATCACCCTTTACATTAAAAAAAATTAGCTTTCCCTTGGCTTTGACAGTGAATAAGATACTTCTGTAGCCACTGAGTATTCAGGAAATGTTAATGACAAAATCTCACACTTTTGGGAAAAGCCTTTTCCAAACTCCACAGCTGAATCAACTACTATACTCCAAGCATCATAGGGAGACATGTTAAACCCATCACTGGGATAGGGACTGGATCTGTGATTTCATTGGTACAGGACAATGATGTCAAACTCAAATAGAAACTGATCCCCTCCCACAGCAAACTGATGTACAAAACCATAAATTAACATTATCTATGTTGTACTGTATTTTTATTTTGTTAAGAATTTCCCTGGTTCTTAATAGAGTTGCAAGTTTGACACCTCTGGTGTAGGAGGACTCCCAGAGGAGGAAATTCCCACCACCAAGGCAGGCTGGCACCCTCTCTACAAGTTATGGTCTTAGAGAGTTTCCTAAAGCAAGGGTGTCAAATTCTAATAGAAACTAGGGTCACTACATAATACACAAGGACCCCTGCAGGCCACATTTGGACTCAGAAAACCATACATGTTTATATACTGTACTTTTTTATTAATTTATCAACACATTAAAATCGTATCAGAACTACATTTTAATTTGGTTAGGATCTATGTGGGAGTGCTGTGGGCTGCATCCATCCTGTGTTTGACACCTCAGGCCTGCAGCCCCCTTTAAGCTTAGGGGGCTTAATCCCTTTGCTCAGGTTCACATAGCCAATGTGTATCAGAGTCAGAATCAGGATCTGAATCTAGGTCTTCCTGGTTCTGAGTATAGTACTTTATCGACTACACTACTCTTGCCCTCATGCTCAAAGAAATTTTACTTTCCATCCTTCAGAAAGAGAGTTAAGTTCAATAATAATTAAATACAAACTGTCTCCAGAATCAGAAGTCTCCAAGCCAAGATGTTTTCCCTACCTGTGATCTCTCCTGACCCAAGCTTCCCTCTCTGCCCTTCCCCTCCCTTACTGCATAGAAAAGCCCAGGTCCTACAAGTAGGGAAATACTCACCCAACTTTTCTCCAGGCGCCTTGGCCCCTGTGTGTTTCAAGATGGGGCTGTTTGAAGGGGTAGTGCTCAACTTGCCACGACTAGGGAAAGTAGACATGCTGGACCAGAAGGGGTCAGAACTCTTGTCGGTCTGAGTGCTACTGTCTTTGCTTCCTGTTTTGGCATGGGAGCTGCCTACCAGTACCATGGAAGCTGCTGGGGACAGAGATGAAGCTGCTGGTGGTGGCAGGGGAGGAGGTGTCGGCAGCAAGGGAGTAGAAGCATGATCATGGTGCTCCTTCCCTAATAGCAATCCTGGGAGTGAAAAAAGAAATGTGTTTCAACATCTTTATTAAGCATGGGAAAGATTTTCCATCTTAGCTAGCTAAAGTTCACAGTCAATGGGTTTGCCATCTGGGAATGTCTTAACAAAGCTGGCCTCCGTCATAGGTGATGTGTTCAGAGATCTAAAAACATTTCCTCGGGATGGCTAGGTGGCACAGTGAAAAGAGCACTGGCCCTAAATTTAGGAGGACCTGAGTTCAAATCTGACCTCAGACACTTGATGCACTCATTACCTGTGTGACTATGGGCAAGTCACTTAACCCCAATTGCCCTTCAAAAAGCAAAAAAAAAAAAAAAACCAGAAAAAAAAACCCAACCAAAAAAACCATTTCCTCTCCTGGCTTGCTCTTATTTCTGAAATTCTCCCCAGTATAGCCAATTCCTTGGCCTTGGCTATACTGTGACTCTATAGTCTCATGTAAACCCTTGCTGAAAAGCAAATTGCTATTCAGCATTCTCAAGTCAGTGATTGGTTTGCCAGATCAGTCAGGAGATGATGGAAGAAGAGGTACATTTTTAATTACCTTGGGGCGGGAAGGAAGGTTAAGAGAAATGGGCAACAACAGAGCGACTCCAATAGGATGGAGACACCCTGTGCATCCAGGCTTGGGCAAACTGCTCAGTGCTCATGAGGAGTTGGCTTCCCTTCTTTCACTATATCCCCCAGAAACGGCCTAAGGCTGTAACTGTGGGAGAAGGGCAATGGGTCATCCTAGACATCAAGGTCTTCAGATGTTTCCAAGCAGAGCTGGGCTTGGTGAAGATCTTGTCCTAAGGCCAGGGCACCAAAGAGCACAAGGGTGACTCCTGAGAAAAACAATCAAAGAAGGGCTCATTTTTCAAAGGAGTTGGCTATGAAAGTTTGTAGTGTGGGAGACATATATGTTAGGAAAAGCTGTCTCCAAAAAGTTCTGGGTTTTATACATAGTCCATTAAGTGCTACTCATTATAGGAGCATAGATTAAGAGCTTGAAGGGAACTTTGAGGCAATCTAGTCCAACCCCTTCATTTTACAGATGGAGAAACTGAGGCCCAAAGGTTAAGTCCAAGGTCACACAGGGAATAAGTATAATAGACCAAATAAAGTCAAGTCAACAAGCATTTATTAAGTGGTAAGTGCTGGGGCAGAAAGGCAAAAACAATCCCTGAGGCCCTCAAGGAATTCACAGACAAATGGGGGAGAACAATATGAACAAGTAAAGTAAAAAAAGATTTGAACAGGGATAACGTGGCCCTAATCAGAGAAGGAAGGTTCCAGCAAGCATTAAGAGAGCCTAGGAAAGGGATCTGAACCCAAGTACTTTAAATCCAGTGTCAGTGTGCTTCCCCCGTACCACAATGCTTTCCAAGTCAGTTTGTCCGATTCATAAAAGACCCACAGCAGCTAAGTTTATATATCCTCTTTCCCAAAGCAGCCTAAACAATGATGCATAGATTGCCTCTAACTGCACACAGGTGTCCCTTGGCCTGAAGGGAAGCCTACTCGAGATGTTGCTCTGTTCCATCATCCCACACCAGGGGTATCTCAGTTTTGCCAGGACCCTTGGGAAGCTTGCCTGGAGCCCCTTCCACAAATCAGAATGGGATGTTGTAAGGTTTCCATCTACCTCCTTATAAAGCCAATCAAGATATGTGTCTCAGAGCTCCGACTCAGCAATAGATATTGGGCCCTGCATGTCCTAGTCATTACTGAAGGCAGAAATGAGAGGAGGGACAGGAAATGGGACAGAAACATTTCCTGAAGTTTCAAAGTCTCAAAATCTGCTGCAAGGAAAAACTTGCTAACAATCAGAGTTGTCCAAAATAAGAATGGGCTGCCAGAGTCACATAGAGATCACATGTCCAGGGACAGTGCAGAGGGGAATTTTGTTCAGGGAAAGGTTAAGTCTTCTGAGATCCTGCCTACCTCTGAGATTCCAGGTGGCAGCCCTATTCTGTGCTTAGAAGGTTGGAAGGAGAGAGGGTAGAGCAGGAGGAAGATAAAAGGCCTGGTGGGTAGATGTCACAAACTGACTTCAGGCTGGCCTCCTCTTGACACATTTCCAGCTGTCCTTGATCGCGCCTCTCTTTCCTTGGGTCTCCAGCAAGCCTCCCTAGCAGTGGGGTGGAGCACAATTGCCCTGGAAGGGGTCTTTGATGAGCACAGCTGCTGTCCACACGCCCTCTTTGAAGTCAATTTCCTTTGAGGGTGGGGGCTGCTGAGACAAGACTGTGGAGGGACTTCAAACAGAGATCCTGGCTGGGTAGCTTTGATCACCAGACTTCTTATTCTTCATATTCCCTTATGTTCTTAACCCCCCTGGCACTAAGCAGTCAGAATTCTCTAGTGTTTCCTGGGTTTAGAACCCCCATCCCCACCAGGTCCCCCCCACCCTGTCTGCAGTACTAAGGGAAAATATCACATGGGGCACAAAGTCTGCTCCTAAGGAGAATCTTCAAAGGAGGTCAAATTTGTCAGAGAACTGCCCTCCCCATCTTACCCCAGTACCCCAGCTGCTTGGGAAATTCAGCATGGGGGAGTGAGGAATTCTGTAAGGAAAAGACGTCTAGGAGCATGTCTATGGCAAAGCTCTACTTCTAGGCCTCCTTGAGCCCTAATTTTTATCCCCAACCTTAAGTATTTCTGCTAGGAACTCCAGTGAGGAGAGCACTAAACTTGAGAGTCATAGGACATGATTTTGAATCTCGAGTCTGTTTACAGCCTATGTGACCTTGGACAAGTCACCTAACTGGACCCTCAGACCACTCTATTTGGAAGCTACTGCTTGGTTTTAACCCCATGGAATAAGATGCTCTGCACTGGGTGCCTCCTAGCCTCCCATCCCCCATCTCCACTTTCCTGCCTCCTTATGTATGCTGTCTTCCCTTTGGGATTTTTAAGCTCATCAAGGACGGCAATTGTCTTTCTTTTTATTAATTGTTGTCCCTGGTGCTTAGCAGATGTCTGGTTCATCAGAAGTGCTTAAGGAATGTTTATTGGATTGGAATGGATTAGATCTAACCTGCCAGAACCTCACCTCCTTTCAGGATCTGTAAATGAGAAAGCTGGATCAGATGAGATCTAACATACCTTTTGGCTGGATCTATAAGCCTTTTAATGCCTACTCACAAAACCTCCCTGAAGCCCTGCCTTACACAACAGGAATAACAAATACTACACCATCCACTAATGTCCTCTTCTCCTGCCTCAATGCGGTGCCAAGGTGACCCCGTGACTTCAGGGGTGGTACAAGCTCTGGCAGGTCCCACAAAGCCTGACGGTGTTTGAGTGTGGACCTAGCCATGGACTTGTATGTCTGCCCGCTAAAAACTAGCCTAGCAAAGGACCAAGAGAATCATCCACCAGAAGCCTGGCTATGACTGCGGAAATGTAGCGTGCCCAACCAACTCAGGAAACTGCCTGCTAAAGGTCAAAAGGGCTGCAACACATCAGGGAAGGACTGAAGAATCATATATCCCTATGGCACATTTCCTTTTTCAGGATAATTTGAAATCTATTATTTCTTTTGCTCCTCGCCTGTGATATACATTGGGCAGTTACTAGTCCCATTGCAAAAGAAGCAAAGTTAAGTCACTCACCCAAAGCGTCATGCAATAAGTGGCCAGCACAGGTCTAAAATGCTGGTCTCCATTCTCCTATCTCTTTCCACTGAATTGTCCTGCTCTCACAAGTTCTCACTCAACAAGACACTCCAACTCCTGACACTAGGCATTTCCATGGGCCATCTCCCACGCCTGGAATGCTCTTTCTGCTTGCCTCTACCTACCGGAGTCTCTGGCTTTTTTCAAGTCTCAGCTGAAAACTCATGTCTTCTAAGAATCCTCTCCCAGTCCCTTTTAATGCTAATGTCTCTCCTCTAATTTTTCCTGTTTGTACCCAATTGTTGACGTGTTTCTTTTCCCATTAGATGAAGAGGGACCTAGAGAGCAGGGGCTGTTTCTGCTATTCTTTGTATCCACAACACCTGGCACATAGTAGGTGCATTTAGCAGGCACATGTTGACATCCTTTGTATCCATAGTGCTTAGCATGGTGCCTGGCACATAGTAGGTGCATTTAGTAGGCACATAGTAAGTAGCATTTACTAAAATGTTTACTGACAGACTACTTAATATTTCACTCTGATCTGTTGTTCAGTACAGAGAATGTGAAGAGGTACAGAATTTACCAATGCTTCCTTTCCAGGTCCTCTCCTCCTTCTTCTCTTCAGCCAACTGGCTGCTGGTAAGAGATGTCTGGCGTGAGTGTGTTCCAGTGGCTGCAGCAATGGATGGCACAGAGCGGGCAGGGCGTAAGCTGGAGGTATCTGTCTTTCCTGCATCTTTTCTAGATCGCTGCTGAAGGACCTTGATCATGGCATCTTTCTCTATGATTTTGGCATGGAGATTTTTTATACTAGGGAGAGAGTAACAGCAAAAAAACAAAACAAAACCCTAGATTACAGACAGAATTCTCATGTTTTGCCACATAGTAATAACTTAAGAGAATGGGTGGAGTTTCAACGTAAAATTGTAAGATGCAGGAGCAGGCAGAGCGTCTATGTCAATCTACCCCAAACCTTGATCTGACCAATGAGGTCATCACTGGGTTCTTCATCACTGAAGTATGTATTAGTGTGTGCTTGTATGTATCTGGGGCTAACCATTCCACTTTAATTATCATGACTTCTATGTTGATATCACTGACCTCGCAGATCTACCACCTAGACTTGCCTCCCCCCACTGATGTCTTCATCTAAGGGCATTGAGAACATCAAGGAAGTTGGTCCACCAACATTTTTTTTTTGCATCATCCCCCATATACAATTCACACTTCCCTATCTTTTGCCTGTGGTTAACACCAGTTCTGATGCTGAGAATAATGCGGTTCTTGTGCACCATCTTCTTTACTGAACATATCCTTTGCCCCTAAAGTCCAACTCAAATACCATCACTTTCAGGAAGCTTGTAGATACTACTAACTTTTGTCCCTTCCTAATGCAGGAACCCTGTATCCTTTCATACTATAGCTATGGGTCTATGTGCTGCATCTACCGACTAGGTTATAAGCACCGTGCACTCATCTGTAAGATGATCAGACTAACTCAGGTGAGGTCTCAAGTCTATGATCTACAAAGGCAGGTAGGATGTCTTATTTAAACCTTTTATCTCGCCTGGCACCAAGCACAGGGCTCTGCACAAGGCTGGTGGTAATGAACACCTGGCTGCCTTTCCTTCCAAAATTTGGTTTCCAAATCTTTGGTCTCCTTCAAAGCTCTGCTGAAGAGCCATTCTCAACACAAAGCCTCTTCTGATTCCCCCATCTGTTAACTGTTGTTGTGCTCAGTCATTTCAGTTGTGTCCAACTCCTCATGACCCCATTTGGAGTTTTGTTGGCAAAGATACAAAGATACCATTTCCTTCTCCAGCTCATTTTACAGATGAGGAAACTGAAGCAAACAGGGTTAAGTGACTTGCCCAGGGTCACACTGCTAGCATGTGTCTGACAGCACATTTGAACTCAGGTCCTTCTGACTCCAAGTCTAGCACTCTATCCACTGTGTTACCTAGTCTCCCCAAGCTGCTAGTGCCTCCCCTCATTATACGGAATCACCTTGTATCTATTTGGTATATTTGATATTTGTATTATATATACCTCATTATACACACACACACACATTATCTATATATACACACATATTGTCTAGCTCCTTGATGGCAGAAATATTTTTTACTTCCACAATTCCTGGCACACAGCAGACACTTAAGAAATGTTTGTTGATTGACTAATTAAATGAATTATTTCTGATGAATGAGAACCTGTAGCAACCACTATCAGCTTTTCTATGGACCACTGATTGACCAGAAGTTCCGAGGATCTGCTGCACCTCAAGGGTGGTAAAGTGACCCAGACACCCTAGAGCTCATCACAGATAAAAACAGATAGACTAGGGGAGGCTAGGTGGCACAGTGAATAGAGCACCAGCCCTGGAGGCAGGAGAACCTGAGTTCAAATCTGACTTTAGACATGTAACACTTACTAGCCGTGCGACCTTGGGCAAGTCACTTAACCCGCATTTCCCTGCCCTCCCCCCCACCAAAAAAAAAAAGGAAAAAAAAAGATAGACTACAGGGGTGGGACACCTGAAGCCTCAAGGCCACATGTGACCCTCTAAGTCTTCAAGTGCAGCCTTTGACTGAATCCAGACTTTACACAACAAACCCCTTTAATAAAAGGAGTTGTTCTGTAAGACTTGGACTAGGTCAAAAGGCTGCACCCAAGGACTTAGAAGGCCACATGTGGCTTTGAGGCTGCAGGTTCCCTACCCCTGGATTAGAAGTTGAAGAAAGACTCCCAAGGTGGGCAGGTAAGTGGAAAGAGGCAATGTATTGTAGTGGCTAAAACACCCACTGGGAGTCAGGCAGCCCAGGTCTGGTCCTGACTCCATAAACACTGAAACTGGCTGACTCTGTATTCCCTAAGCTCTCTGGACATCAATCCCCTCATCGTTAAAACAAAGAGGGAAGGGAGAGAAGAGAATAAGGCAGGGGAAAATAGTGACCCAGATGATCTCCCACATTCCTTCTCGCTCTGATGGTCTGCGATTTTATGAAATATTTTCTATATTCTCTAATCTCATCCCACTCCCTAACTCCACATCAACCTTCAGTGAGATTAGAGAGACAGATTAGTAGTTACAGAACACAGTTCTTGTGAACACAACCTCAGGTTCAAAGATGGGTTTTAGCATAAAATTTCATAGGTATTTAGAGCTACACATACCAACCTTTCCTTTGGAGACAGACAACAGCTAGATCTTCCTCCCTTCTCTCTAGGTGCTTCCTTTTCTCACTCAGAAAGCACCGGCTCAGTATCACTCTTATATTTAGCCCAGTACTCCGGAGTCAAGAAGACCTGAGTTCAAATCCAGCTTCAGACATCTAATACCTATGTGACCTTAAGCAAGTCACTTATCTTCTGTCTTAATCAGTTTTCTCAATTGGAAACTCAGCCTTCTTTTAGGACCCTGGAACAAGTGAACATGAAATAGTCTTGCACAATTATTCCAGTGCAAGTGACCAGGGATCTAGAAAACCATTACAGGTCCATTTCTGGCCCAGAGAGAGCTGGTAGATTAGGGATGCAAACTGGGACATAAATTTTCAGACATGACACATTTTTCTTATTTGCTACAAGGGAGGTTCTATTACAGCAATGGAGAAGAGAAGTTAGAAGAAGGAGATAGTGATGTTTTAAAAAAATCACTATATATTTGATTAAAAAGGAAAATTATGTGATTTCAAGGGAAACAAATGGTCAGAGCTGCTAAGTCTCATGGAAAGAGTTGCATGGGTCCCTTACGTGTACTCCATGTCCTGGCACCTCCTATTGGCTTGCACGACTTCCTCCTCCTCCTGCCAGATACGGACCTCTAGGGAGCTCTCATTGTAGCTGCCATTCCTGGAGTGGTTGATGATTGTGGCATCCCTGATGACAAAAGACACAAGACACACACTTGCATTATTCATCACGACCTGATGAAAAATGAGGCGCCTGGTTTTTCAATGCCAGCAGATGTCTGCTCCTGTCAGCATCACAGGTAGGGATTTCTCCCCCAGACAAAACACCTCCATTTCCATCTACATCGTGAACTATCAGGTTTAATGTCAACAGTCTATGTTTATGTGGGGCTCTAAGGTTCACAAAGTTCTTTCTTCACGACAATCCTGTAAGATTAAGCAGTAATGGCACTATTATTCCCACTGCATGGATGAGGACATTAAGGCTCAAGGTCCTACGGCTAGTAAGAGGGGTGTATGCTGGGCGTGTAAGCTTTCCTGATAGAACGGAAACTCCTCGAGAGCAGGGGCTGTTTCAGTTTTGTCTTTGTATCCCCAGTGTCTAGAATAGAACAGACACTCAATAAATGTTTGCTGATTTTTTCTGTACATTTTTTTTTGGCAAATGTTTTTACCTCTTTCCTTACTGAGTTCTTCCTGTCCTGCCTCTATGATAGTAACAGCTAATACTAGCTAGCATTTATACAGTACTCACTATGTGCCAGACATTGCACTAAGTGCTTTACAAATATTGTCTCGTTTGGTCCTCACAATACTGGGAGGTGCATGCTCTTTCTAGCACTGTTTTACAAGTGAGGAAACTGAGGAAAACAGAAACTAAGTGACTTGCTCAAGGTCACGTAGCTATGAAATGTCTGAATCTAGATTTGAACTCAGGTCTTTTTTTACTTCAGAGTACTGGGCTAAATATAGGAAACCTGCATTCTCATTTCAGCTTGGCCATGTACCAGCTGGGTGTCCTTATGAGCAAGTCATTGCTTTTCTGAACCTCAGTTTCCATATTACTTCCCTTTTCCTTTCCTATTCTTCTCCTCCTCCTCCTCCCTCTTTTTGAGACTAAGTCTTCCCATCTCACCCAAGCTGAAAGTCCAGCAGACACCTCCAAACCCAATTTCATCACTGATCAGCGTGGAAGCTTTCATTTGCTGCATTTCCAACATAGTTTACCCCTCCTTAGGCAGGCTGGTAGCTCTATATTCCTTTGGACTTGCCATATTGACCCCAAACTTCTCAAAATTCAATTGACCCATCAGCCTAAGCCTCCCCAGTAACAGGCATTACGGGCATATGCCATTCACTACACTCTTCCCAGATCTTTCTCATAAGACCTGCTGTCCAACCAGGCCTCCCTCATTTTGTGCTTGTGAAGTTGGGTTTTTTCCCCCTCATGTGTAAAGTTTTATACTTCTTTCCATTTAACTTCATTTTATTAGATTCAGTCCAATCTTCCAGCTTGTTAACATCTTTTTGGATCATGTGACTCTGCCATCTATCTCAATAAGCTTTATTTAATCAGCAAATTTAATAAACATGCCATCTGCATCTTTTTCCAAGTCTATTAAAATAACATTTCTATGTTACACATTTTTCATCAGTGTATACTTTTGGCCTTCACAGGGTCTTTGGAAGGATCAATTGTGATAATGGCCATTAAAGTGCTTTGTAAACTATAAAACCCTTTATAAATGGAAGGTATTATAATATTATCTCATTTCTGGGCATCTCACCAGAAATTCCTTAATTCTGTAGTTAAGTAACGAGTACAAGAACCTCTTAATGAGCTAATAAAATGTCCTCCACTTAGCATTCGTTAAAGGAGAAAGAAACACCACCAATTTCACAAGAGTGACTAAAGAAATATGACATAATAGGCCATTATGATGGCTTTGGTGCCTTCAGCTTTAGTCTCTGTTGGTTCAGGCCCAAGTAGCCTCAAGAGACTCACAAAAGAGACGGTAAGGCTATATTGTTAGATGTTCTTTTAAAATTTTAAGACATCCTTCAGTCAATCAAGATCCTAACCCAAAGTTTTGGTGCACTAGGATTCCAGCAGCCAAATACAAGTTATAGGCAAAAGACTCAAGTTTGGGAACAGGCAGAGACCCAGAGTCCTCTCAGTTCCTATTTTAAGCAGGCAACTACAGATATGCAGGAAGCTACTTGAAAACTGTTTTCCCAAAAAGAACATAAGCTCTTTGAGTGGCTAGGTGGTACAGCAAATAGAATACCGGCCCTGGAGTCAGGAGGACCAGAGTTTAAATCCGACCTCAGATACTTAACACTTCCTAGCCATGTGACCTTGGGCAAGTCACTTAACCCCAATTACCCTGCCATCCCCCTCCAAAAAAAAGAATATAAGCTCTTTGAGAGAGGATACAGACTACTTTGTTTTTATAACAGTACTTCTAGCTCTTGGTATATAGTAAAGGAGGTTAATAGATGCTTATCAATTGACTAATTTGTTGATTGAAACTGAGCTGACAGCCTCTATCTTGGAGACAATATTTACTGCTTTCAAACATTAGTTTGGGCCTTTCTTTGAAAGAGAAACAAGACAATGCCTTTTCTAAGGTGGAAGCAATTAACTGTCAACAGCAGCAAATCATTTCCAAATAAGCTCCCAAAAGACAACCACTTCCATTTTTGGGTTTTTTTGGCCATGCCTGAGTATAAATCTAGGAGACAAGGGGAAGGGAAAGTGAACATTTTGGTTACAAGTGACAACAAATGGAGCTTCCTCTCAATAGAGACAATATGCAGTCTTCCCCATGAAGCCCTTAGCATGGTACTAGACACCTAGTAAGCCTTCATTTTTTTTTAATCATTCATTTACCAGCAGGGGCTGGGAAAGATACAAGCCAGCATGACTTCTCATGCTCCCAATTCTACCCTCAGCCCACCTTGATTTCAGCACATAACAACATCTTCTACTTTACTGAGGACAGAGCTGTCCCACCTCCAAGCCTATAAACCTCTCATGTCCTCACCCATCTTTGCCAGTCTCCAGAGGATGAGATGGCCCTCTTCCTTGCTAAGATGCATCTCTGCTTTCTGCAAGAAACCTTTCCCAATTCTCCTTCATGTTAGGATCTTCTTTCTGAGGTTTTCTCCCAACTTATCATGTATATATCTTGTTTGTACATAGTTGTTTAATTGTCATGGCCTTTAGATTGAGAGCTCCTTAGAGGTGGGGACTATTTTTGCCTTTCATTGTGCCTCCAGTATATATATATATATATATATATATATATATATATATACACACCTATATAAGTAGGCACTTAATAAATGCTTTTTGCCTTAACTCTACCTGTGCTCTGCATTCTATCCCCTTCAGTGTCCTCTGTGGCCTTTCTCCATCAATCATTTCCTCTCTATTAGAGATTTTTAATCTATTAGAGAATCTTTAATCTTTCCTTCCTTACCTTTTGCCTACATATATATGCTTATATTTCCACATTCTAAAAACAAACAAAAACCATCACCTGACTAATACTCCACTAAGACACTTCTAAATATTGTACACTCTGCTTTCATGTCTTCTCCCTCCCCTCTCCACTCCCCACTCAATTCCAGGTCTCTGCAATCTGACTTCTGTTCCCATCACTCTTCTAAAACTGCTCTCACCATATTGCCTAACAACTTCCTTATTGCCCAAACTAAAGGCCTGTTAAGAATCATCACTCTCTTTAACCTTCCTACAGCATGAATCAATTGACTTCATTCTTAGTATCCCCACTGGTATGTCTTGTGTGATTCTAATTGTGGCTCTGTCATACTTGAATTGTTTTTTTTTCTATTTCATTCTTGATACTTTCTCCTCCCTTGGATTCCTTGACATGGCCCTCTCATTTTCCTCCTATTTCTAGAAATGCTCCTTTTTCTTTTTCCCTAGCTCCCCATCTTTCTTCTGCCACTTAAACATGGTTATCTATAAAAGACTCTATATTTGATCCTCTGAAATCTCCCATCTTCACTGTCTTGGAAATCACATCCATTCCCATTACTTCAATTATAACCTCTATATAGACAATTCCCACATCAATTTCTTTACTCCCTATTTCTCCCCTGAGTTGCAGTCCCACATCTGATTATGCAACATAAAGCAAGTATACTTGATTCAATGCTACTTGAAACCATGTAATTAAGAGTTTGAATAATTCAGATCATGCCACATGAGCATTAGTCATAGAATCTCAAACTATTTGTCTTGAAGAAGAAATGGGGGTGAGGAGAAGGGACATATGGTTGTCTTCAAGCATCTGAAAGGTTGTCATCTAGAAGGATTTGGCTTTTCCTGTTAAGCCCCAGAGGGGAGCACTAGGTGTAATAAGTAGAAACTATAAAGGAACAAATTTAAGATTGATGTAAGGAAAAGCATCTTAATAATCAGAGCTACACCAAAGTGTAATGGGCTGTCTCTAGAGATAGTTTCCTAGAACTCCCTTGAAGTCTTCACACAAAGGTTGGAAGACTACTTGTTGGGTGGGTAGATTGCAAAAA
Source organism: Pseudocheirus occidentalis (assembly GCA_028646575.1). Lineage (NCBI taxonomy): Eukaryota > Metazoa > Chordata > Mammalia > Diprotodontia > Pseudocheiridae > Pseudocheirus > Pseudocheirus occidentalis. The sequence continues at coordinate 123,212,470 of CM053596.1, forward strand.
AGAATTTGTTTAAAGTATGAGCTGAATTAGATGGCCTGTGAAGTTGCTTCCAACATGAAGATTCCGTAAATTCGGCTTCCTCTCCGGCTGGATGTCCAAATGGTGTCTCAAACTTACTGTGTTTAAAATTGAGCTCCTCAGCATCTTCCCCAACACTATCATTCCCCCTTTCTTTGATATTTCTTTCAGGATACCAGCATTTTTCTCGATTGAATCATTGGTTATCTTGGTTGTTTCTCTTATCCCCCACATTCAATCAGTTGAAAAGTCTTATCATTTTTGCCTTTGCAATAATTTTCCCCTGTGGGCCACTTCCTCCGCATTCCCAATGTAACCCCTTGTGTTCTAATATTCAAGTCTTTCATAATCTTGTTTTTTTAGCTTTAGCTCACATTCCAGCCTTCATAGACTTCTCTATTTTTCAGTCTAAGATTGATAGAAGTTAAGAGGCTTGCTCAGAGTCAAGTCAAGAAGCTCCTACTATGTGTCAGACACTCTTCTAATCCCTGGGGATACAAAGAAAGGTAAAAACACAGCCCCTTCCCTTAAGGAGTTCACAGTCTAATGGAGGACATAACATATAAACTACCATGTACAAATAAAACATACACTGGGCAACATTGGAGATAATCCCAGAGGGAAGGCTAAATAGCATTAAGGGGGAATGAGAATGGCTTCTAAAAGAGATAGAATCTGAGCTGAGACTTGAAGGAAACTAAGAGATAAAGGGAAAGAGAATTTCAGGCATGGGAGAAGGTCAGTCAGAATTCCTGGAGTTGGGAGATAGGGTGTCTTGTTTGAGAAACAGCAAGGAGGCTAGTGTCATTAGATTGTAGAGTATGTAGAGGGAAGTGAAAGAATGGTAGTAATGGTATGTAAGGAGTCAAGTTACAGAGGGTTTTAAGAACCAAACAGAGCACTTTCTATTGGATTATGAAGGTAATGGGGTCATACAATGTCCGAGGAAGGATTCAAACCTAGGTCTTAAGTTCATTGTCCTAGCCACCATGTCTGCCACAGCTTCATGACTTTGATTCAAGTTTTGGAATGTGTCAGATATACCCAAGTTCAAACCTAGGTAGAAAAAAACATCCTAAAACCAGTTATTTGGGTTATGTGCCATTTTAGATTAGATGCTCCTCTGGTTCCTTTTCTTTTTTTTTTTTTGATAATCAAGAGATGATCATGCAAATTTTGGGACCAAACATGCAACTGAATGGATATACAAGGATTATTACTGCTACATTGGGACTTCCTGACTCAGAGGGATCAATTTATCTATCAACAAATATTTATTATGTTTTTACTATGTGCCAGGAACTGTGTTAATTTAGTGTGTGAGATACTAAGAAAAAGTGAAAAATCATGAATATCTTAGAATAACAAAATATAGTCTTTGGGTAAGAAAATTAGTAGTTACCTATCTCAGATCTTTCTTCATTGTGTCAGCAGAATACTTAGTCACTCCTCTGGCAAGTCCTCTGAATTATGACTCTGTGACCTCTTCCTCCAAACTTAACTTCCCATATGAGTGTTATCAAAAATAATGGGGTCTTACCTCTCAGCTGCTGCAGTTGCAGCAGCGTTCATGGCAAAATGTCGGATGGTGCTCTCCTCCAGGTACTTTTGTTCCCACTTGGTCATGTCAGCTTCCAGGGCTAAAATCCTCTCTTCCTTCTCCCTCACAAGCTCCATAAGTGCTGGGGCATTGTGGTCTGCCATGGTACCTGGCTGGCCATTTCCATGTCTCTGCAGAGGAGAAAGAAATAATAATCTTGATGCTCAAATGTACTCCAAGGCAGGCATCTTAACTTCTTTCCATGTCAGCCACCCTCAGAGACAAGGGTGCACATGCAGACTCATAGGTACTATCTACTTATATATATGAAGACACCTGCACAAATGATTATATGTACTACATATACATGTGCCCCATCCCCTACAGCAATGTACAATCAACATACATTCAAGTTCCACATGTACAAACCCATAGATCTCTAGAGCAGGAAAAGACCTTGGAGGACATCTGGTCTGCCCCTCTCATTTTACAAATGAGGTAACCAAGGTCCAGGGAGATGAAGGTCTCACAGGTGGAGAGCATCAGAGGTAAGCAGGATTTGAACCAAGGTCCTTTGCCTCCAGAGTCAGGTTCTTTCCATTGTGCCATGTTGCTTCTTTTGTCAATGGTAAAACTATCAGGCTGCAATGTAGGCAAGAGGAACTGAGTTTGAATCTTCCACTTACTCTCTGTGAAACCTGGAGCAAGTCTCTCAGCAACTCCTGGTCTCAGTTTCCTCATTTGTAAAATAAAGGAGCTGAAAAAGATGAACTCTAAGGTCCCTTCCTTCCTGAAATCTGTGTTTTATTGCCCTAGTGATCTAGGAATGGAATAAATTGCAAATCTTCAACTCCTTTCCTTTACCTCCTCCTCTTCCTCTCTTCCATGATCTGTTACCAACTCCTACTGAATTTTCCCCCCAAAATTCCTATTCATTCACATTGCTATCAGCTTAATCCATGCCCTCATAACCATACTTAAAATACTATACTAGCCCCTTTGAGTCCAGTCTTTCTCACATACTACTTCCAGACTGACTTTTCTTAAGGATTCCTTTAATGGCGTCATTCGCTTGCTCAAAAACCTTCAATAGTTCCCCACTTTCTACCATAAGTCTAATGCCCTTATTTCTTATTGCTCCCCATCACACACCTTCCTTTCTAAACCAGGTTGTTCTCACTGTTTCAGATCTCATAGCCCCCATGTCTTAGATGTCATATATACAACTAGTCATCTCACTGCTTTGTTCAAAAACCTTCAGTGACTCCCTGCTACTTACTAAACAAAGTTCAAACATGTCATGCCTATCACTGAAATCCTTCTAATAGCTGCTACCACCTTACTTTTTTACCACCACTTTATTTCAGGGTAAGGACAGTCTTCCTTACCCTTTTCTCCCAAAGCACCTAGCAAAATGCTCTCTCTGCACAAGTAGGTGCTTAATAAATGCTTATTATTTATTAAGCTACATTCATTCTCATCTCTATGTTTTCATCGTTCTTGTCCTTTCTTGCTTCCCGTCTTCTTCTGCCTACCCAAATCTCACCCATCCTCACAGGCCCTGATCAAATTCAAGTTTGGCTCTTGAACTGTCAAGTTTTCTTCAATATCTCTAGCTCTTACTGATTTGCCTCCTCCCTGAATTCCTTTATTTTGCACCAAATAAGTGAGCATTTAGTTATAGTCTATTGTGTATGGTTCAGTGTTCATCTCATTTTCCCAGGTAATCTGTAAGTTTCCTGAGAGCAGGGACCATGGTATACTTTTCCTGTATACCTCAAAGTGCTAGGCATGGCTGGGCATATGCTCTGTGTACAATAATGAGCTGTTCACCCCTTCCCATGAACAGAATCTCAGAATCACAGGACTTTAGAGCTGGGAGGGACCTATGAACAGCAGCTACAATAAAAAGGACAATGGACTACAAGCTGTAATTCCTGGTTTTCCTGCCTAGCTCTGACACTAACTAACAGCCTGCCTCTAGGGGAGTCCCTCAACTTCCTGATCTCAGGTTCTTTATCTTAAGAAAGGAAGGGGATTGGACCAAGTGAAATCTATGTCCTCTTCCTGGGTTAATGTTCTATTCCCAGGGCTAACATTCTATTCTTATATCTGCCTCTCTTCAATTTAATATTGTCAAAGGATCTTACTTAAATCAAGAGTTGAATGGGACCTTAGAGGCTGTCTGGTACAATCTCTTCACCTGGCAGATGAGGCCTTGGAAAATTAAGTGACCTGCCCAAGGCAGTAAGCATCAGAAGTGGAAATCAAACTCCCCTCCTTCATGTTAGCCCTTTGGATACGAAAAGACAACCATCATTGCTCTCCTGGGACCTAAGACTCCAGACTCTTTTTCTTTGATCTAAATATTATCAGTTCCTTACGGCATCATTTCTAGCCCACTCACCATATTGGTTGACAGTTCACAAACTTCAAGGGGAGACTTACATGGGTGAGAACACAGGCATACTGCCAAGGTAACAAGACTGGGAATTTTCCTTTCTCTTCCATGGGGCTGAAATTCGCCCCAAGGAGGAAGTGGGATCGCTTCTGTGAACCTGTATCACAGCTCTCAACACCACCCCTTTCCTCACCCAGCTAACTGGTCCAGGACTAGTCCTTATGGTCACTGATACAACTGGGTCAGTTCCTTTTGGTTGTAACTGCAGTGACACCATTCCTACCTCCCCTATCCATGACACAGATGCCACCAAGGTCTCCAGGGAAGCAAAGGACAGTGGCAACAGCCTATGAACTGAAGCCATTGAGGGATTGTCCTAAGTCTTCTAAAACAGGTAATGTGATTTGGAGAAGCATATATAATGATATCCTATTCCTACTCATCTTTTAATGGGAAGATATGGTAGAAATAAGACTGGGTTGGTAGTTAATGTTCTTCCCATTAAGAGGAATTAGAGAATTAAGGAATAGGATGATGTCATTATATATGTGGCCCCAAATTCCAGACCTGGATTCAAATCTCACGTCTGACCTTTACTGCCGGTATGATGCTGGGCAAGTCACTTACCCTTGTTAAACCTTAAAGCCTTCAGTTTCTTTATCTGTAAAATTAGGGGCTTCAACTTGATCTCATGTCTTTTTTTTGCTCTAAATCTATAATATTATGCTCCTCACAAATCAAGTACCACCCTGGGAGCACAGGTAGCAGTCCCTTTCTATGGCTTATTCTAGCAATGGAGAGGGAAAAACTGCCTAAGTCCTTGCCTTTGCTTAGCCCATCTTGCATTTTCAGGAACCCTGACTTATGAGTCCTTGGATGAAATAGTCTGCAGAGCCTCAATGCTAGTTTATGGGAGTTCTGTGCCACTAAGATCCCCATTGGAGCTGAAGCACCAACCACTCTAGGGCTTGGGCTCAGTTCCACAGTTGGCTACCAGCCCTAGCATCTGTGGTCAGTCCTAATTTAAGGCAGGACAAGAATGAGATCAAAGCTATACCAGATGCTCCCTTGGACGCTGGAGAATGTGGATTCCCAAACACAGAGGGAGATTCCTTTGCCCAGCTCCCACCTGCTCTTGAGAAGGGGGACATGACCTCAATTCCAGGAAGAGAATCACTTTCCCCAAGTCCCATTTAGGCCCTGGCTGGATGGCTTTTTTGGTCCCACTCTTTAGAGGCATTGAAGGACTACTGTTCAGTATCTCAGGGATTAGCCCCAGAAGATAAGAACACTTGGCTACTGATTTACCCAGTGGAACATGGAAGCAGCCAGGGAATAAACAAGGTTACTCAGCTTCTGAGAAGCTGGGTAGGACTCCCACCCCCTTGTGCCCCACGGATCTCCAGATGACTTCCCTCTTATGTTTATCAGAGTCCCTTTGCGGAAGAAAAGACTTGGCAATATAATACTTTATAATTACATAGCACTTTTATTCTAAAACACAGGACCAAAACTCCCTGAGGGTGGAGCCTGTGTTTTCCTCATCAGACAGGGAGCGGCATGGTCTGACACTTGTCTCATCTGCCATGTCATAGGCCATTATGGATTCAGAGTAGAGACTTCAATTCTAATCCTGACTCCAGCATTAACTAATTATATTACCCTGGGCAAGTTACAGTTTCCTATATAAATGAAGATAATAATAATAGCCCTATGTCAGAGTATTTTGTGAGAGTGAAATGAATAAAATATATACGTAAAGGAATGCTGAAAAGTAGTATCTATAAAGCTAAGGTGGTACCAGGTGTTGCTTTGTTTTGTTGGGGTGAGGAAGTGGGGAATGATAAGCCTGTCATTTTATTGATATGTGGAACTCCCTGCTCAGACTGTCTCTATCAGAGCAGATCAGTAATTGCTCCATAATTTAGAGGATGGCTTAAGGCATGGATAGGTGAAGTGACTTGCCCAGGGTCACACAGCCTCTTTAAGTGTCAGAGACAGGACTTGAACCCAGATCTTCCTGACTGAGACAGGCTCTCTCTCCACCACGCTACGCTGCCTCTCAAAGGTATTACTGTTATTCTTATTACTATCGTTATTATGCATGGTCACAGAAGCAGAGACTTTCTCAGTGCCTTACAGGTGAAATGTGTGACAAAGCCAAGACAAGGAGTCCGGCCTCTCGATTCCCATCCCCTGTACTTTTGCCCAGAACTAGTGGAAATGATTATATTTATACTTCATTCCTTCTGTGGTGGTGGTTATAAATAAAACTTCCAGTTCTGAGTCATAACCAGCTTTACTTTTCCAACCGGTCCCTCCATCACACTAGAGAGAGGTAGAAGGTGCTGCATGCGTACAGATTTAACAACTTCAGGCAAAACGATCACTCCGCATGAACTGCTCTCCAGTTAGAGATAATTAAGTCCCCTCTTCTCTCAAACCCTCGGTTTCCTCACCTGTAAAAGAAGATTAAATGATCCCTAAAGTCCACGCAGCCTCTAAAAACTTTACGATTCTGTGATTCTTATTTTTCAGATGGTTCCCTCTGAAAGACCTGACTGATTTTGGAATATGGGGCTTTGAGAAGAATCCTACACTGTCTGACCCAAAGCAGCAAACAGAAAAGGTTGTCCTGGCATAAAAGGTGGCAGTTGGTGTCTGAACCAGTATGGTTGCTGTTCTCCTTAGAAGGACAGGGAAAGAAGGACAGGTAGCTACTCAGTGCCTGGGATAGCCATTTCCATGATGTCCTGGAACATCTCCTGAAGTCACATGCTCGAATTTCTGTGCCAGCCAGGAGGCATGCAAACTCTCTGTCCTCAATGATCTATACTATTTCCTACACTAACAAAGGGTTTTGTGAGTTACCTATAGGAACAGTTGGATAGTTGAACCACAATGGTTGGACTGAATCCTACCAGAAACAGACCAGTGAGGAAGGGTAGGGAACAAATGGACATAGGAACTATATGAAGAATGTATGTCTCCATCCCTTCCTCCTCTTTTTTTTTAAAGATAAAGAAAATTCTGTCATGTGACCCAGTAATCCCACTATTGGGCTTAGGAAGGAGGAAAGAAATCAAAAGAAATCAAAGACAAAACCAGAGTTATGAGATACAGTAAAATATTTATAACATCACTCTGTGCCATAGCAAAGAACCAGAAACAAAGTAATGACCCATCGATCTGGGAATGGCTAAAAAAGGCTATCATTCTATGTTCCTAGATCTAGGGCTATAAAGGACCTTAGAATCTATCTGGTACATCTGGTACAACCCCTTCATTTTACAGAGAGGGAAAGTGAAACCCAGAAAGGGCAAGGGATTTGCCCAGGGTCATCTGGTCATAAGTGGCAGCTGCCAGAACTTGAACTTGGATTCCCTGATTCCAAGTTCAATACCCTTTGCACTGTTGTATCCTGATTCAAATGAAACAGGGTAATTATTATTGTGCAGTAAGAAATGGAGACTATAAGGACTTTGGATGAACATGGGAAGGTGTGTATGAACTGACAGGGGGAAATGAAAAGATAAAAGACAACACTATGCACAATGACTATAGCAATGCACATGAAATGATGACTGCAAGAAAGTTGAACATATGAGTAACCGAAAAAGGAATGAAGAAGAGAAAATGAAACACATTTACTCAAACACAACAGGGAAGCGGGGTGGAGGGACTAATAAGACAGGACACCATAAACACTTCACACCTTCAGACATAACTTCTGTCTCAGATTTTTCCCCTAAATTATTAAATGTAATCTTGGCCTGCATGATGATGATTATAATGACAACCAGCATTTGCTTATTATGTGGTGGGCACTGTACTAAGTGCTTTACAACTCTTAATTCACTTGACCCTCACAACAACCCTGGGAGGTAGGTCCAATTATTATCCCCATTTTACAGGTAAGAAAACTGAGGCAAACAGAAATAGAATGAATTTTCCCAAGGTCACACAGCTAGTCAGTGTCTGAGGCCAAATCTAAACTCAGATCTTGACGTGAAGGGCAGTTAGGTGGCATGGTGAATAGAGCCCTGGGCCTGGAGTCGGGAAGAATCATCTTCCTAAATTCAAATCTGGCCCCAGGCACTTACTAGCTCTGTTACCCTGGGCAAGTCATTTAACCCAGTTTGCCTCAATTTCCTTATCTGTAAAATGAGCTGGAGAAGGAAATGGCAAACCACTCCAGTATCTGTGCCAAGAAAACACCAAATGGGGTCATGAAGAGTTAGACATGAATGAAACGACCAAACAATAACTTCTTGACTTCAGGTCCAGTGGTCTATGAACCGCAACATCTAGTTGCCATTAAGAAGGGTATAGTTTCCATGAAGGAGGAGGTAATAGTCCCATTGTCCTTTGTGTACAGTTATAGGCATCATGGTTCAAGAATGACATTGTTAAGCTAAAGTACATTCAGAGGAGGGCAACCAGGATGGCCAGTGAAGGGCCTTCACCTACGATATACAAGAATGGCCAGAGGAACTGGATACATTTAGCATGGAGAAGAGAAGCCTTAGGAGGAGCATGACTATTGTCTTCAAGTATCTGAAGGGTCATGGAGGAAGGGTCAGTCTTGTTCTGTTTGGTTCCAGAGGGCAGAACCAGGAGCCATGGGTAGAAGACTCACAGATTTAGGTTTGATATCTAGAGAAAATTTTCCAACAGATTTGTGGGATAAATTATAGTGGGAATTCCTTTGGTATATTGGTTCCTTCCAACTCTCATATTCTATGATTCTATTTTTTTTTTAATTGAAGCAAAGGATTCAGCTAGGGGATACGGGAAGAAAAAACAGTGGTCAGGAAAAGCCTATGACACAAAGACCAAAGTCACCAATTGAATGTTTTAAGATTTTTTTTTTCTAAAAGATACGTATATGTGTGTATAGATGTGTATAGATAGACATACATACACACATATGTAAATTCTATAGTGTCAAAAGATTTTTGCTAACCAATGTCAATTTGCTTGCTGAAGTAAGCCTCATGTTGCAAAGAGCTTTCTCTCATCTGAGGAATATAATCATAGTCACAGAGCTAGAAAGAACCTTAAAAAATCATATATTCTCTCCACCTGGCTTCCAACAGGATGAGAACTAAACAATAATAATAGTGTGGTATGGTGAAAAGCACGGTGAATTTGGAGTCTGGAGACCTGGGTTTGAATTCTGCAGTTCTTAATTACTTACTGCCTTTTGACTTTGCTCCCTCTTTAGTAAACTCAGGGGATTGTACTAGATGATATACAAAGCCCTGTCTAGTTCTAAATCCTGTTTTTTGTCTCATTCAGACAGGAATCCATCCTTTTCCCAGAAACTTTATAAGAAGTTATCATTCTCCTTTAGTGAACCATTCCAAAGTTTATGAAGCTCCACTGCCATCCAGTTCTTCCTTCCATCCCATCTACACTTCTCATATGACATATGATTTCTTCTCATTTTCGTTCAACACATTGATGAGGTGCCTGCTCTATGCTAGGCACTAGGAGAGAGTCAGAGACAAATCTGATGAGGTCTCTGCCATCGAATAACTTACCACCTGTGAACATGAGCCTGAGACAAATGACACCACACAGCCTACCTTCGTACTGCAAGAGAAGCCATGAAAATAAACCACAGAAAAGGAATCTTTCTTATAGCCAGACAGATAGAAAGAGGACCCAAGGGATGGGAATCAGAGTTCTAGAGTATCCTTTGTCATTGGTTAACTGTTTGACCATGGGCAAGAAACTTAACTTTGCTGTGATTCCATTTTCTTTTTTTTTTCTTTCTTTCTTTTTCTTTTTGGTGGGCAGTTGGGGTTAAGTGACTTGCCCAAGGTCACATGGCTAGTAAGTGTGTTAAGTGTCTGAGGCCGAATTTGAACTCAGGTCCTCCTGACTCCAGGGCCAGTGCTCTATTCACTGCGCTACCTAGCCACCCCTATGATTCCATTTTCTCACCTACAATGAAGTAATACTTAGGAGGTGTCATGGATAGAATGTTGGCATTTGGCAGACCTGAGTTCAAATCCTGCCTTAGCCACTATGTGACCCTAGCCTTAAACTCTCTGTGCCTCAGTTTCCTAGCTGTAAAATAAGGAGGTTGAACTCTATGGCCTCTGAGGCCCTTTCCAGCTCTACATCTATGATGATAATTTCCATCTTCCCTTCTCCTACCTCAGAGAGCCAGTGGAGAAAATAACTAAAATAAGACATGAAAATTGTCTTAAATTTTTGGAAGTATTTAATCATGCTGTTTTTTCTCTTCTCTTCTCTTTTATCTCTATTTTCTCTTCCCCTCTATTCCCACCTTCACGTGCTGCTAAGGAACAGTTTTGTCTCCTATCATGAGCCTATTAACTGAAAACTCTCCTGAGTAAAGCATTTTTGTTCTACACCGTTTTGTCTTTTTGGGCTCTAACCACCTAAATTCCTGTTACTATCTCTAATGGGACTGGGAAAAGCCAAGGGGAAGGGAGGGGATGCGAGAAGGACAGCCAGAGTAGTCCAGGCTATGCCACTGGAATTGAGCTGACTCTCAAAGTCTAACAGACTCACTAAACCACTTCTCTTATCTATAAAGTCCATATCTCTATTAATTTCCCAGAGTAAGAAAAAATGCTGTTCTTACCAACCTTGGAAATAATGAACAGGTCAACCAGAGTGCCCAGAATTTATAAAAGTGCTGCCCTAGGAAATCAGGAGTCCCAAAGCATGACCTGGCCTTGACACAGATCTAAATGTGGAACCCTAACTTTACTGCAGAGCTTTAATGAGCTTTCTAAACCTCTCTCAAAAAATTCCATGTAAAATCATGCCTCACAGGATGTGAACCGTAATATTGGTCTTGCTGTTGTGTTGGGGGTGGCAGAGGAAAGGGGTCCTTTGTGCTATATTTAGCATGATACTCAACCCATTTTTAGAAGAGCGGAGAGGCGAATGAATGGCTCTTTGATACAGTCAATGGAAGGCTAGGAGGCAAAGAAGCAAGGTTTTGGAGTGGACTGGAAAAGCCTCTCAATAGTCAGCCAGCATGGGGCCAAGAAGCTCCACAGCCATGTACGAACACACCATGATGGGTAAGGTGAGGATGCAGCTTTAGTGGTCATGTGACACAATCCACAGGAGTGGGATGAGCCTTAGATGTCTTTGCAAGGTGAAAGAGGAAAGACATTTTTATAGAGCACCTACTGTGTGCCAGGTGCCATGATGCTCAGTGCTTTACACATATTATCTCATTTAATCCGATGACCTGTTTCTTACTGACCCTAACTTCCAAGAGAAACATCTCGCTCTGACCATCCGCTAGCAGGGTTGTGGAAATTTTATCTTCTCAGCTCACTGTTTTCCAGACAGATCCAAAGACTACAACCTGGACTCCTTATGAGTGAAGCCATTCAGACATTTGCACAGTTGTGCCCCATGTGTCCCCTCTGCCTCAGTTCAAGCACTACCTACAGCATAAAGACTTCCTTGATGCTCACAGCTGTGAGCACAATGTAGTTAAATGTCTTTATCTATATTTATTATCCATCTACACACACAAACACACTCACACACGCATGCACACACACACTTGTTGTCTCCCCTTTGGAATATAAGGTCCTTAAGAGTGCAAACTGTTTCATTCTTTGTTTATGTCTCCATAGTACTGGGCACATAGCACAGCCTTAATAAATTATGCTTCCTGATTTATTGCCTATTTATTACGAAGCAATCAAGAGGCAGTATTGCCTAGTGGAGAGAGTGCCAACCTTATAGTCAAGAGGAAATGAGTTTGAATCCTACCTCCCATATTTTTTATCTGTGTGACCCTGGGCAAGTCATTTACCTCTAATAGCCTCAGTTTCCTCATCAGAAAAGAGGCATAATAGGAGCTACTATAGAGGGTTATAAAAACGAAATGAGATTATGTGAGCAAAGTGCTTTGTAAACTGTAAAGCCCTTTATAAACTCCAAGTATTATTTATTTAGAGTGAAGGGGAAAGCAGCCAATGTCTTGGCTTACTGAAGCAAGGAAAAATCTTGAGTATTTCATGAATGCTCAAGTGGAGGAATAAACATTCCCCATTTCTATAAAATAACGCGCATCTTACTGCTTGAAGAAGAACTGAGTCTCTGCTTTTGCTCATTGAAAAGATGCACTTCTCCTTTGACACTCACATGACAAGCACAAGGAGCATGCTAACAATCCCAGAGTCCACATTCAGATCTCAAGCAGAGTGATTTCCCTGAAGGGCTCAGGCTCTGAAATCCCCTTCCTCTGATGGCCAGCCAAAGGCTTTATTTGTCAACCATCAGGGCACAGCAGGAGCATTTTCTGAGAGAGAAGGCATGGAGGACAAGGGAAGATGAGCATGCTGCGTTATTTATTCTCTGAGGCTCTTGAGGCATTTCCAAAGGATCTTAAAATCTTCCCCTCTCCATGTCACAAAGGCATAAATGGAAACACAGGGAAAATAAGAAGACTATTAATTGTCCCTTGGATACTTGGAAATCAATATAATTTGTATAATACAGGTAATACAGTTATCCTTTCCACACTGCAACTTTCCCCATCATGGTTTCAATATATTGTGGGTTGGCATAAAAAACTAACTGGAAAATTTTGGAGAGTTTTGCAGAGGCTACTGATGACGTGTGAAGGCTAGCAGATGACACAAAAAAGTTTAGAAACTCAGAAACACACAAAATAAATGTATAGTGTTGCATAAGATTAACATATTTTATCTTTTAATACTGTAAACACCCCACAGGAAAAAAAAGAAAAAATTCAGAGTTCTCTGGTGTAAAGAAAGGGACAAAAATTTTTACATGGATTTTCCAGATCACGGGGTGCCATGCCCCAATAACCATGATGCCGAAGGGATAATTGCAATTGTTTTGGGGGGAAGGAGTTCAGACCTATGATTCTGTCAGGGTAGAGAACTCCCAGTGTGCAAACTCCCTTCACTGATGCAGACAAGCAACTTGTCTGTAGTCTATAATCTTAAGAATTACCTAGGGCATTAAGTTACCTGCCCACAGTCATATAGCTTCTATGTGTCTAAGGCACAACTTGAACTCAGGTCTTATCAACTTCCAAGGGTGCCCCTCTATAAACTATGCCACAATGACTATCAATTAAACAAAATAATAATTGACATTTCTATATATTATCTTAGTTAAGCCTCCTAAGGACCTTGTATAGAAGGAAAAATCCAATTCTCATTCCTTAGGATGTTGAGATGTATTCTTAGAATTTTGCCACCAAGTATACAAAAATGCCTACTTATCTCTTCCCTACTTGTCCTGTAACTTGTAATCTAGTGCAGCGGTTCTCAACCTTCCTAATGCTGCCACCCTTTAATACTTGTATGTGGGCGTGTCTGCATGTGGGTGGACCCGCCTGGAGACAGATAAAGGAGCAGTGTCTCAGTTCCTAAGACCATAAGAAATATGTGTTTTCCGATGGTCTTGGGCAACCCCTGTGACCCCTGTGAAAGGGTCGTTTGACTCCAAAGGGGTCGCGACCCACAGGTTGAGAACCACTGATCTAGAGACAATGAGAGGAGATCAGAACAAAAAGTGTTCTGGGAAACAGCAGAGAACAAGAGGAGAGAGAAGCTCAGTGCTACCGATGCTATGGGACAGATTCTAAGTTATTACAGACAGATACTGTTGTAGTGGGGCAAGGTCTATGAAGAAGTTATGTGGGCCTGTGACATTCTGAGAATCTCCTCTAATCCCCACCTGCTGGAAAACAGCCACAGCAGAATAAATTACATGCAGCTCTAATCAGAAAGCCAGACTAGGTGCTATCTGTGCTTTCTAGTGTTTATAAGTGCTTTGGTAAGAACCACTATGAAAGTGCAGATCTCCAGAGGAGACCCCAGGGTCCTAAACTTGGGTTTCTGTGTTCCCCACTTACCCATAATTGACTATACATCATGCACAACCTACCCAACAAGTGGGATATGCAATGGAGGTAATTTTTAAATATTATGCATTTATTCATAGCAACTTTATATTCAAAGAGGAGGAAGAGCAGCAGACAGAACATTTATTTATATCCACTACTGAATGAGATGGTATTTGAATATACCTCTGGGAAGGAGAGAAGAAAGGGAGGGAGGGAAGAAGAAAGGGAGGGAGGAAGGAAGGAAGGAAGGAAGGAAGGAAGGGAGGGAGGGAGGGAGGAAAGGAGGAAGGAAGGAAGGAAGGAAGGAAGGAAGGAAGGAAGGAAGGAAGGAAGGAAGGAAGGAAGGAAGGAAGGAAGAGAAAGGGAGGGAGGAAGGGAAAGAAAGAAGGAGGGAGGGAGGAAGGGAAGAAGGAAGGGAGAAAGGGAGGGAGGGAGGAAGGGTTGGTTAAGTGTCTACAATACTCCAGGCACTGTGTTATGAACACTTTACTATCTCATTTGATCCTCACAACAATCTTGAGAGGAAGGTGCTATTATTATATCCATTTTACAGGTGAGGTAACGAGGCAAACAAAGGTTTGCTGACTTGCCCAGGTCATATATTTAGAAGGTGTCTGAGATCAGGTCTCTCTGACTCCAGGACTAGCACTCTGTCCACTTAGCTGCCCTCATTCTCTACTCAGCTCCTCCAGGCCACAGGGTAGACCAGATGGCCCCTAAGGTCCGTCCCAGCTCTTGCTCCACGGTAGCTAGGGTAGCTGAGCGAACCCATACATCAGCCAACATGAACAAGGCTGAGGATGCTGGGGACCCAACCATTGGCCTCTTACCTGCTGCATCCTCAAAGCCTCCAGCTCTCTCTCAAGCCGGGTCCTCAGCCTCCGTTCCATCTGTTCTCTCTTCTCACATGCAGCCTGCAGTTGGGTCAGGGCCTGTTGCAACTTCTCTACCTTCTCCACATAAGCTTGTTTCTTCCGTAACTGAGGTGAAGAGAAAAGAAAATGAGAAGAGGAGGGGTTCAATTCAAGAGACATTTATAACATTTATTAAGTGCCTACATGTACTGTGTCACCAGACACCATATTAGATGCTGAGTATACAAAGATGAAAAAACCACAATCCTGATCTCCGAGGAACTCACAGCCTAATGGGGGAAAGAATATATACAAGTAAGCCTAGCCAAGGTAGAATTGGGTGTATGCAAAGGAAAAATATAAAGTGGCATGTAAAAATCTAAGGAAGGTAAGAAAACTTTCAGTGAGGAAAGAGAAAAACTGGGGAAGGCTTCTTGGAGGAGGCAGATTCTGAGGCACATTCTTTTTTATTGCTTTTTGGAGGGGAGAAGGTAGGGCAAGTGGGTTAAGTGATTGCCCAAGGTCACTCGGCTAGTAAGTGTTAAGGGTCTGAGACTGGATTTGAACTCACGTCCTCCTGGTTCCAGGGCCAATGCTCTATTCACTGCACCACCTAGATACCCCATGAGGTACACTACTGAGGAGAGACTTCAATAAGCAGAGATATAGGGGGAGTACATGTTGACTCTGTTTGAAAGGTATTAAGCATCAGACAATGGTCACTATCACACTTAGAAACATTATTCACTCTTGGGGTTGTTTTTTTTTGTCGAGACCTAAAATTTCATTGGTTGGGAGTAAGAGGGAGGTACTTATTGTGTAAACTCTATCCAATGATACAGATTGCAGCAATTTACCTGTAATTTATAGTCTTTTAAGAGCCTGGAGAACTGAGAAGCTCAGTGACTTGGTCATGGTCATAGTTAATATATATGAGAAGGTAGGATTTAAATTAAGATCTTTCCTCTATCCATTTCTCCATGCTACTGCACAAAAGGGTTATAGTATTTGGCATTCATATTTTTAAGACCCTGGAGGGCAGGGAATATATCTTTTTACCTAGTTTTGTACAGCAGTTAGCAAAAGGCCTAATTAAATTCATAATAATGACAATACTTCCTGGCATTGTCTGGTTATTGGAGAGCACCTTTCACCAAAGGTTATGAAAGGTTTCAAAGCACTTTAAAGACAATGAATTGCTAACCCCTCAAGAAGGAAACAGAAGCTTCATATTTAAGAAATAAACAGAACGGACAAGTGAGGAGACTAAGGCCCAGACTTGTGGAAAATCAAGACAAAAACATCAGAGGGTCTCATCAGGAGTGGTGCTTGGAATATGACTGGGGCCTCTAGACTCCCAATTGCCCCACTGTAATCACCAGAGCATACTTCCTTCCATGCAACAGTTTAGCTAATGACCATAAATCGCAGGCATATACATCTGGGAATTAGCTGATACTCAAAATCAGGCTGAGATGGCTACACAAAGCTGGCCCTGAGAAACCAGATGCTATTTCCTGTCATTCGGCACCTGGCCATGGAGATGCCTGGGGCTGGTTCAGGGTATAAATTCAAGCTGTTCTGACCTCCTCATGTTTGTACATGCAAGTGATTTATGAGCTCCCTGCTATGTGAGGATTCTGCAAACTAGCAGTTCAATGCTGAGAGAGATCCTGGCCTCAGCAAAGATTCTAGCCCCACTGGGTATCGCCTCCCCTAATCGGGGCTGCTGGAGGGGTGGCAAGCCACTCCTGACCTTTCAGAGAAACAGGGGGACAGGCGCTTCTGAGGCCTGCTCTAAGCCTGCTTTTCAGGTAGGTTTTCATCCTATACTCTTCCTCCCGTGCTTCTGGGCTACTGAGAGCTAGGAGTTTAGGCCCTGGGAATGAGGAGCTATTAGAGTTAACGAACACATGAGGATTAAAACCGGAGCCAGACTGTGGTTACTCTCTAATTGATTAGACGAACTTCTGAGAAGATATGCTTGGCACCATGGATGCTTTAGAAGAGAGTGGCTACTGTAGACATTATAAAGTATTTGGGAATCTACCAGCCAAAACAAACCCAGTACCTTTATGAACACAATTACAAAACACTTTTCACACAAATAAAATCAGATCTAATTAATTGGAAAAACACCAATTGCTTGTGGCTGGGTTGAGCTAATATAATAAAGATGACAATTTTACTTAAATTAAATTACACATTTAGTGCCATACCAATAATTCTACCAAAAAATTACTTTATAGAGCTAGAAAAAATAGTGACAAGATTCATTTGGAAAAACAAAAGGCCCGGAATATCAAGGCAATTAATGAAAAGAAATGCTAGGGAAGGTGGCCTAGCAGTAGCAAATTTTAATCTCTATTATAAAGCAGCACTCATCAAAACTACTTGGTACTGGCTGAAGAAGAGAGTAGTGGATCAATGGAATAGATTGGGTACAAAAGACTCAGTAGTCAACAACTAGAGTAACATACTGTTGTCTGATAAGCCCAAAGACCTCAGTGTCTGGGTTAAGAATTCACTATTTGACAAAAACTGCTGGGAAAACTAGAATATAGTATGGCAGAAAATGGGCATAGACCATCGTCTAACGCCATACACCAAAGTCAAGTCTAAATGAGTGCATGATCTAGGTATAAAGGCCAATACTGTAAATAATTCAGGGAAGCAAGGAATAGTTTACCTAAGAAAATAATACTAGAAGAGGTCACTATAAGATGTCCCTATGATAGTATGAAAAAGAGCATTGGAGTCAAAGCACCCCATATTTGGATCCTGGCTGGGTAAATTGGTTTTCTCTTTTGTAAAAAGAGAAGGTTACTTTTGTAGGTGAACAATACAATCTGGTCTTTCTCTAAATTTATTATTTTGTGACCTCTAAAGTCCATTCCAGTCCTAAATTTCATGAACCCAATAGTAACTCACTTTCATTGTTCTTCACAGTTTACAAAGCATTTTTACCAACATGCAAGGTAGGTAGTTCCAGTATCATTCCCATTTTACAGATAAAGAAACTGAGCTTCAGAAGTGATAAATGGTTTCTTAAGGATCACATAGCTAATAAATGACAAGTCAGCCCTTGGACTCAGGATTTGTGATCATAATACCAACGTCCATTCCATTATAACAATCACTGCAATGATTGTTTATATAGTAACTGGCTCCTAGAGGCTCACAACCAGCTTAAATAGAAGTTCTGGATCAACATTTTCTGAAGATTACATATGATTTGGGAATCAGCTTTGGAGCTGGAAGGGACACCCTAGTGTCAAGCTTGTCCAATCCCTCCTATTAGAGATGAGGAAATTAAGATTCAGCAAGAGTCAATGAATTGCCCGTATTTACAGAGCTAGTGAATTTTACAGGTAAGATCTGAATCTAGGTCTTCTTGATTCCAGTTTTTTAACTGCACCGTTTTTCTGCCTTTCAAGGAGCATCTTGCCTTGAATAATAACTATAAAGTAGAGAAAATGCATTTGATGATGCTAAGGATGAAGAATTTATCCATTAGATATACTCACTTTCCCATAGCCTACCTGTGAAGAACTCTTTCTTTGGACAAAAATAGGTCTAATAACCATTTCTGGCTACTATTTATTTAGTTGATGTATTTCTTTACCGTCTATAGTATTGCAAGCAAGATATGTGGGAAATACCTTGGGGCTTGTAGGACCAAAACATGAAGTCTTTCCATGCCTTCACCATTCTGTAACTCCTATTTTACAGGTAACTTAGTATGGAAGAAAGAGTGTTGAACTTAAAAGAGTCATGGGCCCTCAGTTCAAATCCTGGCTCTACCACTTACTACCTGTGTGACCTTAATTAGAGCCTGGCTTCAGTTTCCTCATTTCTAAAATGAGAGGGACTGGACCAGATGACCTCTAATGTCCCTTCTAGCTCTAAATATATAATCCTATGAAAAGATCTTAATATTTGTGGAACTGAAACTTTCAAATGAATTAAAAGGAAAAACTATGGGCCCTGATGGGAGTGAATAGCGTCTAATTCTCTAGACAGGCTATAAAGCCTTGTCAGAGAGGAAGCAATGAAAAAGTAGCAGGCGTGGCATGAAGAAGCCAGGAAGCTCAGCATTGAGGGAATCCTGGGATATGGCTGAGTTTCTGGGAGATGGAGAACTTTCCTGAAGAGCAGGCAGTCCCTGCCCTCATTATATAAGGAGCAGGCTCTTTGTCCACAGAGAAAACCTGCTTGCTACAAAGCATTACCCAGCCATGTGGATTTTGCAGACCTTCTTCAGAAGTTCACATACAGTTTCAAGGTTTTGTTTCTTTTACTGACATGACCCTGTGGCCCTTCAGGTGCATGGATCACCAGTATAAATCAAGAAATTCACCTGATCATCCAGGTAGATGATAAGAATGAATATGAATATGTTGTACTTCAATCCCATAATGATTTGCACAATGAAAAAAGTAATAAATGAATGAAGGCATATTTTCCTATACATTGGATATTGATTCAGAAATGAATATATGTACAATGTAATGTTAATGTTTAAAGTAAGCTTTAAAAAAATATAAATGGAGACAAAAATTAAAAAAAAAAGAAATTCACGTCAGCGACACCTCCTCTCCCCGTCCCACCTCAACAGCCCAGAGCAGAGCACTTCTGTCTTTTCCACAGCCCACCAGAACGGTACCTCTGCTACCCCAGGCACCACCTCCAATGACTTCAGCAATCACTTTTCTTGCACCTGTTTTTTTGTGGCAAATGTTTCAAGCGGGAAGGACCCTGCTTGAAAAGTCATCTAAAGCCTGCTAGAGAAGTCATCTTAGTTGACCCCCCAATTTTATAGATGAAGAAACTGTGGACCAGAGAAGGGGTGGGACCTGCCCAAAATCACACAGGGAGTAAGTGGCAAACGCTGTCATTTGAATCCAGGCCAACCAGCCAAACCATCAAGGAGCATTTTTTGTTTGTTTGTTCTTTTTTGCTTCTGTATCCTCAGTTCCTAGCACAGTACCTGGCAGATAGCTAGCTGATACTTAATAAGTACTTGCTGATAAACTGCTTAGCTGATTACATGCCTACTATCCTATACCCACTGTGCTAAATGCTGGGTCCTCCAACTCCACAATGGGTACTCCCACAGGGTCATCCTCCCATTCTTGCTCCCTGGCTGCATCAGCTATTTTCTATAGGAGCATCTTTGCTACTTAAGATTCTGAACTGCTGCTTCTTCTATGAGCTGGCCTCCTGGTCCACAAGGGTGTGATTCACTGCCTCTGGGTGCAGAACTGCAAGAGCTTCAGGTATCAGATGCCACTGATAGGCCATTCCTGCTTCTTCCTTCTATCTGTCCTTTCTCCTCTCTGATTCCCCAGCTAGGGCCTCAGGAAGAAACCATTCCAACCCCACCCAGCTAGGCTTACAGGAGCAGTATTAGTTGTTTGTTTTTTTTTTAAAACCTAAAAAGGTTTGGTTCCTTTAGAAAATATCAAGAACATAATGCCTGAGAAAGGTCAGAATTTCCTAGACCATACTTCTGGGAATGGCTGGGCCAAATCCCCAGAACTGGACAGAGCTTTGCTGCACACTGTTCTCTTTCAGCTGATTCTCTCCCCCTCTACAAACCTTCCCTCCACCCCAGCTCTTTTCTTCTTAAGACATTTGCCTTATTCTGTATAATTTAAATGAGACTGAGGTCCAAAAGACACAGTAATTGCATATTTCCCAAATTTATTCCAAGACTGTTTTCTCTTTGCAAGTCCTGATGATTTCCTGGCCCCATGCTCATTTCCAGCTGGACACTCAACAACTCCTTGGTTCTCGTGTTAAAGGTTTTAGGCTCATTAATGCCTGCAATCACAGCTGTCTTTTACAGTTTGTCTGGCTCTGGTATATAAACTCAATTTATATTATTTTTATTTGGGAGGTCCCCCCATTTAACATCTCCCCCTCCCCACAACAGCTTCAAAATTGGTACCAATTAAGGATTAGAACTGAACTGGTCAGATGCAGAGAGCCAAGCTGGAGGTTCTCTTGGCTTGGTCTTGCCTACCCTCTCCCCTACTGGAGTCGTGGAAGATCTCACCTCTTCTTCCAGTTTGACGACCTTGCCTTGCGCATTGTTCAGAGCCTGGTCCAGGATCTCAATGTGCCGTCGCTGATCCTCACTAGCAGTACGTGCTGCCGCTAACTCCATTTCTAATTTTTCCTTCTCCTTCAAGTACTCTTTATCTGGAATGGAGACAAGAACAAGATTGGTGCTATCAGAACCAAACACTCACTTGGAGCCCCTGATGGTCTTATTTTTGTCTAGGTTTTGAAAAAAAAGAAGATTTGTGAAGCAGCAGAGGGTTGAATTATCTACCACATTTCCTCCCAGTTAACAGTGGTACGTGTGGGAAGAAGAAACACAGCTAAGTGGTATAATGGAGAAAATGAAGGACTTGGAGTCAGAAAGACTGCATTCTAATCTGGTCTCAGACACTTTCTTGTTGTATGACCCCTGACACGTCACTTAACCTCTCTGTGCCTCAGTTTCCTCACGCAAAATAATGAATAATGAGTTAACACATGTACAACACTTTGCAAACTATAAAGCATTATATAAATGCTAGCTATTATTATAGTTATTATTGTGGTTTGGCCTTCATTCTTGAAGAAGACCATGACATCAGGAAGGTGATGCCATGACATGCCAAAGGAATTGGATTTAATTGAGGGAAGGCTGTGCAAAGTCACTAACCTCATTTTCTCCCCCAGAGCCATCTGGATCCAATGGCAAGATACAAATTGGGAAGACTGGAGATAGCCCTGGATACAGTGGGAAACCTTGGCCTTTTAAAGCTAAGGTCTTTCTCAGGTCTCAGTTTGAGTGAGGCAATGTCCATTCTGTGATTAAGGCTAGGTAAAAAATGAGGTAAAGAATGACCTCTTCTACCTAGTCCAGAAAAAATCAATCTGGGAAGGGAAGACCCTTAGGGTTTCTGACCAAAAACAGAAAGAGTGGCTATTTGCATTCATCCTGAGCCATCAGGGCCCAAATAATGACTACGTAGAGTTTGAGCTGGGACAAGAGGTCAATCAGTGAGAGCCAGAGTGATTTGGGTTTAAGGCATGGTTCGTAAGAAAGAAAAGTAGCTATAAACCCCAGGGAATCTTGTGAGGTTTCATCCATCAAAATTTACAGTCCTTTGGGCAGAGCACCCACATATAAGATATATAATATAGTTGTTATTATTATTGCAAAACCACCACTAATGTATGATTAATCACAGGTTGTGATTCCATGGGTTTCAAAGATGCGTAATTTGCAAAGAACTATTGACCATTTTCTAAGAAAGAAAAAAATAATCTTATGCTTGCACAATCAATCTATAAGCATTCATTAGGCACCTAGTATGGTGCTAGGTGCTGGGGATTCAAAGACAAAAATGAAATAGACCCTTCCTTCAAGGAGCATATACTCTAAAAGGGAGACGTAAGTATAAATAAATACACACCAAAGAAATAAATACATATATACAAAATAATTTAAGGAGGAGTCACTACTGGTTGTGGAGATCAGGAAAGGTCTTACAAGAAAGATGATGCCTAAATTGAGCTCTGAAAGAAAGTATGCATTATAAAAGGTGAAGGTAAGAAGTAGCATATCTTAGGCATGGGGAACAACCAAGCAATGTTGTATAGTAGACATAAGAATGACCATATGAAGACAGAAAGATCTGGGTTCAAAATCTACCTCTGATATACACTAGCCTTGTGACCATGGGTAAGGTATTTTCCATACTGCAGGCAATTTTCTAAAATTATCCAATCTATGGCAATCTACTCATTTAAGTTTCTTGTCCACAAGGTTATGATTCATTTTGAAGATGCCTTTGGATAATTTCCATACCAAAAATTGACTATACTCATAAAATCACAGGTCTAGACTAAAATATATGTTTAAACATGTATATTACTACACAAACACATATAAAACTATATGTGTATAGGTATACATGTGTGTATATGTACATATATGAAAACTTAGAACTTTTCAAAGCATTTTTACATCTACTGTCTTACTTTATCATAATAAACCTATGAGGAAAGTGGGTCAGGCATTATTATTCCCACGTATATATGAGAGTTTAAGTGCTTTGTTCAAGGTCAAACAACATCTTCCTCAAATTCATACAGCATGATGAGGTTTGCAAAGTGCTTTCCTGACAAGAACCCTGTCAGGGAGGTAGGGAAAGCATTATTATCCACATTTTGTAGGTGAGGAAGTTAAGGCTCTGAAATGTTAAGTGACGTGCCTCTTTCCACTGACAGTCATTTTTGACTCATCTCCCACATCCAAAGAACTACCAAGTCTTATTGATTATACCTTTGCAATATATTCTGACTCAATTCTTTTTTCTTGGATAACGACAATTCAGCAATTGAGGATATCAACAATTCTAGCAATTCACATGCCCTACTCTGTGCATGCTCTACATAGGGAAAACATGGTGGCATGGAACCAGATGCAAATGTTTTCTCTGCTCATTTAACTCCTTTGTATCAAAAGAAGTAGTATGTGTGTCTGAATCCCCTCTATACATTCATATTCTCTGCTATATACAGAAAACTATCTGGGGTACTTGTTTATTTAACCAACATTATCAAGTAGCCAGAGATAAATTCTTTCTTCCCACTCTGTGAACATGGAAAGCCTGCAATAACCAGACTTGATGTCATGAAGACCCAAGTTCAAATCCTCATTTCTTATACTTAGGACCTACATGACCCCAGGTGAGTCATTTAAATTCTCCAAGACAAAGTCAACTCTCCAAGACTATGAACCATAGTTGACAGGTCACCTGTCTCCAATAGATGGACTTTCATCCCTAATAAAATTATAGACTTTGTGTACTGCACTGTATTAGGAGTTGGAGATATAAAAGCTTGTCCTCCTCCCTTAACTTTGGAAGAACTTATAATCTCTTTAAGGGAACAGAATATATTGATAAAAATAAATAAATAAGCAGGACATAAGAAAGAGACAATACTTTCAGGGTGAAATTGCTAGGGAACAGTTCTTGGGTTCAACGTTAGCCTTAGTCTAGGGTCTCACATCATGGAATGGAGGTGATACTGGGCTCTCAAAGAGTATGCCAGTGCAGTATAAACTCTGGAAGTCTGGCAGATAAAGTCCCAGGGATGGGCTACTCTCTGAGGTGCAACCTAGATAAAGTCACAGAAACTAATCATTAGGTCGGCCAGAAGCTGACAGATTTTATTTTTTTAGTCACATCAAGCCTGGAAGACTGTCTACTAAGTTAGGGTAGAATGGTGGTTCAAAGTGGCAGAAGGAGCACATATTCTGAGGACATTAAAGAAGGTGGTGTGGCATGGAGGACAGGATATTAAATCTGGACATCAGACAAACTCCTAAGTTCAAATCCTCCTGTTACTATGTGACTATGAAAAGTAAATTCCTTTCTCTCTGAGCCTCAGTTTTCTTATCTGAAAAATTAGGATAGTAATGCTTATAATGACTACTCCATGGGATGTTGTGAGGTCCATATGGAATAATCCATGTAAAGCACTTTGCCAATCTTGTCACACTAATTAAATATCAGCTACTCTTATCTATGATTATTACTGCAAATCCTACTGAGATAACAGACAGATAAGTAAAATTAAATCGCATCCAAACTTCCTAATGATATACCTTAAAAACAAAATGGGAGATGCCCAGATCTTGCCCGGAAATAGTGCACCTATTACAAGCCTATCAAACTCTTGTGAGTTAAGTGTACTTCTTTCTTCCCTCTTTTCAATTTACCTGATACCTCTGGGTTCCCTTTTTTCAATTTATGTGATACCTCTGGTTCCCAGCACAAAGCCTCTTGGGTCAATATAGATGCACAATGTATACACAGGGAGTCAGCTGTAGTGAACCCACAGTCTTTGGTACCAATTTCTATGTCACTGAATCAGATGTCTACATCCTTTTTTTCCCCTATGGAAAGTCACTGAAGTCTACGAAACAACTCCATGGGCCTGGACAGCATCTCCTCTGGCCAGGTGCCCGACGGCCTTGTCAAGTCTCTGGAGCGTATCCAAACCTCACCAAGCAAGCATTCCTGTCAACAAGTCTTTGGCATTTCAGTCTGGCTAGCTTCATGCCCAGCTGCGCAGAAAGTTCTTTTTCAACTAAATGGAGGACACTGACTGGCCTGGCATGGCCTGGTACGGCGGGGCCATGGGAATGGGTGAGGCTTGAGCTTGCAATGTCAAAATTACAACGAAACTCAAGAGGCAGGACTGCAGTAAAGGTTCTCCTTTTCTTAGGTGGGCATTATTACTCTCATGTCCCACTGATAGGCGGGTTCCAGATAATGATTGTAATGTTTGTTAATGACAATGATAATAATAGCAGCTCACATTGAAATAGCGATCTAGAGTTTCGTAAAACACTTTCTACGTGTTATCTCAATTGATCCTCAAAATAACTCTGAGGTTGTAAATGCTGTTATTATGCCCATTTTATAGAAACAAAAATACAAAGATTCACTGAGGTCAAGCGATTTCCCAGGGTCCCAACGGTCTGAGTTAGAATTTGAACTTAGGCCTTATTTACTACAAGTTCAATTTTATTTTTCAGAGACTTTTTAAATTTAATTCCCCTAAATGTGTTATTTTTTCAACGTTGCATTTAAACCTCAATACAAACAACTAATCTTGTTCACTAATTTAATCAATTGCAATATACAAAGTATCCTAACAGTATTTCAGACATTCCCTCTTAAGCTCCCATTAGAATTTTCTGTCTACTCTTTCTCATTTACTTTTCTTCATGTGATCATGGTTAGCATCTACTCTAGGTCTTTGGGGATGTTGAGCCTAGAGAAGAGGTGCCTTCACATTAAGCATTCACAACACTAATGACTTCCCTGGAGGTCTTCAGGTTGTGACTGAATGATCACTTCTCTGGGATACAGCAAAGAGGCTATTTATTCAACATAGATGCCTTTGGAGGTCTCTTCAATCACGGAGATTCTAAGAGCTTTTAAATGAAGAGAATAAAATCTCACATGAGAACCATATCTCTTCAGTGATAAGGGACCTAGTCTGCTCCATGTGCCTCTGAGAAAAAAAAGGGCAAAAACTATTTTCATAATAATACTAGGAAGCTTTATATTTCTAATATGATAAACTACAATAGATATAACCCACATAAACATAAACTCTTTGTAGGGAACCTTAACGATTTTTAAGAGTGTAAGAGGGTTCAGAGACCAAAAAGTTCAAGAGATGCTACTCTTGTAGCAACACCATTCCCTATCCCTTAACTACCAGAACTTTCCTTCCCAAAATACTTCATCTTTACGTTATTTATTAATGATATATTTATATTTTATCTAGTTTCACATGTACTTGTCTCCTCCATTAGGTTTTAAGCTCCTTGTGAGTAGGGACTGTTTCATACTTTGGGGTTTTTTTTTTGGTTTTGGTTTTTGCATTTTGGAGGGGAAAGGCAGGGCAATTGGGGTTAAGTGACTTGCCCAAGGTCACATGGGTAGTAAGTGTTAAGTTTTCTGAGGCCACATTTTAACTCAGGTCCTCCTGACTCCAGGGCCATTGCTCTCTACTCACGGCACCACCTAGCTGCCCCTTGTACTTTGTTTTTCTTCATTCTTGTTTCCTCAGTGTTTAGAATAGTTCTTCTTGGCATATAAAAAGGGCTTACTAATTTGTTGATTGACTTATTGATTCATGCTTCTGGTAGGGGTATGGACTAGGCAGTCTTCAACTCCTCCAAGACGTCATGACTGTCTTACCATGATGACATTAGCTATGGTGTCTGCAACGATGTGACTAGTTCTCTCACAGTTTCAGTTCCCCCCTCTCACAATTTCAGAGCTAACAGCTGGGGAGTCAGAAGAGGCCAGGTTGTAACCCTGCTGTTCTCAAGTGAGCATTAATTACTGAGTCTTTCATCAGAGCTTTGGCCCTTGACAAGATGTGGTTTCTGATGAGTTGTTCCCAAAGCACTCTGGGTCAGAGGAACCCAAATCTTCAGAGGTTGCTGCCAGTCTTATCAAAGGGTGACTAAATCCCTGGAATGCTTCGCTGGTAATAAGATAGGTTTTATTCCCTGTACTCATTTTGATGCAACCTGAGAGCCAACCCATAGCAGACAGCTTCTCTAGGGCCCTAGATCTTTCTAAGGGAATGATTGGTATTTTTTTAAACGGGGATGAAAATGGATCCAAACTGCTGTTACCTTGTGGCCCCCATCAATGCCCAAATCTCAAATGCCAGCATGACTGTGCAGGCAGCAACTCTTCTTGTCACTCACAAACAGTCTGGTAAAGCACTGTAATGTGGCCACATGGCCAGGTCCCTGGCTGGAGATGCCTACCTACTTAGCACAGATCATAAGACCACAGGTTTAGAGTTGGGAGGGTCCTTCTTTAGAGGTCATCCAGTTCAACTCTCTCATTATGTACGAAAGCAAACTGAGACTGAGACTTGTAACCCTCACCCCAGGTTACAGTGTCAAAGACAGGATTTAAACTCAGTTCTTCAGAGAAAGAAGGAGAGCAGGAAGACTGGGCAGCAGAATTCAACAATTTTTACATGCTTATTTCCAAGTCAGTCAAACCAACTGGTCAACTGTATTGGTACAACCTCTGTGACTAACAGAATATTTATAGCATTCCAAGCACAATCAGGTTATAAGGAACCCCCAAATCTTTACCAAAAAAAAGTCCACAGACCAGGAATGTGGCAGGAGAGCTGGGTCAGTGGGTCCCTAATGGGAGGAATATATTGCTGACAACTGCCCACAATCCAGAACCCACTGCCAGAGCAAAGACTCCAGTGGTTAGCATCATTAAGTGAGGCTTAGAAAATGGAAGGACAGCATTGATAGCAAAAATATAAGAGGAGAGGAAATAAAGAACAATGAGCTCCTGATTCTGCAATTTCTCTTTTCTTTCTATTCAGGTATTTAGTATCATTGATAAAGACCTACAAGGATCTCAGGATCCCTTCATCTTATGGACGGGCAAAGTGAGGAAGAGAAAGGGAGCCATTTCTTCAAGTCACACAGACAGTGAGTCATTTTGGATCTGCCATGTGTTGTTTGTATGATCTGGGGAAGGCCCTCCTTTTCCACAGGCATCTGTTTCTTCACGTGTAAAAAGCAGGAATTGGAACAGATAACTTCAGATGGCTTCCAGGTCTAAGTCTATGATGTTATACTCTAACTACCCTTTCCTTTATGATTTCGTTCCTGCCACCGTTATCCAAAAGGTAGGGCAGAGGACTTGGGATCCACTGGAGATGCAGCACAGCGCAGAACAATTATGGCAGTAAGTGGGTTTAGATACCACCTCCAACATTTACTATATATGCGACCTTAAACAAGACCTTAAACTCCCTCAAGGGATGTCCACCAACTGGGCAAGGTGTAAACAAGTTGTGGCATATGATTGTGATGGAGTACTATTGTACTGTAAGAAACAAGGGGGAATGAATTCACAAAAACCTGGGAAGACTCATGAACTAACTCAGTGGGAAGGGAGCAAAATCAGAACAGTAATAGCAACAGCACTAATGTAATAATGATCAACTGTGAAAGTTGGTCTGCTCTGGTCAAGACAATAATCCAAGACAGTTCCAAAGGACTCACAACAAAAAATGCTATCTACATCCAGAGAGAGGACTGATTAACTCTGAGAGCAGAAGAAAGCATGCTTTTTTCACTTACTTTATTTCTCTTACTTTTTTTGCAACATAGTTCATATGGAAATGTTTTGCATGATTTCACATGTACAGTTAATATCATATGCATGTTCTCTCAATAGGTGGGGGAGAGGCTGGAGGAAGGGAAAGAACTCAAAAGTTTTGAAGCTCCAATTTAAAAAAATGTTAAAGTATATTTTAAAATCTGAAAAAACTTCCTCAGTTTCCTCACTTATAAAATTAGTGGGTTCGTCTCACTTGATTTATGATTATGTCATCCCATCTGGCAATACTTTAGGCCTGATGTTGGTCTGTAATCCAAGAATGGCCAATTTCCCACAATCTTCAGTGTTTCATTAGGAAATTGTGTTGCTGGAAAGCAGCCTGGCAGAAGCGAGATAAAGACCAGTATTCACACCATATACCAAGATAATTTCCAAATACGTTACATGACTTAGACATAAGGGTGAAATTATAAACAAATAAGGAGAAATGAAGAAATTACCTCTCTGATCTATGGATAGGGGAAGAATTCATGGTCAATCAAGTAACAAATAGGATTGCAAGAGATAAAAATGGATACTTTTGATGCCATTTTTACAAAAAAAGATAATAAGTAAAATTAGAAGGGAAACAGGCAAATGGGTAAAACATCTTTGTTTCAAGTTTCTCTAATAGAGGTCAAATTTCTAAAATACGTAAGAGATTCAAAGTAATAAGAATAAGTCATTCTACAGTTAATAGTCAAAAGGTATGAACAGTTTTCAAAAGAAGAAATTAAAATTTTCAAGAGCCACATGAAAAATGCTCCAAATAATTTATAAGTAGCAACTCTGAGGTTCTACCTCCATTCATAGGCTTGACAAATTTGTCCAAAGAAAGAAAATGACAAATGTTGGAGGGGTTGTGGGAAAATAGGAACACTGCTGTACTTTTGGTGAAGCTGGGAACTGGTCCAGCCATTCTAGAAATCATTTGGAAACATACTCCCGAAGTTACTAAACTCTGAATACCCTTTGAACCATGGATATCCACTAATAGACCTAAAAGCCCAAAGACATAAAAGTAGAAAAGGATCTACATGTAAAAAAAATATTTAGAACTACTTTTTCTGCAGTGGCAAAAATCTGGAAACAAAAGGAATGTGAATCAAATGAGAATGGAATTACAGATTTTGGTATATGTATGGAATGGAATACTATTATACCATTAGAAATGATGAAAGGAACAGTTTTAGAGAAACCTGGGAAGATTTCTATGAACTGATGCAGAATGAAGTGAGCAGAAGTAGAACAATGAATATAATAATAGTACTATAAAAACAAAGAACTTTGAAAGATTTAAGAACCCTCATCGAAGCAATGATGAACCAGAGAGTGGTACAAGATGGAGAAATGTAGAATGAGACATAGATGTGTGTGTGTGTGTGTGTGTATGTGTTAAGCATGGCCAGTGAAGGAATTTGTTTTGCTTGACTATGTCTATTTGTTATAGGATTTTGTTTTTCTTTGTCCTTCAGTGGGGAGGGGGTAAGCAGTAGGAAAAGAAAAAAATGTGTTTGTTGAGAAAATAAAATTAAACTTAAAAAACATTACTCATTTGTTGCTGAGTAACAAAATCCAAGGAACTAAAGATAAGAGGCCATTAAGATTCACTGCCTAAAACAAGCCTACTCATAAAGAGTAGGTGTCTAAATTACCACTAAGAACAATTTTTTTCCAGATTCCTCCTGCTTCTTATACTTCATTCATAAAATTTTGGCTGGATTTCCCTGGTGTGTTATATCCTGAGCTGTTAAAAAAGATTTTGGAAGAGAATGCATTCCTGGGGAAGACAGCATTTGACTGGGATTGATAAGAGGTCAGCTATACAATAATATTCCGTAAAAGGCTCCTGCTTATTCTTGTGAAGAAATTTTGGGGGGTGGGTGAGAGGGAAAAAGTGGGAAGAAGGCTAGTGAACAGATGAGAGCAGGAGGGTGGCATTAAATTCACCTCAATATTTAGAAAACTCAGCATGGGGTAATGGTGCATCTCAGTAATCCCCATTACCAGGTGAGGCTAAGGCTAGTGAATCACTTGAGCTCAGGAGTTCTGAGGTGAAGTTGAGCTAAAGTCAATTGGATGTTCACATTAAGTCAAGTACTGGTATGGAGAGTCCCTCAGGGAAGAGGGAGGCCAAAGCTTCAGCAGTGGGAATTGGCTGCACCTGCGGACTGGGAGATACAGGGAGACCTAAAGAGTTAATTAGTCAATAAAGCTGTGTTTTCTATGTGCTAAGTAGGAGCAGCTACATGGCCAGTAGACAGAGGGTTGAGGATATAAGTCCAGAAGATTTATCCTTCTGAATTCAAATCAGACCTCAGACACTTACTAGTTGTGTGACCCTGGGCAAGTCACTTAACTCTGCTTCAGTTTCCTTATCTGTAAAATGACTTGGAGAAGGAAATGGAAACCAGTCCAGTATGTCTGCCAAGAAAACTCCAAATGGGATCAAGAAGAGTTGGACACAACTAAACAATAAAACAAGCTTTCTATGTGCTCAAGATGGGAGATACTTAGAAAGGTAAAAGATAGTTTGTGCTCTCAAAGATCTCAGTCTCCAAAACAAAAAACCAAAAAAACAAACTACCCTTTATGGGGAGGCTAGGTGGCACAGTGAATAGAACATTGGCCGTGGAGTCAGAGGACCTGAGTTCAAATCCAACCTCAGACACTTAACACTTACTAGCCACGTGACCTTGGGCAAGTCACTTAACCCCAATTGCCCTGCCTTCCTCCCTCCAAAAAAAAAAGCAAAAAAAACCCCACCCCTTAAAATATTTACAAAACTCTTAAGGGATCTTTCAGCATCAAAATACAGCAGACACAGATTTATCAGTACAATGGAAAGAGGTCCACTGGTTCTTGAGACATGGAAAGAGGTCCACTGGTTCTTGAGACAGGAGACTGTGGTTCAAATATCACCTCTTATGCTTACTATCTGTGTGGCTTTCAACAAGTCAGGACTTCTCAAGACTCAGTTTCCTTAACTGTAAAATGAGAAGAGGTGAATTTGACTGACCTCTGAGATCCCATTCAGAGCAGTTATATCATCCATCGACTCATTCAATGCAAAACTACCTTCATTTGACAAAGGACCAAATGTAGCTAGGTAAGAGGGCACCAAAAGGAATCTTAAATGGACATGTCCAGTAATCCAAAATGGGAAAGCCAATACAAATAATCCCCTTGCCTATAAAACAGGTTGCCATGGTTTTTCCAGGCATCTCCAAGGCTAGGTTGTGAGTAGGTGGTTAAATGGGCCCATTAACAAACAGAGATAATCCTGTGAGGGCCTCAAAGGGCTGAGGTAATGAACTGTTTTTGAAATGAGTTTCTTAAGAAAGACAATTAAGAAAAGAGGTTTAAATTATGAAAAAAAAGTAATAGAAATGTTGTAGGAATAGCTGTTTTTAAAAGGTGCATGAGGAAGTACCTGGAAAAGGTATGTCAAGTCCAGAGACAGATAAGTTACCAAATCTAGGGAGTTCTCCAGGGCTGTTCAAAAATTCCTTCCCTGAATTTTAGGCTGATTCAAATATGTTGAAAATCAACCATGGAGACTGAGTAATGGTCAAGTTATTAACTATTTTATTTTATTTTATTTTAGTACATGATGTAGGACTGAGAATCATAACTTGGAAAGGAATGTGTGGGTCATAGTCTTAATGTAAGGTTTGCAATGGAAAGAATGCTTAATTTGCAGTTCCGGGACTTCAGTTTGAATTCTGACATTACCATTAATTACCTGAATTCACATCCTGTTTCTGCCATTTATTTCCTGTGGAAACTTGAACAAATCATGTAGCCCCTGTGGGTCTCAGATTCTACATCTAGTAAAATGAGTGGATTGGACCAGATGTCCTTTAAGGACCCCTTTCAGCTCTCTATGAAGTGAGCATAACCCAGTCCCTTTCACTTCATCGCACAGTCTTAACTGCTATGAAAAAAAACTAAGCAAACTATTGGGACACAAAAAGTCTAGGAAATGAATTCCCTGAGTGACAGGAGATAATGACTGCTGATAAAGTTTCTGCCTCTGGATGCCTTGTTGTTTTAAGAATTAAGACAGAAGATGACCAAATTTACCATCATGAAATATCAATCTGGAAGTGAAAGATCCTTAAAGTTTCCTACCAGAACAGAAAGCAGTTGCTATTTACACTCATTCTAAATCTTCAAAACCCAAACAATGAGCTAAAGATTCACTAAGAATTAGGAGAAATGGTCAAACAAGATACTTTCTAATACGCGAACTGGCCAGAGTCTCACTTCAATAGAGAGGGAAAACTACATTTTGATATGATTTGTATATTTGGTTTTTAGTTCCTTTCTGTGTTTAGTGATTTGGTGTTTGTTTTTGAGGGGGGAGGTGTATGCCGTGACTTCATTGGTGTAGGCAGGGAACTCAGTATGTAGAAATTTGTCCAATAATGACACACACTATTCTGGGCTGGATCAGATTCCTACCAAAGCTAAGAACGGACTTTGGGAACACAGTTACACTGAGATTAGGACGCTCTCTGCCCTACACATGCGTAGCTCCTTCTGTCTGCAGTTCTGTGGTAGATCCTTCATCCTTTTTCCTTTACTTTCTACTAAGCCATACTCTTTCTAAGTAAATACATGCAGAATGAGTATTAGAGGAGGGCATTATTTTTAGTGGTCTGAGAACCATTCTCCCATTCCACCACTAGCCCCACCAAATTTCTTTCTTTCTATCACGATCTAGTAGTGTTCTCAATGCATTTTAGGAATCTCTAAGAGTTATGAAACAATTTACAATTAATCCCAGATCACTTAGCAAACCCATTAATATTCTCCAGTAAATTTTTAATTCTTTCTATGAGAAAATGACATATATGTGTGTATGTATACATACAAATTATATGCTTTTGTATATATACATATTTACACATATACACATATACACACATTTTTCCTTTGCATTGAATGTTTAGGAATCTTTATTCATACTGAGAGAGCTATTAGAAGTAGTCTACCCAATATCTGAAAAGTATGTGTTAAAATTACCAACAAGCCCGTTGTATTAACAATGGCCTTAAGAGAGAAGTAGAATTCAGAAATACTGAGCGTTAATTTAAGGGACAGAAATTAAAATGATTAATCCTAAGAGTTTTGACAAGTTACTCTTCAATCACCATGTATTCTGCTAAATGATATGTGCAAAGTGATAGGATGGAGATAAAACCCCAAGCAACTATACTGAGTATTCCCCAAGCCTTTCCCAAGGGCAAAATTATAAGACTGGTAAATTTTGCCTTTAATGTCATTCCCCATTTACTACTTGGCTGCCTAAGGCACCAGGCCCCCACTATGGCACACCTAGCTAGCCAGACCTGTGAAACAAAGGTCTATTTATGCTCCATTTCCTTCTTAAACAACCTCTTCTGACGTCCCTGCAACCAAACATGCATCCTCGGCCCCATTCCCTTAGGGCCCTATAGCAGTTTTATAAGGTGATGGCTAACTAACCAGAAGAATAACACCTACTAACATAGTAATGGGTGATAAAAGATTATATTAGACTCTAATTGTATAAGTGAAAAGAAATCTGGACTTGAACTCTGGAAGCCTAGATAGCAAGTCATGGTTCCAAAACTAATTAGCTGTGTGACCTTGACTGAGTAAACTTCTCCACGCTTCAATCATCCTCTGTAACTGTAAAATGAAAGGTTGTAATGAAAGTCCCTTTTCTGTAGCCCCTGTGTTTGTCAAATGTTTCATACATGTGAGATCCCCAATATTGAAAACCCCCATTCTAGCACTGAACAAGTCCTGTGTAAACTGTTAATAATTGATTTTCCCCTAAGTGGCTCATTGTCTGTCTGTCTTTGGGTGCATATTCCCAATCAAACAGATAGACAGACACACACACACACAAAATAAAAGGGATTTTTTAAATAAAAATGTAAAGGAACCTTCACTCCTTTTTCATTTTATCTATCTTTCCCAGGCTTCAGACTAGAGAGCTTTCAACCACCTCTGACAATAACCCTCTCCCTTTTCATTTCAAAAAGGAGGCACCTTGTGCAGTGAAAAGGACACTTGGAAGTCAGAGGACTTGGATTCAAATTTGGCCTCAATTTGGTCAAATGACCTGAGTGACCTTGGGCAAGTGGTTCAACCTCTCTGAGTCCCAGGTGCTTATCTGTAATATGAAGGGATTGGATTACATGGTCTTTAGGGTCCTTTTTGAGTTCTAGGTTTATGATGATGCTATCATCTACATCTACCCCCATCCTACTCCTGTGTTTTAATGATTTGCTGGGGACCAGATCATTAGACAGCAAGCCCAAAAGTATAACTGAACAAAAGTTGCCATTAAAAAGTTAAGTTGTAATAAATGCTTTTGTCATTCAAAGAGGTACCTTAAAGATAATCTTATAGAACAGCTTGCCCTTGATTCCTGAATTTTACACAAGTGGCTGATTCCTTATTGTATTTGGCATTCCCGTTTGTGACCAACTCCCTCTCTACCACCCCAGAAAAATGTTGGATTAGGTGACTGACCAAACCCAAAGAGTAGCTATTAATTTATTTTTATAAACATTTTTATTAACTGAAAACTAGTTCATAAAATAAAAAACCTCATAAAATCACAGATCTAGAGCAAGAAGGAGCCATCAAATCTAATTCCTTTATTTTACTGATAATGAAACTAAGGCCCAGGGATGTTGAATGATTTGCCCAAGGTGGAATAATTAAAAGCTAAGTCTTATGACTCCAAAACCAGAGCTCTTTCCATTGTACCACACTGTCTCCCAAGAACTAACACATAAGAAGTATTTCCTTCCCTTTCCCTTGATCCATCCATATCCCTATTCCAACTACCATCATTTTCTCTTCCCATTTAGAAATACCTCTCTCTCTCTATGGTTCATCTCTGGCAGTTTCCTCCCAGATGATGTAGACCTCCACCACCCAAAGCAGACCAAGTCCAGAAGCCAGAAGCTTAGCCAATTAATTCTGAATTACCTGGGGATTCAATTCCCTCATCTTTTCCTGAGCCATTTTCTACCCAACCACTAGGAAAGTGTAACCACCTCCTCTATTTTCTCTGAGAATCACAATCAAATCAAAACTACCTAGACCTCGGGAAGAGGTATGTTAATGGATTGCCCTATGAATCCATCATCCCTGTGATCTCTTAGACCAGAATACCCTTTTCTAGACCCACTCCCTGTATGTGTTGACTTCCCCCCCATTAGACTGCAGCTTCCTTGAGGGCAGTGACTAGTTCTCATT
Organism: Pseudocheirus occidentalis; assembly: GCA_028646575.1. NCBI lineage: Eukaryota > Metazoa > Chordata > Mammalia > Diprotodontia > Pseudocheiridae > Pseudocheirus > Pseudocheirus occidentalis. The sequence continues at coordinate 123,248,186 of CM053596.1, forward strand.
TATATTTGTATGCCTAGTATTTAGCAGAGTGCTTGGCACATGGTGCTTAATAAATGCTTTTTCATTCTTTCAGATAGGCACGAACAATAGCCACTTCCTGATTCTGACTTGTCAAAAAAGGTAAGATTTTCTTGGCACCAGTTAAGACGCTCTGAAGTTACTCTCAGCCCCCAAAGAGCTTGTGAAGCAACTCATTCTTCATGAAGTTTTTAGCCTAGGCTCTCCCCTCATCCCTATGAAAAGAGGAAGTACTGTTGTCTAGTCCTCAGGTTCAAAAAATGAGCCATGGTATTTCTTGCCTTCACAATAGAAAGGGAAGGGGACAAAGAAGGGAGAGAATTTGGAATTGAAAATAAAACTTAAAAAAAAAAGATGAGCCATAGACATGGGAAATCTATAACAAAGCTTCAGGATTCTCCATATAAGCACTTGTCTTGGCGGTTTGTATATTTTTAGAGGGGAAACTTTTAAACTCTGTTACAGTGATATGAAAAAGGGATTTAAAAACAAAACAAAACCACAACACAAAAACTATAGCCCACCCTGCACTTGTGGAGATAGGAATAGAAGTAAGACCAAAAGACAGCTTCTCACTCCATCATGACTGTATCTTTAAGCATGGAAGGCCACTGTCTACTTGGAGTCATTGGAATTTTGCACATGGATAAAAGATACATATGTGTATAAACAGAAGTCCTGCAGCCTGCTGGCTCTTCTGGTTGTCATGAAGGTTTCTGGTTTCTCCAAGCTGCCTGTCAAGGATGATCAAGTGGGCATAAGCGATGACAGGCTTCACGCTACAAATTCAGCAGAGCTCTGCATTACACTCTGGCATTTGGTGGGACTCAGGCCCATTTCTTTCTAGTCGATGGAAAAAGAGAGTTAAAATAAAGAAAGGTGGATGGGTTGGGAGGGAGAGTGAAATGACAAGTGTCCATGGAAACATTACAGAAATAGTGTGGAATGGTAGGAAAAGCTCTGGCCCTCAAGTGAGGGGATCTGGATTGAAATCCCACTTGGGACACAAATTAGGTGAGCAACCTTGAGCAGATTACCTAACTCTTCAATGTCTTTATTCGTAAAAAGGACATATGAAGAAAGACACTATTTTCATCCAGAGAAAGAACTGGTAAATAGAAATATATAAAATTAATTTATATGTATATCTATACACATATTTCTATCTCTATTTATATATAGCATGTGTGTATACATGTCTGTGTGTATATGTATATATAGATAGATATAGATATAGATATAGGTATAGATATAGATATAGATATATTTATATACACATGTATCTATTTGTGTCTAATGGTAGCCATCTCTGGAGTTTGGAGGGTGTAGCAGCAACCACACTGGCATAGGTTAGCTAGGTGCTAGCACAGGTTCTTAGACCTGCTTTACTAGGAAAGATAGCTATTTAAGGGGTCAACAATATTTTTAAAATTATATTCACTGGTTCATGGGGAGAGTCAGCATCCTGAACTTCAGAGAAAAGACAAGCAGAGAAATAAAGACCAACAGACAGGGCTCTGATTGCCTGAATCAGCTATACACTTTATATATACATATATCCCTGAATCAAGAGAGCCTTTACATCTGAGTAGTTGGGGAGCTCTGAACATAAGTCCATTCAGAATCTTGACCAGGGAATCACAATATCTTTCACATAAACAATCACCCAAAGAAAAATACCAACTCTGAGTATATACACACTTCTCAGAACCAGAAGGTATCACAACCTTCTTGACTCAAAGCCTAATTAGAAATTAGCAACAGTTGTGAAAAACTTCCTACAAGGTAGCCTCCCCTAAACAAGCTTCTCTTAATGGGCTCCACCTGAGGTCTATTAATGAACAAGGAAGATCTTAAATCCCATTAACACTTCAGGGAAGGAAGAAAAAAAGGGGAAAAAAGAAATTTACATGATAACTATTATATATTTAAAAGGAATAGAAAGTCGTATATAATAGATTTGCAGTTTCATGTGCAAAAAAAAAGAGGGGGTTGGAATAGATATCCTCTGAGGTCCCTTTGAACCCCAAATATATGATCCCACAAGTGCATTATATACTTTATAAACAGAGAAGCAGTGTGTTATGTTGAATAGAGAATAGCTAGGTGGAGCAGCAGATAAAGTGCTAGTGTTGGAGTCAGAAAGACCTGAGTTCAAATCTGCCCTCAGAAAGTTACTAGTTGTGTGAGTCTGGACAAGTCAGTTTGTTTGCCTCAAGTAACCTCAGTGGGAGCAATAACAGCACCCACCTCACAGGGCTATAGTTGTTCATTTTCAGTCACATCCAGCTCTTCGTGACCCCATTCAGGATTTTCTCGGCAAACATATTGGAGCAACTTGCCATTTTCTTCTCTAGTTAATTTTACAGATGAGGAAACTGAGACAAACAGGGCTAACTAACTTGCCAAAGGTCACATAAGCTAATAGACATCTGAGGTCAGATCTGAACTGAGGAAGATGAGTCTCCCTGACTCCAGGCCTAGCACCACACTATCAAATGAGATAATATTTGTAAAGTACTTTAGCACACTGTAAGCACTATATAAATGCTAACTATCAGTATTACTATTTTATTTATTTATATATATTTATTATTATCTGTAGTAAGGAATATACAGGTTCAGATTCCATCTCTGACTGATCCTGGTTGTGTGATCTTGAACAAATCACTTACCTTCTCACTGCCCTAAATAGCTCTTTAAGCAATTAGGTGACGTAGTACATAGACTCCTATACTTGCAGTCAAGAATATCTGAATCAAATCCTGCCTCACACATTTGCAATCTGTAACCCCTAGGCAAGTCACTTAACTTACCTCTGCCTTAGTTTCTTCATTTGTAAAGTGAAGAAATTGGACGTGATAGACTCTTAAGGTCCATTCCAATGTTAAATCTATTTGATCTATGAGTTAGAGGCCAACTGCATTAATAATAGGTAATTTCCTCACCTGGTAATCTACATATCTATGAAATCATAGACCAGACAAAAAAAAAGATAATAATTAAGTTGGTGGGTGGAGTAGCTCTGATGGAGAGATGGAGTTATTTACCGTTCTCTACACTAATGAAATCACAAACCTAAACTTTACCCAAAAAACTGTAAAATGCCTTTTATATTCATCACTACTCCTCTTAATTCTTTAAGGTGGGACCAGTGGGTTGATTTCATTATTACTGAAGAGAAAATGGAGGTTCTGGTGATTGGGCAAATTAGTGGTAGAAGATTAGAACATTCAGCCCCCAAATTTCCTCACTGACCCATGCTCTCTTGCTCTGAAGATGAGCCTGTCTCAAGAAGTTCATAGGCATCATCACTTTTTACAAAGAACAGAATTAAAAATGGCTCCTCATCTGATGATTATTGTTGACAAATGAACCACATCTTTTATGTACCTAGTTTTTTGCATGCTAGTTCTCCCTATTAGAATGCAAGCTTTTTGAGGGCAGGAGTTGGTTTTTGCCTGTTTTTGCACATTCTAAGAGCCTTCCCAATAAAATGCATATTGACTAATTAACTGATGGACTATGACCTAGGGCATTTCCTAATCAGACTGGGAATCAATGCATTGCATGAAAAAGAAAGTTTGAGTGATGCTAAGTTCAGTGAGACAAATTTTTAGTTTATTCTTCATGAAATGTCAGATATTAAAAAAAAAGAACTGATTGAGAGATAAAGATAAATAACACCCTACATCCTGGAACAACATCTGCTCTTTCCTTTGCAATGAGAATAGATGGAAGCCAACACAACTTGATGTAATGAAATCCAATGAGCCATCAGCACAATCTTCCTTGATCTCCCTACACTCTAGCTGAGTCAGTGGCATTAGGGCTGATGTCTTTGTCATTTCTGATATGCTTCCCATCTGGCCCTGCCAGGAATAAGAAACTCAGAAGAGGTTTTCATTATATCATTTTAGAATTGTTCAGACCCCTTGAGCACTCAAGAGTATCAGAAGGCCCTTTGCTCAAGGGGGTGGTGGGAAGAGAATAAGGTATAATGACAATGAAACACATCAATATTTTTTCAAAATTCTGGATTTAAACCAGACCCTAAATAAATCTGGCTCGAATCATTTTTTCCTCTTAAGTTTTTAAACCCATGTGGATTTTAAGAGAAATCAAGTCCATATGTTTCTGACTCATTTACCCACAACTCATCAAAATGTTGTTTTGTAAGAATCGCTGAACATCCAAGAAGCCCTTGGGGTCTTTTCTGTTTGTTTCTTCTCTTTTTTCCTCTCTTTTGCCTAAGCCCTTTTTTTCTTAGAAAGAGAAACATTACCCTTTGCCCACCAGAAACTAACTTGAAGAGGTCTCAGTTTGTTTGGAAGTTCCAAACCCAGAGTATCAAAGGAATTCCAAGGGTGGCAACTTTGGACCTCTTGTCACTGCTTAACTGACAAGAAGGAATGCAAACATGCCAGGACTAATGAGGTCTTTACTAAATCCTAGCAGTTCATTGGGAAGTCAATTTAAAACCCCAATAAGATGAAATTTCACCCTTCTCCATTCACAGTAGTTACTCTGCATATAACATTTTAGCTTTCAAATATCTAGCCCCAAATAACGAGTTTGTTGGAGGGCTTTGTCCTGTTATTTTTTTTCTCAGAGAAAATAATCAGCAAGGTTTAATCCCTTGAAAAACATTATTAAGGCTCTCTTTTCTCAGACATATTTAAGCTTTAGCAGTTACAATATATTAAGAAATCACAAGAAACAATCATGTAAAGAAAGATGGTGAGGTATGTTGAAACAGATGGTCAGTTTTGGAGTCAGGAAGAGCTATCTATGTTCAAGAAAATAGATATATACATATATATACATATACATACATATAGAGATATACATACACATTGATATGTGTATGTATATGTGTGTGCATACACACACACATATCTTTAGAGAGAAACCTGATACTACAGCTTGCAGATTAACTGCTGAACTACTTTACTAGAATGGATTTCCTAATCCAAAGCTCCCTATATACCAATAAAGTCATAGTTCCCGACCAAAATAAAAGAACAATCAAAAAAATACATCTTTTTCAAACCTGGTAGACGTAGTTCTGATGTGCATTAATCAAGCAATCAATGGAGCATTAATATAAAAGGATAAAGAAACCATTTTTCCCAAGGGCTGGTCAAAGGCCTTATACTATAAGGGACAAGCTGATGCCCGTTCTACCATCTTTATCCTTTATGCTAAGAGATCACTGTTTTTTAAAAAGGGAAAAAATTTCTCAGCTTTCTCTAAAAGGGTTACTGCAACACTATAGAAGGACAAAGTGGGTATTGAAGGAAAGAGAAAATATAAGAAGGGAAAAAATGTTTACATTTGGAAAACTCTAAATAGTAGAAGTAGTGAACTTCTTAGAAACTGTGACTGTATCGTACTAAATATAGTAACTCCAAGGGGAGAACAGGACTGAACTGCATTCATTTAACACTTTTTAAACTGAAAGGAAGCCTGATCTAGCTGGATGACCATGTCCTTCTTCAATAGTCAAGCTGAACACTGGATTCACTGACATTCAACCTTTTCAAAAGGGAAAAAATCCAGGGCCTCACTGCATTTGTAACTTCTGGACCCCAAATAGAAAGGTCAAGGGGACTTTAACTTTTTATTATCTGTGAAGCAAGCAGTTCTCATGATCTTCTACTTGACCAGCCTGAAGAAAATGCTTGGGTAGTTACACATTTAGACCTAGAAATAAGATGGGCATGATACTTTTTCACTTCCCAACCAGACTTCATTTCCCCACCACCTAAAGTAATTGCCAATGCCTATATAATTTGATCTTATTCCTCCAATAAAAAATAATAGTCCCAAGACTACTATTGTCTCAATAGTCCCAAATAATAATAGCCTCATCTGCCCTGAACAGATGACATTAATAATCAAGATAGCATCTAGAAAAGGATGGTGAAGGGGGAGCTAGGTGGCACAGAGCATTGGCCCTGGAGTCAGGAGGACCTTAGTTCAAATCCGGCCTCAGATACTTAACACTTACTATTTGTGTAACCTTGGGCACTTAACCGCAGTTGCCCTGCCTTCCCTCCTCCAAAAAGCCAAAACTAGAAAAAGAAAAAAAAGAAAAAGAAAGCCTAAAGAAATTAATACTTAGGGGAATCCATGATAAAGAACTTAAAGCACTTTAAAGACTGCCATGTAGAAGAAGGGTTGAGTTTGCTCTGTTTGGCCCCAAAGGGTGGAACTAAAGGCACATAACAGAAGCAGCATGTAATTTTCTTCATGTGATGAAGAAAGAGTTGTGGTTGCAGAGAGATATGCTTAATGTTATACAAATGTCCTAATAACTAACAGTTATAACAAAGTGGAAGCAGTAGAGGTATAGGCAGAAAGTCTACAAGAAAATCCTGGATGATCACTTGTACATGTTGGAGAGGGGACCCGTTCAGCAACAGGCTGGACAAGATGCGTCTCAAGGTCCTTTCTACCTCTGAGAGTCTGTGATTCTGTTATACATGATACTATGAGGGGCGACTTCTTCTAAGTCAAATGCCAAGATTGAAAAGACCCATCTGAAACGTGTGACCTCTAATGTGACCAACAGATATACACGTGATTCATTCCCACAAAACATGACTTTTATAAATCAGAAAAGACATGATGTGGACATAAGACTGTGTGGTATAAAAGAAAAAAAGGTCAAATATGGAGGAAGATGAGATGAGCGGGGTCTGAGTCCCTGTTCTGATATTTACTAACTAACTAGGATGGCAGGTAAGGCATTTGCCCTGTTCTCAACCTGTGGGTTGCGACCCCTTTGGGAGTCAAATGGGTTGCCTAAAACACATGTTTCTGATGGTCTTAGGAATGGAGCCATGGCTCCTCTATCCATTTCCAGGCGGGTCTGCCCACATGCAGATACACTCACATACAAGTATTAAAGGATCGCCACATTAGGAAGGTTGAGAACCACTGTTTTAGAGACTCAATTTCCTCATCAGTGAAATGGAAATGATACTTATACTATCACCTCAAACATTTCTTGTAAACACAGTGTTTTGTTAAGTACCACATAAATGTGTTACCATTATTTTTGTTGGGACTTTGTCACTAATGGATTGTGTAACTGCACAGGTCCCAGGTCCCTTCCTGGTCCTCTATTCCCTCCTCTGTATTTTACAAATTCTGGATCACCAAATAGTAAGCAGGACCCTCTTAACCCCTTATTAACTATGACCAAAGGAGCTGTTTAGAGGGCTCAGGATCAGTCCGTTCCTGCCTCTCCCACTTCTGACCTTCCATGCCTTCATTGAGTGGCCACAGAGAGAGGCAGGAGTGGGCACACACACACTTCTGTGCTTACAAAAGTGACAGTCAGCACACACAGAAAGCTGCTCACTGACCTCTCCTCAGTATCTTTGTAACTGCTAAGGAGGCCGCTAGGTGGCACAGTGGACAGAGCACTGGGCCTGGAATCAGGGAGTCCTGAGTTCAAATTCAACATCACACATTTACTAGCTTGTGACTCTGAGCAGAGGTCACTTTAAAAACAAAAACAAACAAAAAACCTCCCTCTGTTTGCCTCAGTTTATACAACCATAGAATGGGGAGGGGTAATAAGAGTACCTGCCTCTCAGGGTCATTGTAAATATGATAATATTTATAAAGCACTTAGCATGGTCCCTGGCACACAGTAGGTGCTACAGACATTCTAGCTAATATTTTTGGTCTGCTACACCTGTAAATGTTATATCAGGACCAGTGTGACAATAACAGCAAAGGACACATGCTGCCATAAGCATCACCAAGTATTGTTTGTAAATACTTTATCTCATTTGAGCCTTACAATCACCCCATAAGATAGGTTATTAAGAGTATTATTTGATTGTTGTTGAGTCATTTTTCAGTTGTGTCCGACTATTCGTGACCCCATTTGGGGGGTGTTCCTGGCAGAGATACTGGAGTGGTTTGCCATTTCCTTCTCTAGCTCATTTTACAGATGAGGAAACTGAGGCAAACAGGGTTAAGTGACTTGCCTGGGGTCACACAGATAGTAAGTGTCTGAGGCTGGATTTGAACTCAGGAAGATTAAGGTTATTTGACTCCAGCCTGGCACTCTGTTTGTTGTGCCACCCAGCTGCCCTAAAGATATTGTTAATTCCTCCATTTTAAAGATGAGAAATTCAAGAGTAATTTGCCCTTTGAACCCACAGCCAGCAAATATCAATCCCAGGTTTCCCCAAGTCCCAAGCCCAGCATTCGTCCCACCACACCATATTGCCCCTCTAACAACAGCGCTGATTTTTGTCATAGTTTTAACTTTATACATTTCTATTGCATTTTTTCCCTCTAAAGTCAGAAGGAAAAATATAAATTGCTTCCACTGTACAGAGGAGAAAACAGAAGCATAATGATTTAGGTCAGCCACGCACAGCTGGCTTAAGAGAAATTCTAGAAGTTCTGTCCCTTCTTTCTTTTTCCATTTTAAGAATCCAAAGGAATATGTGGGTTCATGACTGCAGATGTTCTTACCTGGTGATCCAGGGTGTAAGGAAAGGACTGGGTAAAAGGAGGACTAGCTGGGCAACAGGGAACTGCCTGGCCAAAAGACTGGGAAATGTCTTTGTTCTGTTTTAGATTTAAGGACCAAGACTTTTTAAAAGGGCTATTTATGAATCTCAACCATGACATCTCTCAAAACTGATCTCAAAATTCAGATGCCACGAGTTTTGTTCTCTGATCTTTTCATTTCAACAGTAACTATTGGATTTTAAATTCTTGGCAAAGCCAAGAAAATCCATCTATCAATCAGTCATCAATCAACAAGCATTAATTTAACATCAACTATACATATGCCAGGTATTGTGGGGGAAGCTTAGTAGCTGAGGAGACAAATACAAAGAAAGAAGCAATTCCTACTCTCAAAGAACTTACCTGATAAGGGAGGAAACAACAAGGATGTATAAAAGTATATATAGAATTTCAAAAAGAAAATATAAGGTAGTAAATACAAGGCAGTTTGGAGGGAATTAAGATCTGCTTTCTACTATGCACCAGGAAGTGTCAATGAAGTGCTATGCATCTTAGAGGACACAAATAATCAAGGGAATTGGCCTTGGGCAAGGGTCCTCAGTTTTCCTATCTGTTGAATGGGAATAATAGTATCTTTTCATCTCTTAGTTCTAATACTGGGAAAAGCAATGTAAGTGATGGGGAAGCACTCTGGAAAACATAAAGGGTCCAGCACGAAGGCTAAGTGAATAAATTAGCCCCACAACAGTTAACCTATTTGATTCAAGCACAGTGACTGGATTCAATTTCTCACCTATCATATACACCACAGACAAAAAGCATTTGAAACACAGCTGAAATAGATTTCTGGGACCTCTTACATTTATGGGTGTGATTCTGCCTTTGAGACAAAGCAGAGCCACATTTTTCTGCTACAAATCCTCTCTCAGCTAGAGGGGCCCCTTTTCCCATCTCATTTGTGTCATGCCTTCAAGCCAGAAGGTTTAAGAGGTGTCAAGAAAGTTTCCATGCTCACAGAATACCAGGCACTGTTGCTTCGTCCGTGGTGAGCTAGTTCTAGGAAGCTCTTGCCAGAGGCCCAGGAGATGAAACGAATTCTCATGGACTTTTTCCACTCTGACCCGAAATGAGTGATTCAAACTCAGCGTCTCCAGGCAAAAGGTCAAAGTGTGAGCCCTATAGATACTCCTGATACTATTGCAATTCTTCTATCTAAACACACTATCACTTTGAAATTCTAAACAGAGCCCTCACTTAAAGAAAGGGCTTGGATTATGTCATAAATGAGGATTTAATTTAATGAGTTTTGTAAGGATACAGGCCAGGCTGATGTTCTGCAGCAGTGAACAATTGATGGTGCTAATGCCAAACTGTGGACAAACAAGTCTTTAAAAATTGTTATGGATTATATGAATGGTTGCAGAAAAAGACTTAGTGGCCTCATTTATACTAAAAAAAAACTCTTTAAAGCACAGACATAGAGAGACATTTTAATATGATAAAAAAAATATGCCTCTAAAACCCAAAGCTAGCAATATTTGAAACGGAGAAACACTAGAAGCTTTTCCAGTCAATATAGAAGTAAAGCAAGGAAGCCTCCTTTTTCCATTGTCATTTAACATAGTTCTAGAAAAGCAATAGGACAAGGAAAATAAATTAAGGGCATAAAAATAGGCAAAGAAGAAATAAAACTATCCCTATTTGCTAATTCATGGCAACTTATTCAAACCACCTCAGAGAACCAGCAAAGAAATTAAATGAGAGATTGACATGAAAGAAGGGAACTCCCAACCAAAATAACTACAAAATGATTTTTAAAAAAATCTTTCAGTCAATCTTCTGAGGCATATTTGAGATCTGTATATGTAAAATTATACAAACACTCCTCAAAGAAACCATGAATGACTTAATAATTGAAAGCATATTCAGTGTCATAGTTAGGCCATGCCAATAAAATGAAAATTATACTACCTAAATTGACGTACAAATTTAATGCTACCGATCAAATTATCAGACTATCTTACGGAGCTATACAAAATAATGTTTATAATGCATTTGAAAAAACAAAAAAATCTAAGATGTCATGGGTAAAAATGAAGAAAAAGTAGAAATAAAAGAACAATACTTCCAGACTTTAAATGATAATATAAGCAGTAATCACCAGAACTATTTGGTACTGGCTAAAAATAAATAAATAAATAAGATCTTTACTGCCCGTATCATATCTCAAACTACATTAGAAAGCAGTAATCATCTAAATGATTTAGATCTTATTAAAAAATGAAGATGTTTATCAGTGGAACAGATTAAATATACAACTTAGAGAAGCTAATGAACAGAAACACAGTGTTCCATAAATCAAAAGACTCCAGATAATGGAGTAAGAACTCACTATTCAACAAAAATTGCTGGGAAAACTAAAAAGAAGACCGGAAGAAATCAGGGTTAGACCAATACTTTATATGATAATCACCAAATGAACACATGACTTAGACATAAAAATTTGCCTTATAAACAAATTGGACAAGCAAAGAAGTAATTACTTCTTGCATCTATAGATAAGGGATGAGTTCATAACCAAACAAGGAATTGAGAAGATCACAGAAGATAAAATGGACAGTTTTGATTATATAAGTTAATATTTTTGCACAAACAAAACCAACACAATTAAAATGAGAAGGAAATCAGTTAAGTGTGGAAAATATCTTTGCAGCAAGTTTCTTGAATAAAGATTTAAGAATATATTTTTTAAAACTTATTCAGATTTGTAAGAATATGAGCTATTCCCCAACTGATAAATAAGTAGTTTTCAAAAAAAGAAATCCAATCTATTAATAGCCATATGAAAAAAATGTTCCAAGTCACTTATAAACAGAGAAATGCAAAGTAAAACAACTCTAAGATTCCATCTCACACTCATCAAATTAGCATTCCATTCCACCTCTTACTCTGCCTTGCAACTCCAAATCTTGTTCTTTATCTTTTCCATGACCTCTGATTAGCCCTCAGCTCTTTTCCAGGCTATACTTTCCTGTCTTCCTCTCTTGACCCATTAGTGAACCAATCAATTCTATACTGTCCTCTTCTCAAGTCCCTTGCCTCCTTATTATATCATCAATCTTCCCTGCCAAGCCTCAACCTTCAATCACTACCACTCTTTGTCTTTGCTCCTACACTGCTGAATGAAGTTGAACAAAATAAAAAAAAACATGTTGAATAGGTTCATTATAAATTTATATTACATAAATTCATCTAGACTTTCACTATTGCCAGGTAATTCTTTTTAACCTATTTCATCCATCTTCAAACCTCCCATGAATAAAACACTTGCTTCATATTTCACTGAAAAAACTTAGGTCATTCACCAAGAGCTTCCTCTTCTTCCCTCCTCTTCATCTCACATCAGTCAGATGCTTTCTGTCCCTATCTCCTCCTTCACTACCATCTCACATAAAGAGGTCATCCTTCTCTTTACCAAAGTATGTGTAGAAAACTATGAAGGTGGAACATGTCTGATGACATCAGACTCAGTTTTGCTGAACTGTTTTTTCCCCATCTTTCTTATCCATTGTTAGAGAAGATTGTTCTCCGGGGAAGTGTTATGGCAATCTGAAGATCTTCTCTGCCCTTACCTTAGGCCCTTTGATAGGCTTAAGTGACTCATGAGAACCTTCCCTGATTTGAAAACAGACTCTGCCCCCTAATAGGCTGAATGTGGTCACATGGAGCCTGTGGCTGGAGGCTTGTTTTTCAGTAATTCCCATACCTTATTACTTTGTGATTGGGCAGTGGGTCAAGAGGGTGGTGACATTTTCTGACCCAGAAGGCTATATATACCCTGATGTGAGGTTTTGCTTTGGGGTTCACTTGGAAAGAGTTGTGTGATTTGGCCAGAGTAGACTCTAGGCTTTGAAAACCCAGATGTTGGTGCTTCCCTCTCTGGTAACTGACTAGGTATGGATGTAATGGTCAGATGGTTGGAAGCCTGTCTGCTGATCTGTTTCTCTATCTGCTTGTAACTTCTGTTTGTAACTTCTGTTTGTATTCTCTGAAGTTCAGGGTGCTGACTTTTTCCCCTGAACTAGGTAAATGATATATGTTTGATTGATTAAAGTGAGTCTGTTAATCCATTTTGAGTTGTTTTCCTTTAGAAAAGCACATCTAAGAATCTGTGCTAGCAGCTCTCCTGGATATACTAGAGTGCTTGTTGATACAGGAAGGTAGAAAGGAAAATACAAATGGAAAAAGGTGTTATAAAAACAAAATAAAGGTATTAATATTTTTAACCTGGAGAGAAATTAATCTGGAAAAGGGTATTGGGGTATAAGTACAAACAGCCAAAACTAATGTGAAACAAATAAGAGTTTTGACCCAAATGTAAACATAACCAAAGAAGTTTTTGGCAAAGAAGTTAAATATAGTAATAGTTACTGGAAGACTTAGCTAATTATGCCCCAATCTCTGAACTTTGGAGTTCTATCCAAGACTAAATAACAACATTATGGGATACTTGATCTTCCATTCCAGGAAGTATATTGTTAAGCTAGAGTACAGTTAGAGAAAGGTAAGTAGGGTAATGAAGAGACTTAAAACTAGGCCACATAAGATGGTTTTGAAGGAACTGGGACTGCTTAGCTAGCCTGGAGAAAAAAGGAAGAAAAAAAGAGGAAGCATTTTCCAGGTTTTAAAGAGCTGTTATGTGGAAAGAGAATTCAACTTACTCTGCTTAGTTCCAGAAGACAGAAGGAATGAGTGAAACTCACAAAGACAGACCTTACATTTGATTTAAGGGAAAATATCGTAGGAATTTGAGTTGTCAAAAGTAGAATGGACTGCCTCAAAAGGAAGTGAGTTCCCCATCATGGGAGGTCTTTAAGCAGAAATGCAATGTCGACTTATCAGGAATCCTATGGATGCTACTCCTGCTCAGATGTGGGTTTGGACTAGATGACCTCTGATGTCCTTCTCCACTCTGATTCCAAGCATAATCCCACTTTGCATGAATCTAAGCCTTGATCAATAGCTTCTCACAAGCCATGTGTATTTCCTACCTGTGCTGATGAAATATCTTCCCAACTGCTCCAAGGAGAATAAAGGCATTTTTCACTATTTATATGGGGAACACAACTTTGTTATAACTCGAGGGTAGAGGATCTGGAACTGCTACTCACTTATGAGAAATAAGTGAACACTAGAGAATGAGTCATTGTAACAATGGGTCCCAGGTCCCTTTCCACTCCAGACCAACCAAAAAAAAGTAAACATCAGAAGTTGTTCTATATGTCTGATGTCAAAAAAGTGTGGTAAAATTTCTTCCCCACTCCCCAACTTTGGAGTCTTGCCCAAAGAAAGATCATAAAGAAATGATCATAAATCACAGAAGATGGGGTAGACCTAAAACTAAATTTATGGTAGTAATATTTCCTTCTGCTCTACTTTTGGTAAGCTTATATAATACCTGGTCTGTGGTCCAAGCAAGTAACATCCTGAATTAATGGATACATTCAAATATCAACAAAGTATCTCTCCAAGTTATCATAATTCTCTTACACTGCCCAAGTTTATTAAAAAATTTTCATAATAAATAAATTTGAATACTTACTCTGGGAAGCATAATGACCTTCTGTTGCTTTATCTTCATGCCCATCATATTCCCTGCTGGCTAGTTGCCTGTTGGCAGTCTCCAGGCGGTCTACACATAAACAGGAAATGCTTTAAAAACAAATACATATGAATATAAAATCATCAGTCTACCAATAAAATGAGATAGATGCCAGAAAGAGGGCATGAGTAATGGTCAGGAAGGAGGTAAAAAAAAAATGAAGAGATCCAGAAGGTCAAGAAACTGGTGAAAAATGCTATCTTCCCGACCGTTTGGGGAGCTATGATACTTCCATAAAAAGAAGAGTCTCTAGGGGTAGGCTCAAGTTGGTGTCTTCTAGCAAATTAATGTAATTCTAGTCCCTGTGGGCATGAATTGAAGTTCCAGGGAAGTTTCTGAGAAAGGCACGTTTGGATGTTTCGTTCCTCTCCTGCATGCCAAGACAGGAAGCCTACTGAAAATAGGACCCTTCCAAGGAGACTTGGCCTTCTCATTCTGAAACCTAATGCCATGGAAAGAAGAAAGGCCCTCTAATATGAATTTCGAACAGGACTGGTCCCAACAGTTCCAAACCCCTAGAAGGGATATGTAACATATCAAAATAACTTGAAAAAGGGATATAGGCACGGTAGAGACTTCTGATCTTAAGAGTCATATGACACATCTTTAAATTTATTCAACAGCATAGCTTGGGGCCAAATGCCTTATTCATCTTGAACAGTTCAGCTGAACAATAAATATGGACAGAGAGACTGTGACTCATGCATAGATGGCTTTTGAGGAAGGAAAACCTAGAACATGATAACTGGGGATTGTTACTACCATGTAGTATGTGTGATAGGCACTAAAAAAAAAGACTTGATGACATTAAAAAAAGATAGAATTTGGAGGGTGACCTGCTTCCACTCTTCCTAAAATATTCAGAACTCTAGAGCAGGTAATCTCCCATCTCTGAGCAGTCAGTCTGTCAAAAAGCATTTTTTAAGCATCTACTATGAACCAGGCACCATACTATGTATACCATACTTTGTACTACGTACAAAGAGAAGCAAAAACAAAAAACAAAGCTAGTCAGCACCCTCAAGGAGCTCACAATCGAATGGGTGAGACAATAAGCAAACAGCTATGTACAAATAAGCTAATATAATACAAAAAGGGAATAATCAGCAGAGGGAAGGGACTAGAATTGAGAGAGGTTGGGAAAGGATTCCCGTAGAGGGTAGGATTTTAGCTGGAATTTGAAGGAGGTCAGAGAAGCCAAAAGATAGAGATGAGGAAGGATAAAATTCTATCCATGGCAGATGGCCAGTTAAAATGCAGATCATCCATATACTCCTTCTGGTTTTTGTTTTGGGGAATGAGAAGATGAAGAAAATGTATTTATTAAATTTGGGTTTGGAATCCTCTAGGAAAGATATGCATAGTTTTCTGTCCTTAACCATATCTTATCAAGTAGCATTTTTTAACAAAAGGAAAGTATATATGTATACACATAAATACATAAAGACAAGTGATTCTATTGTGTAAAGCAACATATCATTCTACAAGGTAGAGAGAAATTATTCTGTCCTTAAGCAATCAAAAAATGCAGTTTAGCTTCACTAACTTATCTAGCAAAGGAGAAATCCTGTTCCATGACAAAGAAAACTCTGAATAAGTAAGGAATATAACAAAGTACACAGAACTTGGGAGTGGAAAATGCACATAGAAATGAACATGCCTCGTAGGTCTCTGTTGAAATCATGAAGTCTCCTAATCTCTCCTTCCAGTTTGTTCCTCATGGCTTTGTCCAGAGACTCTCTTTTGGTGGTGGACTTGACTAGACTCTCATAGGCTTCTGAAATCCTCTGAATTTCTATTTCAAACTGAAAGATAAGAAAGAATCAACATTAAAAGTGAGGTTCTGTTACCGGCATCTTTGATATTCAAAGGAACACTTGAAGACGGTCTTATACACTAAAGCATGTTCCCTATATACCAGGTAAGCATGTGATTTCTACTTTGAAATCAATCTCCCTCCCTTCCTCTCTCTTTAAAAACACTCCGAACTTCTATCAAGATGATGGAGCAAATATTCAAGGTCATGTAGTCTAACTCTCCAGAAATGATTCCCTATATTTCCTTCTATTATATAGAATCATAGAATCTGAAGAAGGAAAATAAAAACCTTCCTAGTCTGACCTCATCCAAATCATGAATCCTCTCTGTGATGTTCCTGACAAGCATCCATCTGGCTTCTCTTGTGCTCAGATGATGAGGCACTGACCGCTCCATTTCCTTCATACCCCAAGAAGGCTAATTTCTCATTAAGAAGTTTTTCCTGCTGCTATGCTAACATTGATTTCTATGTAACATCTCTCCACTGGTCCTAGTTCTTATCTCATCTAAAAAGAAGTTGAATCCCTTTTCCATGTGACAATCCTTCAAATATTTGAAAACAACTTAACAGCCCACCCATCCCAAGTCTTTTCTGGTCCAAAAAAAGCATCTCAATTCCTTAAATGGAGCCCCCTATGATACGGTTTCAAATCCCTCTGCCATAGTCACCCTCCTGTGGACATACTGTAGGTTGTCAATTTTGATTTTAATATGTGGTACCCAGGACTGGAAATAATATTTTAAATATTATCCGAGATAGGAAAATGACAGTAATACTATGTCCTCCATCACCATGGATATAATGCTTCCATTAACACAGCTCTCCTGTTGCTCTATTGACTCATAGTAAATATGCAGTCCGCTAAAACCCACTAGGTCTTTTTCAAATGAACCCTTGTCTAACCATGCCTTCCCAATTCTTTACTCGTGCAGCTAACTTTATTCAGCTATAATTTAGGACTTTACAAGTAATCCTTTTGTACTTCAATATGATATATGATCCAATGTATTGTGTTAGTCTGTCAACATCATTTCAGACCCCAAGTCAAAAAAATATTCAATGTGTTAGACCTCTCCCATCTTTAGGCCATTTCAATGACTTAAATATAGTGAATATGTTCCCTATTACTTCATTCAAGTTATTGATAAAAATGTTGAATAGCTAGGGCCAATTAATAACAGATCTCTAGGTATCTCTTAGAAATCTCCATCCAAGTTCCCATCAATTTCTTCATCACTATTCTCTGGACATTTTTATTCAGTTAGTAGTCCATTCAAATGTCTTATCACTGAGTCTATCTTTCTCCAGTTTATCTATAATTATGTCACGCAAGATTTTGTCAGAAATCTTGGTAAAACTCAAGTTTACTACATATCCACAGAATTTGCCTGAAACACTGATCTAGTGATCTCATCAAAATAGGCAATGTCATTGGTCTTATATGACTTTAATTGGTGAATTTATGCTGGTTTTTAACAATCACCATTTACCTTCCTAGGAGCTTTTTAATGTATGTGGGTTTCTTATACATATGACATAAGAGCTTCTTACATATATGATATAAGCACCTTGTTATTTTTCCAAAAGTCTTCCTAAAGAACTATCTGCTGTTCTGAGCACACCCAAACACGACTGTGAACTTTACCAGTGATCTCCAAAATTTTGTTATTGCATACCTATATTGATAAAATATTTGGGGGCATATTTATTTAATATAAGGATAGGAACAGAAATAAGATGTGAGATTTCATCAATGAAGGGAGCCAAGCGGAGGAAACCTTCTCCCAATATGATCAGCACCTTCTCTGCAACATATAGCTTTAAGAGTTTACTAGAGCACTTGAGAAGTTAAGTGATTTTTACAGGCTCTCCCCCAGGCAGTTAACAATAGAGTTTGACATAAAATTCTGATGTCTATTTTGGATCCAGATCTATTTTCACAATGTCCCTGACTCTTCCAGACAAAGAACGTTCAGAGAAATCATTTGATATGGTTCAAGGTTGAATATAACTCTTTTTTGCTTCTTCCCTCACTTCATTCATTAAATTATCAAAGTATGATAAGAAACTTCCTTGTTACCAGGAGTAAGCATTTATTTAGCAGGTGTGATAACCTTTAATAGTCCTTCTAGCTCCATATTTATGATACTTTAAAGCCCTTTGTAAGGTAAGTGTAAGGGATAAGAATAACATTTGTGTAATTAGGACAAGAATGTTAGGTCATATTTTACTCTATAGCAACTAGGATTCTAGGAATGTTATTTAACCACTAGTCTACATGAATCTATAGATGAACATATATTGTCATATACATATATATAGTCATTATGACAAACATGTGTTTGTTATAATGGAGTTTTATTACAGTTTATGGCAGATTGCAATAAATCCTGCTTATCACAGACTGGATTACCCTCTGAGGTTCTTTCCAGCTCTACTTTCTATGATCCTAGAACATATATAGAAATGGGTAATAATATGATGTACAAACTGATGGTCTCTTGCTTCTAGATAAAGTAGGTGATTACACAAGAGATTCTAGAGTTATCTAATCCATCTTATGAGGCAGATTCAACAAAGAAAAGGATTCATGATTTTGTCACCATATAGAATTTTTGGTTCAGGAACTTTTAAGCAAAACTTGCTCTGGGATCATAGAAGTAAAATGAGGGAAAGGTAGCATTTGTACCCGTGTGTTACTAACTCTAAGCCTATTGCTCTACTAATTATACCATGTAGCCAGAGACACATTTTTGGTTTTGGCAGCTTCAAAGAATTATCATGTTACATCATCATTATCATCATTACCATAACTAACATTTATATAGCACCTATGGGCTAGGCACTGTGCTAAGCACTGTATAAATATTCTCTTATTTGAGCCTCATAACAACCCTTTGAGGCAGGCGCTTCTGGCTAAATATCCAAATTTCTGGTTTTTCAATAGTTCCATTTGCACAATCTGAGGTCATCTGGTCCTCTATCTGCCTCAAAGGGTCATAGGAGACTATGTCCATGGCAAACTGATCAAAGTATTTTGGGCTGTTCTGTACTAAGGTCTCCTTTAGACAAGATCATACAAATACTGACTCCTAGAATTCAGGGGTCAAAAGGGTCCTTAGTGCTATTCTAGTCCATTTTAGATGTAAAGAAATTCAGACATAAAAAGGTGGTCTCTTGCTCCAAATAACAAATAAATCTAGTAGTATCCTCATCATGATGAGGATGATGATGATGATACAACTGCAGTGAAATAGATGCTTATTCCTATAAACAGTGAAACTTTTCCAAAGAGAACCCCCAAATTCAGAATTCCAAAGGACTAACCAGGGTCCTTTTCAACATAAGCATTGTGTTATTTTTTCTAAAGGTCTTCCTACAGCTCAGACAGCTATTCTGAGCATATTTCATTTCAGATAGCCTTCTCTGTTTTCTGTATTGTGGACTGCTTGTTATGTAGCAGTAGAGGGTACAGCCTGTCCTAAAACCATTTTCTAGTTTAACCACAAATTGTTATGCTTCCTTTCAATTTTGTTTTCAAAAGAGGTAGCTCCAAGACACATCATCATTTATATGCTAATTTCTTTTTTTTAAAAGGTGACCTTTGCTTTGAGCTATATACAGGAATACCTCACTCTGACCACAGGGTCCTAATTCTAGTTCACTCACTCTTTCAACCACCATTTAGTTTACTAAGAAAGAGCATTGAATTTGGAGTCAGAAGACACAGAGTTTGAATCCAGGGTCCAGAATTACCTACCTGTATGACAAAGGAAAAGTAATTTCAATGTTCTACACCTAAGTTTCATTAGCCGCAAAAGGTGGGAATTGGAATAAAGCAAAAACTCTGCACATCCAAGACATGATACTAGGTGCAGTCCATGGGGCACACAAAGAAGAATAAGACATGGCCCCCGTCACTGTCAAGGAGAGATCAGAAATAAGTGAAACAAAGAGTAGGATGTTGTAAATACCAGTAAAGGTACAAATAGAACACTGCTTTAGGAATACGGATTTAGGAATATGCCAATTAAGTTACAGAAGAACTACTTTATGAAAAAATAGGAAATAATCATGAAATTCATTTGTAGAAAACAGTGATCTAGAATATAAAGAGAAGTAATGAAAGGGGGGAAAAACAGGATTGGAGACCTCAAACTATATTATAAAGCCACAATCACCCAAACTGTTTGATGCTATTAAAAAAAATAGAAATGTAGATCTATGAAGCTGAAGAGATAGACAAGGCATAGAAGAAATCAAATATAGTAGTCCATTGTTCAATAAACCACAGACTATAAACAACTAGGGGAAGAATACCCCTTTCAATAAGAAGTGCTGGGAACATGGAGAGAGCACTTTGGCAGAAAGTAGGTTGAGACCAAAGATTTCTAACCTAAAATTCATGAACCTATTTTTAAAATATTTTGATAACTTTTTTCAGTTAATTGGTTTTCTCTGTTATCCTTTCTGTTTTAATTTGTGTATTTAAAAACTTTATTTTGAGAAGGGATCCACTGACTTCATCAAACCACCAAAGAGGCCCATGATGCAAAAGAAGGTTAAAAACCCCTGGTTTAGACCCTTATACCATATGCCACAATAAACTCCAAATGTCTATGTAGCCTCAATATAGAAATTCACAACATTAAAAATCAAGCAAGCAAAATGAGAGGGGAACTGAAAGGATTACCTTTCATAACTATGGCTATGGTGAGACTTCAAAAAAAATTTTAAAAAGGGGTAGTGGTCATCCTAAAAGTCAAATGCAATTATATAAATTTATAAGGCTTTGAACAAACAAAACTAATGGGTAAGAACAAGAAGAGAAACTGGTGACTGGCGAGGTTGGAGAGGAGAGAGAAATCTTCACATCAAATATCTCTGATAGAAGTTTGATAAGCAAGATCCGCAGGGAATCAACACACATATATAAGAACAAGAGCCATCCTACAATAATCAACAGATATGAATGAAAGTTCTGAAAAGAAGAATATTGTCAAAAACTGTATTATATATAAATATAAATAACTAACAATAAGAAGAAGCCAAATTAAAACAATTCTGACATTTTACCTCACACTCATTAAATTGGTAAAGATAATAAATCATGGCAACAATCAGTGTCGTAGGAATTATGGAAAGAGAAGACCATTAATATGCTCTGACCTGGTCCAATAATTCCAGAAATTTGAAATTATACAATAAAAATCACTTTACTGTTCATACCCACTAAACTTGCCACTACTGGGAACATACTTCATAAAGGTCAATGACAAAAAAAATAAAGATCCTACTGTAATATTCATAGTAGCACTTTATGAGAGCAAAAAACATAACAAAATAAAAAACTGGATACAAAATAGATACCTATCAACTAAGGAAGGACCAAACAAATTATGTCTTTCAGATATAAAGGAATCACTGCACCAGGAGAGACCACAGCTAGGAAGAATTCAAAGAAATATGGAAAGATGAATGAATGAAGAGTGGAGAGAGCAAAACCATGGGAACAATATATGCAATTATTACAATAATGTAAAACAATGCAAAAATGCCACAAATCAGACTAATTGCAATGAGTGATCTTGGCCCTGGTGAAAATAGTTTTAAAAAATACTTCCCTCTTCTCCACATAGAGATGGAGAATTATAGGTGTGGAATGGTACATATATTGTCAGACTTCAGTGACTTTGCTGGCTGGGAATGGATTATATCATTCTTTGTTCCAAGGAAAATTTACATGGAGAGTAGGGGCATACTGGAAAATTATTCTAATTCTAAAAACACTTGAGAAAAATTTTAAAAATTAAAGAATGATTTTAAAATGCTATTGGAATTCAGAAGCAGAGATTGCTAATGACTAGGGTGTTCAGCAAGATAAATCAAGGAAGTTGAACATGAGCTTTATCTTGAATGACAAAGAATTCTGACAAGTAAAGGGAGAGAGAAAGGGTATTTCTAGTGATGGCAAAGACAAGAAAACCCAAGGGAAGAGTAAAGCATATTTGGGGAATATGAGTAGTCCAGTTTGGCTAGAGCACATAGTATATGATGGAGTAATAGGAGATATGGCTAGAAGGATGGATGAAGCCAAATCACAAGAGGCTTGGAGTGTCAAGCTAAAGACTAGATTTTATTCAAAAGGCAATAGGGAACCAGTGAAGTTTTTGTATGATAGGTGGGACATGGTAGTAACATCATAAAGGTTGTACATTAAGAAGATCTACCTGGTAACAGTGTGGAGAAAGGCTTGAATGAGGGAAAAACTGAAGACATAGTGTCAGTCTCGAACTGGGGCCAAATTCCTCTACTTACACCCTCTAACCCATTCCCTCTTAGCTACTCCAGGTCCGTGCTCCCTTACATGTGGTTGCTCTGTCCAAAGGAATATAAATTTTGATCACTTATAACTCACAAGGTATCTCACATATATTCTAGTACTGATTTTTTTTAAACTAGGACAATTAATTTTGTCTCATGTAATTTTCATGTATGATTTATTGAAATATAGCTCTGAAAAACCAGCCTCTGATAAAGCTCAGTGGAGTCAAATGGCACTACTTGACTGTGCCTTTCAACCCAAACCACTCTGGTACTCACTGATTGGTCAAAAATAGGTCCCAACCTAAGGCTCACTTGCTCATTGTTTGGGTTTTGCTGGCTCAGAGTGACTATAAATAGTCATTGTTTCTCTTCTAGCCAGAATCTCTAAGGGTCTGCCCCTTCCAAATTGATTCTTCTGTGAAGGCAAACTAGATCATCTTTTGACTCAATTCTTACGTAGCCTTTAATTACTGAATGGGTGTTGCCTCAAACAAACTGAGGTCTGGGAAAGACTTTAGTTTAAAAAGGCCAAAGCCTCCCACTGCACCCAGTGCCATTGCCAATCATGTTGGGCTACGTCTTGCCACTGAACCCAGATGGCACTAGAGGAGAGAGTGAGGCCGATGACTTTGGACACCTCTGCCTCACTGTAATGTTAAGGGGATTTAAGATCTTCCCTAACTAGTAAGAGGCCTCAGGTGAAGGCCATTAAGGGAAACTTGCTTAGAGAAGGCTTGTTAGCAGGAAGGCTTTCACACCTTTTGCTAATTTCTTTTTTTTTTTAATTTTAATTTATTTTCTTGGTTACATCATTCATTTCCACAAGGTTTTGAGTTACAAATTTTCTCCCCTTTTTGTCCCTACCCCCCAGCCCAGAACATTGATCCCACTGTAAGACCCCTCTCACAATCT
>CM053596.1:123271928-123290026 GCA_028646575.1 Pseudocheirus occidentalis
GCGCTGCCTGTAGTGCTTTCTGTCTTGTGGAGAGTTTTGGAGCTTGAAAATCTGTTTAGCGTCCCATTTTATGAGTTTTTTAGCGTGTTTGTGTGGGAGCTGTGGTCCTTTGCTGCTTCTACTCTGCCATCTTGGCTCCGCCCCCCTTTTGCTAATTTCTAATTAGACACTGAGTCACCAGGGTAGTGATACTCTCTGGCCCTCAGAAGTGTATATATACTCCGAGTAGATATTTTGCTTTGGGGGTTCACTTATGAGAAGGATTTTGCGATTCCCTGTGAGATTCTGAGTGGCCATATGTTCGGAGCTCACTGCTTGCTCAGATATAAAGACACTCTCAATCCAGGGATGCATACGTAAAGTGTATAGTTGATTCAGGCAGTCAGAGCCCTGACTGTTGGTCTTCATTTCTTTGCTTGTATTTTCTCTGACGTTCAGGGTGCTGACTTTTCCCTTGAACTAGTAATTGTAATTTTAAAAGATTGTTGACCCCTTAAACAGCTATCTTTCCTAGTAAAGCAGATCTAAGAACCTGTGCTAGCAGGTATCCTGGCTATGCCAGTGTGGTTGTGGCTACACTCACTTAAATTCAATTCGCTTGCAAGTCAAGATATCACCCTCCTGAAGTCATTGGTCCTCCTCTAGAACTAAGGATGAACAACAATGAAGTCTTAATCATCGAATGCAATGATAGGGCTTTCTCTTCCAAGAGGATAACTCTTTGCCTGTCTGCAGCTATTATAATGCTGACCATCTTCTATCTTCCTTGCTGACTCTTCATCTTCTCCTCCAGCCCTTAATGGGGGTGCCCCACCAAACCAGAACTTGATCTTTTTTCTCTTTAAACTCTTTCCCTTAACATGGGTTAATTTCCATGCCTTCAACTATCCCTTCTATAGAAATAATTTCCAAACTGATATCTTTTGCCTTGACCCTGTAAAGAACTAAAGACTCACATCTCCAGATTCCTAGTTCTGGAGTCCAAATCTCCATCTGGATTTTTTACCAGCACTTCCAACACAACTTGTCCAAAATCTGAGCTCATTTTTCTCCCTAAGCCTGTTCTTCCTTTTGAGTTCATTTGTTCTCCCATATTCATAACTTTGGAGTTATCTTCTCCACTTCTCATTTCCAACTGTGGATCAGGCCCTGTTGATTCCATCTCTTCAGACTCTCACTTCCACCACCCAAATCCAGGTTTTCATTACTGTCTACCTGGACTATTGCAATAGCTTCCCTAAAGAATTTCCCTCCTCCTTTCTTTCACCCCTTCAAAAAATCTTTATACACTGCTAACAGAATAACTTTTCTTCACAAATTTGGAGTATTAGTATTATGAGACAGTATGGCATAGTGACTAGGGCATTGGACAGAGAGCAAAGACCTGTTAAAGACTTTAGTTTAAAAAAGCCAAGGCCTCACCCTGCACACTCACATGATCTCCAATCATCCTGATCTATATCTTGCCACTGGACCCAGATGGCTTCAGAGGAGAAAGTGAGACTGATGACTTTGCACAGCCCTTCCTCACATAAATCCAATTCACTTGAAAGACATCACCTTCCTGATGTCATGGTCCTCTTCAGGAATGAACGACAAGCAACAACAATAACCTAGTAACATCACTGCTGTACTCAAAAACCTTCAATGGCTCCCTACTACCTGCAAAGTAAAGTTCCAACTCTTTTGCCTGGCATTCAAGGCCCTCCATGACCTGGTGCCATCCTACCTCTCCAGCCTTATCTCATATTATTGTCTCCTAAATATTCTGTGTTTCAATGAAACTAGACAGCTTTTTGTCATCTAAACACATATTATCCTGTCTAAAGTCCCTTTGTCCACACTATTCTCTACAATGCTTTCTCACACTTAATTCCTTCTTATTTTTTAAAGTCCAAATTAAATACCACCTCTTCTCCTCTTCCTCACCCTTAATAGTTGGTAAGGAATTTGCCCTTCATCTTGAACACAGCACTTTGGTTTTTTTAAAACTCTTTAATGTACGTATCATGTAATACAGCATATTACATCTACTGACTTGTTGCCTTATATCTGTTTTAGACTATAAGCTTACCTAAGGGTTTTTTTAAAACTTTTTATTGATGTTAGTAATTATTACCAACCTCAGCTCATTATTATTTCTGCTAATGATAATTGCTGACATTTAAGGTTTGCAAAGTGCTTTACATAAATGGTCTCATTTGATTCTTATCAGAATCCAGTGAGGTAAGAGCTAATAGGATTATTATTCCATTTTTACAGATGAGGAAATACTCTGAACAAGATTAAAAGAATTCAAACTTAGTAAATTTTCATAGATCAAGATCATTTTGCAATTTGAAGAATTCAATGCTAAACATAATTTTGGCCTGTATATAAAATACAGTTCTAATCAAAATCTCTTGGCAATCCTGTGAACTGGGCTGGGGCAGGAAAAAAATGCTGAACCATAAGAAATTGTGAGAAAAGGAATGTCTTTTGTGAACTTTGGGATTATCTGGGTGCCAGCTTTGAGTATTCTTTTTTTTTCTTTTCTACATGATGGAATCCAACTGGAATGACATCTTCCATTGAATTCAACTTTCAAAAAGTCTCTCCTAACTCATCTAGTCATGTAGTATTTTGGGGCGAGGCATAAATTTAGAGTTCACTGGAACCTTAAGACATCATTGAGTCCATCCCACTCATTTTAGAGAACACAGAAGGTTTTAAGCATAGGCAGAATTGTTAAGTGACTTACCCAGGGTCACAGCAAAGTATATGAGGTAGGATTTGAATCTACCTCCTCCTGACGACAGTTCCAATGCCCCATCTACCACACTAGGCTGCCTCTTCTTGACTAATCTGGAAGTAATATGATTCATAACTTTCCTAGCTAATTCGAAACTGAACAGAGCACTTTGGCAATGAAGGAGTCAGAGATCTTACATGTCCTTAAAGCCATTTTAATAGCATGTCACTAAGATAAAGTGGGTGGGATGAAGAGTTGGTCCAAAAAGTCAACAGCCTGCTAGTGTTTGACCAGAAGACTCAGAGACATAGTGAATCTCTTCTAGGAAGATCCTGGTGTCCTCTAAATTAACTTTCACATCAGTAGGTAGTAGAAATAAAATGAACTGTCTCGAAGAATAAAAGGTTCCTTCCTCTTCATAGGAGGTCTTCAAGGGGGAAATGAAGGACTATTTCTTAGAGATACTATGAAGAAAATACCTCTTCTAGTACAGGTTGGACAAGATTCTGTGATTTCCAAATTCCTCCTTTAATATTCCAATGGCAACTTCAACCTCAACATGTCTAAAACTAAACTACTCATCATGCTCCTCCCTAAAACTGCCCTTCTTCCTTCTTTATTTCTATCCATAGTACCACCATCCTCCTAATGACCTCTCTAGGTCCTAGCCTTAACACCTCAGAGCCTTCATTGACTCTTCCATCCCCCACATCTTCATATCCAGTCAAAATCTTGTGGATTCTTCTACAATCTTTTCCCTTTTGGTCTCCACCTTCCTATTTGAACTACAAACTCCCTACTTGAGGCCCTCCACATAAATTCTGTTGTCTACTAAGCCCACGCTTGATTGTATAGATAGAGTGCTGGGCTTAGAGTCAGAAAGAAGTGTAGATACTAATTAGCTCTTTAATTTAACCTTTCTGGGCCTCAGTTTCATCACCCGTAAAAATGAAGCATGTGGATTCAACGACCTATAAGGTCCCTTTCAGCTCCAAATCTATGACCCCATGACTTTCAGTACAACACCTCTCATACAGTTCTGAAAGGGGAAGGGCTGGAACTAGAATGATTTCAATCCATTGGAAGCTACTTAAATGACAGAGTAGGAAGAGCTCCAGAGCCTCTGGGCTACAGCTGCTGATAACAACAAACACTAGGCCAAGGACAAGTCAAAACTTGACTTTTAAAATTCAATTTGGCCAATGTGCCAAGGCAATGAAGTACAGGCATCTGGAACAGGCAAAAAGCTGAGAAAGCCTGGGAGACAAAATAAAAGGAATTAATTATTTTGTAGGAATTGAGAACTAGAAAGAAACTTTAGTAATCATCTAGTTAAACCCCTCAATTTATAGACTCAGAGAGGGGAAGAGATTTATTTGCCTAAGGTAAAAGCTAAGTAAGTAGTAGGGTTAAGATTCAAAACCAGGTGATCTGATACCAAATTCCATGTTCTTTACACTACACCAGAGTGGCCAGACAGAATATTCATCAGCAGAGACTTTCAAAACCCTCTTACAGTATTTGTCCTATTGTCTTGTATGGGGAAACTGAGTCACCAAGAAGTTAAATGAGTTGCTGAGACTTGTTCTGTGAGTCACAGGCAAAGGAAGAAATAATGTGAAGCTCTTTCAACACCTGGTCCCTCCCTGTAATCATTCAACAACATTCCACATCAAAAGTTCCAGATTTTTTACCCTCAGATAGGTCTATGCAAGGCCTATCTGCCACAGATCATTATTAGGGAAAAGAAAGAAATATTTGTTTCCTATGAAATGTTGAGTCAGTCATTTACTAATCTCAGGTCACATTAAAGAAAGGCTCTACCCCAAGAGTTTTCAGAGGCAAACTAAAGCCTAAAGAGGGGTTTGACCAAAAATCATGTGACAAAAACAGCATTTAGAACACCACATGACTACATCTAAGGAATACTACTATCTGATGGTCCATATTTGCCTCTGGATCAATAAGTGCTTTTCTCTTCCCTCCAACCAAAGCAAGCCACAGTGACTGAAATCAAGCCCAGCCTCACCACATTCACGTGGAAATCCCAGACACCATAACAGTCATGCCCCTATGAGCATGACAAGGGCATACATAGCCTGGGAATGCCTAGACTAGACCATCAATCATGGGGAAAGCTCCAGACTCTTAGCATGAGGCTTCTGAGGGCACTCTGAACACACAAGGCTCTTTTGTGGAAGTCCTGATCAGAAATAAATAACCTGATCAACCAGCATAAGTTGAGTTCTTCACCTGTGGTCCAAGTGTGAAATAAATGTCCAGCAGAAAAGGAAATTACTGTCAAGGCAACTATTTGACAATGGTCTTGGAAAGGTATAATCTGTACTGGCTTCCATCCTTGTCCACAGTGTCCATAGTTACAAATGTCCTTTTTTTTTCCTTCCTAAGTCAAGGGCAGATGCTCAACAGGACTCAGGTCTGCTTGATTATCTCACAGTTATCACCATAAGGTCAGTCCTCCAGCAAGGAGCTTGAGTGACCTCTCCTCTTTGAAACTATCAACCAATACATATCTATCATTCTAGACCTCTGTCTTTCCTCTGCTTCTCCAATTCCATCTGCAACACATAAAATGTGCCATACACAGGGTCAAAGTAAAATCCTAGTTTGGCAATGGCTTTTTCAGGCAAGTAAAAGAAGACCACATTAGGAGTTAGGAGACCTGGTTCTTAGTTTCCCCTCTGCTACTAAAGAATTACATAAACTTGGGCAAATCACTTTAGTTACCTAGTCTTCAGTTTCTTTTGCACTAAAATAACCCTTCCTTGCAGATACGGGGATCATGGGTGAGGAACAGTGCACATACTATCAGACTTGACTCGTGTCGGTTGGTTGAGATGGAATGCTTTTTTCCCCTTTTCTTTTTTATTCTTTGTTTTTACAAAGGATGGCTCATTGGGTGAGGGAGTAGATTTAACTAGAAATGAAGATAAAATTAAAAACTAATTTTTTTAATGTAAGCTGCTTAAAGTCAGGGCTTTTGAGCTCTTTGATTTGTGTTACCAGTGCTAACACAGTACTTTGCAAATGGTAGGTGCTTGCCAAATATGTGTTGAATTAGGGGAAAAAATGAAAGGCTTGGCCTCTAAGGTCCCTTCTGGTTCACTAGTTCTCTGAATCTATAAATACCCACGGCAAGGTATTTAGAAGAAGAGTTAACACAGATATAGCACTTGCGGCTTTACAAAGAGTTTCTTCACAACTCCAAGAGGTACACAGTGTAACAATGACCACCACCCCATTTTATAAAGAAGTGGCAATTTAAGGCTCTGAGAAAGGTACGTAATTTGCCTAAGATCCTAAAATTGATGAGTCTTTGAACTGGGACTTGAATCCAAGTCTTCTGATTCTTAAGACCAGAACTATGGTCTCAAGAAAACAAAGTGAGGGCCCATTTAGATAGAATGACTGTTTAGGAGAAGAACCTTAGCACAGTAGAAAGAACACTGGACCTGGGTTTGAGGTCCAACTACCACTTACTAGCTGTGCTAGTCCAGAAAAAAAATCACCTCACCCTTCCAGGCCTTAATTTTCTCCTCTTTAAAATTCATAGGTTGAATTGGATAATATCTGAAGGTCTCTTCTAAAAGAAGTTTTTCAATGCACTTCACATACTTTATCTCCTTCAATATTCACAACAGCCCTGTGAGATAGATACTATTTTCCCCCATGATACTCAACAAATTTAAGTGACTTACCCAGGATCACACAGCTAATAAGTGACAGAGGAAGGCTCTAAACTCAAG
This sequence comes from Pseudocheirus occidentalis, assembly GCA_028646575.1. Taxonomy (NCBI): domain Eukaryota; kingdom Metazoa; phylum Chordata; class Mammalia; order Diprotodontia; family Pseudocheiridae; genus Pseudocheirus; species Pseudocheirus occidentalis. Next base: position 123,278,427 of record CM053596.1, read on the forward strand.
TCTTCCCTCCTCCAAGTCAAACACTCTAGCCTTGATGACACTGAGCTCAGATAGTCTATAATTCTGAGAGTTAGCCTATGGAACCAGGGACAGAGAGAAGGAATTTGCTTCACATCAGCTGATGAAAACTTGAGGCTTTAGGCACCAGATCTCTCAGGACTCTCTAACTATTAAGTCTGGGAGGTTTGAGTTTCTAGTATGTAGAAAAACAACTGATCATCCTTAGTAATAATGGCTGGCATTTGTACAGGGTGTGTAAAACATTTCCCATAAATCATCTCATTATCTCACAACAGTTTACCAAGTGAGATGAATATTGTAGGTATTATTATCCCCACTTTACAACATGAGGAAATTAATGTGAAGGAATTTTCTCATAGTTACACAAGTGATAAGGGCAGCTAGGTGGTACAGGCATCTGGAACCAGGAACACCCGAGTTCAAATCCAGCCTCCAATATTAGCTGTTCCATCCTGGGCAGTCACTGAATCCTGTTTGCCTCAGTTTTTCCTCATGTACAAAATGAGCTGGAGAAGGAAATGACAAACCACCCCAGTATCTTTGTCAAGATACGCCCCCCCAAAAGGGGGTCATGAAGAGTCCAACACAACTGAAATGACCAGACGACAACACTACCACACAGGTAATTAAGTGTCAGAGGTAGGATCTGATTTATTCCAACTGTTCCATTAAACCACACTGTCTCTCAGTAAGAGGATAAATAAGGCCCCACCCTCCCAAACTCTCATGCCAAAGAACATTTCCTCTCCCCCTTTCCCCCAGAGTCAAATACATACCTTCTGAAGCTTGTCAGCTTTGTCATAATACCCCTCAATTTCCTGGCGGAGCACCCGGTTCTCCTCAGATAGGATTGCCACCATCTGCTGTGCCCGCTCCACAATGGCAAAAGCTTCGGGGCCAAGCTGCTGGCCCGGGGGAGTGGCAGGCGGAGGCTGCTGGGGCAACATGGCCAAAGGGAGGGGAGGGGGCATGACCGAATGCAGTGGACCGCTGATGGAGGAGGCCTGGGACGACATGGGGCTGTGCTGCTGCATTGACGGGTAGGGGAGTTGGCATGGCCGGCTGAAAGCAAAGGAAAAGAACAGCATTCATCAGACCCCAGAGGAAATGGTGGGAGAAGGAAAGCAGAAGTAACAATGTGAGCCCTCCCTATCTCTGGACATCAAAGCATTGCTGAATGCTAAGGGAGACCACACTAGACTCTTGGTGGGAGAGAAGGGAGGACGGTCATCTGATAGACCAGAAGACTGCACAGGACCTCAAGGGCAAACCTGGTAACTATGCCCAGGAATTTCAGGTCCCAGTTGAGAATCATTCCTTCTCTCGCTGCCTTTGTTTTCTTCTTTAAAAAAAAAGTATTGATTTTTTCTATCATCATCTTTTTTTTAAAAAATTATCTTCCCCTCCCCTAACCTAGCAATTCAAACCTTGAAACCAAGAAGAAAAAAGGAGGGAAAAAAGCAGTTCAGCAAAACTAACCAACACACCAACTGAGTTTGACAATTTATGTGACGTTCCAAACCCACAGTCCTCTATTTCTGCAAAGAAGGGAGGGAAGTTCACAATTTCTTTTCATAGAAAGGATCACATCTTGTCTCATTATAACATTATCTGTGTCCTTCTGTTCATCTGCTCCCAACCAACAAGTATTTATTAAGCATCTATCAGGAGCCAGGCACTGTCCTAGGTACTGACGATATAAACACAAAATTAAAACTATCCTTTCCCTCAAGAAGCTTATATTCTAACAGAGGAGACAACACATATCTATATAAGTAGATAGAGAATATTTACAAAATAAATACAAGGAAGTTTGGGGAGTGAGGGAGCTACCCATTGGAAGGGAGGTGAAGAAGGTGGACATCAGGAAAAGTTTCATGTAGAAGGTGGCACTTTGGCTGAGTTTTGAAAGAAACTGGGGATCCAAGAGGCAGAGGGTAAGATGGATGCATTCTAGACATGGAGAACAGCTTGTGTCTATGCCTCTTAGAACCATAAGTATTTCCCTGGGCTCAGTACAAAGGCTATCTCTTCCAAAAAACCTTTCCTGCTCACAGCAATAGAAAGCATAATCTCTCTCCCACCCAAGCCTTTGAAATGACTTTACATAAGATCATAGATTTAGAGCCAAAAGGGACCCTAGAGGTCATTTAATTCCAACCTTTTGTTTTAAAGATAAGGGAAGTGAGGCACAGAATGATTCATGCAGGGTCACACAGCTTGTAAGTAACTCCAGGTCCAGGGCTTTACCCACCTATGCCACCTAGCTGCATTTGTTTTGTATTCACTTGTGTACAGAGTTTCTCCATAGATGAATGTAGGTTTTTTGTGAGCAGAGACCATTTTTGCCTTTGTCCTAGTTATTTAGCTGGTGTATGCCAAATTAGCTCTATAAAGGTACAAATAACAAGCAAAAAGTCCAGGATATTGGAGACAAAGAGCTGGGAGGAACATTAAAAGTCATTTTGTTCAGACCCCTCATTTTTCAATTGAAAAAACTAAAGCCCCAAAAGGTTAAGAGATACACCCAGCATAAAAAATTAAGTATATATATATATATATGTTGTGTCCCTCCAGAAAAAAATAAGCTCTTTGAAGGCAGGGGACTCTTTTTTTTGGAAGTGGTGGGAGTTTTTGTAGACCTTGTACTGACCATAGTAGTAGGAATTTAGCAAATATTCATTAAATTGCACTGAATGAAATATAGGCAAGTATAGATGCTGGTATGGTGTTACCACTTCTCCATGGTGTGAGGCAGGCATTTCCTTGTGGGGTACCCTTCTAGAGTAGAAGGAGTCTTTCTTTAGTCTGTCTTTCCTCTCAGGCCAGCTCCCATAATCTTTACATAACTAGGATATAAGGTGGCCAGGAGAGGTAGAGAAAAGTAGAATTTCTTGTTTCCTTAAGGAAGGTTCAACCCTTCAAAGAGTCCTCCAATTATAGAAAGGAATGCTGTCAATGGGAAGATTTATAGACTGGTTTTCCATATTGCATAACTACTTGGCTTTTCTTGGGGAAATCAAGTGTTTCCATATTCTAATGAATGATGGACCACATCCAAACGAGGAAACATGTTTCTGTCCATGAATGTACATATCTGTATGTTCACATGTACGTGCAGAGACATTAAATCTCAAGTCAGAATGAGATATCTCTTTCTTGAGCCCTCTTTAGGAGAGCCAACCATCTCTCTCATAGTATTACTGGAACTCCTCGGAGGAATGGATCAGACCTGTCAGCTCTGTAGACCTGAATAAGCACATTCCTAAAGATTGGCTGAATCCTATAATAGGGTGTGGGATTTTTTTGCAGAAGAGTTTACACTTGGCAACCAATTATACTACTGCTTCAGGTTTAAAGGCAAAGGTCCCTTTCCCCAGCCAAAGTGAGTAGGCTTATTGTTCTGATAGCATGGGATCCTTTACCCAGTGAAGAAGCTGTGAGGGATGGTGCTGTTTCTTGTGAAGGGTGATAGAATAACCCAGAATCTGAACTTAGGGCTGCATGGCATGGCTGGGCACATTTGCATGGCTCTGCCCCATGCTTTATTCAGGTTCATTTCATCTAGCTTTGACTGATGACCTGTGGCTCTGGTGTCTTTATTTATGGACAAATTGGATATTACTTCACTGTCTAAGGAATCCTGTCATTCACATTTGATTACATGGCAAAAAAAAGGTAACCATGAGCACTGAGACAAAAATAAAGTTAATGCTTTAATCCCAAACTAGTTCACAAGCCTCTTAACAGCGGGGACAGGGCCTTCAATTCAACAAACATTTACCTGGATTATAATAAGTGCTGAATAAATACCTGTTGCTTGACTGATTGATCTATTTGTGTGTAGAGTAATGTGCTAACAATCTAGGAAGATATAAAGCTGAGAGGGGAATCTGTCTCTGCTTTCAAAGAGTATATAGTCCAAATCCAGGTCAAATCTCATACTCAAATAATTTAGTCCTAAAAACATTATAAGGACATCAGAGGGGTCCAAGTAACTGTCACCTAAATGGGGGGGGGAGGGTCATACTGATGGAGGATGAGGGGAATCAGGGAAAACCTCCTCAAGGAAGTGGCATTTGAACTGAACTTTAAAAGACAAGTAGGAACTCTCAAAGAAACTGCTTGAATCTGAGGCAGACCACCCAATTCCCATTATCTACTCCAGCAAAACCTTCAAGTTCTCACCAGACAGAATAATAAAGAGATAAATACAATGAGAAACTAGAGTAAATGACTTTTTTTCCATACTAGTACTATACAAAAAATGACCCAGAAGCACATGGCAACAGGAAAGGAAAGCCATCAAGCAAGCCACCACAAGTGCAGGGTTGCCTTCCAGCATGACCAGAACCAGGCCAGGGATGTATGTAGAATACAAGGTTCTGTGTTTGGAGGAAGCAGGAGTGGAGGGCCCCTGAGAAATACTCAGAAGGGTCAGAAAGTCCAAGGGTGGAGACTGGGAGCTTTGCAGAATTTACAAGTGAATAATAGCAAATATGTAAGGAATAAATAATTCTTATGCTATATAAACTCTTAGCAAAATTACAGAAAACCAGTATCTTACCAAGCTCATTTTATGAGACACATAGAGCTCGATAATCAAAGTGAGTAGATACAAAGCAATAATAATAATACTACAGTTAATAATATGACATCACTAATAATAATATCACTAATAATAACAATATATTTTTATAGAGCTTTAAGGTTTTGTAGAGATGGAAAAACTTAATAAAGAGGCTATAACAATATATTTTTGAAATTATTCATTATGACTGTGTTTGGGTTTTTACCATAATACAAGGATGGTTCAATATTGGGAACAAAAATCTTATTAGTAACAAAAATAATAAAAATAGCATGCTTATATCAGCAGACAGAACACTCAACTATATAAAAACACTCAAAAGCTAGACACTAAATAAAAAACTTTTCCTTACTATGATAAAAAGTATCCTTCTAAATTCAAAAGCCAGCATTATTTGCATGGAAGAACACTGAAAGCTTTCCCAGTAGGATCAAGAGTAAATCAAGAAGGCCCACCATCTCCATTATTATTTTATAAATTACTAAAGATGCTTGGGGGCAGCTAGGTGGCACAGTGAATAGAGTTCCAGGCCTGGTATCGGGAAGACTCATCTTCATGAATTCAAATTCAGCCTTAGACATTAACTAGTTGTGTGACCCTGAGCAAGTAATATAATCTTATTTGCCTCAGTTTCATCATCTGTAAAATGAGCTGGAGAAGGAAAGAGCAAACCACTCCAGTATCTTTGCCAAGAAAACCCCAAATGGGGTCAGACACAACTGAAAAATGACTGAACAAAAAAGATACGAGCAATAGCAAGAAGACAAGAGAGAAATAAACAAAAAATACCAATAGCTCCTTGAAAAAATTTCAAAATCACTAATAATTAAGAAAAATGCAATTGAAAACAGTCAGCAAATATGCTAAAAGATTGGAAAACTCATCATTAGGGATTCAGAAAGGCAATCATGCTAATTCACTACGAGTGAAATTATGGAAAACAATTTGGAATTATGCCAAAAAGATGACTAAAATAGTTTATACCCTTTGATCCAGAGATTATCTACTGGATCTAAATCCTAGAAGCTACTGACAGCAAAGCATGACATCACAGGTACAAAAAAGTTCAGAATGACATCATCTGTGATAACAAAATGCTAGGAATAAGACATGTGTACAATGATTGTGAAATAGCTAAAAAATATATGGTATATGAATGTAATGGGATATTACTGTGTCATAAGGTATGATGAAGATTATGAATACAGAGAAACATGGGCAAAAGACGTGATACAGATTACAGAAAGCAGGGCCAAAGAACAGTATATACAATGATTAAAACAACGTGAATCATGCATAAGCAACAAAACTCCAATCAAATACAATAATAATGTTGGTTCTTCTTTCTTTTAACAACTGATAAACTAACTTTTTCAAGTAATTTACTTTGGGTGGGGAGAGGTCTTACAAGGTGGGGGAGGTACTGAAATTTTCATGGGAAAAAAAGTCTCAACCAAGTCACCAACTCTGATAACTGAAATTGTGCCTGTTGATTTGTTTTATTCTTTAAGTCTGAGAATAAAGGTGGGTGATCAGGAGACCAAGTAAGCCCAATTAGAAAAACTCTCCATGTTTTTTTTTGCTAAGAGGATAATTAAATGTAAATAAATAAATGCAGTTCTTAGGCTCCTGAAATATAGAACTGCCATTATGTCATTTTCAGAGCAAAACCCTACCCTTGGGGTTTTCTCTACCTGGGCTACAAAAAAGAGAATAGTGGAATTACTGTGTTTACATCAGAGAAATGCTCAAAAGATCACCCCAAAACCAAGAATCCAGCTCCTACAATCCTGCCCACCCCCTGGCCCTAAGGCACAACAAGCATTCCTAAAACACTCTCTCTGCTTGTGGAACTCCCCTAATTATACAAGGAAGGAGTCAGAATGTCTCCTCTTCATCTTCTCCTGGTATTTAGCTACAAAGATCAGTTTGGCCACAGAATACATGCCCAAGGCCATTCCAAAGTAAAAACTGTGAAAAGAGAAAAAGCTATGTTGCCGTTGTTGTTTTAATCAAAGTTGGTTTTCATTAGTCCTAACATCTAGGAAAGCTGTCATCTGGGTGCTGAGTGCTCTAATCTTCTTGTTCTGGGGTAACAACTAACTTAATAATCCACCAGATAAACTATGAAGGGGATAGAGAGAGGATAAGATTTGAAATAGCTTGGATATATTCTTCTTTCCTCTCCCAGGCTGTGTATGTATGTATATATAATATATGTGTGCATGTATGGGTATGTATTTATGTATATATGTTTGTATATATGTATGGTTGTGTGTATATATACATACATACATGTGTATGTATATATAGTATGTGTATATGTATACACATCCTACACAGATTCCCCATTGGGTTCAATAAAATACACTGTTAGAATACACACACACATGTGTGTATATATATATGTATGTATGTATGTGTATATATGTATATATTTAAATTATACACATACACAATATACACATGCATATATATTAAATATGTGTGTCTGTATGTATAGTGTGTATATCTCTATAGTACATCTATATATCTATATATAGTATATATACATATTATATACATACACATTTAACATGTGTGTATATATATGTGTGTGTATATATATATATATACATACATATATATATATATATATATATATATTCTAACAATGTATTTCATTATCAAATCCAATGGGGAGTCTATTACGGGACTGACACACCCTATTCTTACTGCTTTTGTCTATCCTGGCCCAAATCTCCCATAAGACAAGGACCAAAAAATTGGAATTCAAACCACATTTAAGAGTTCGAAGGAACCTCAGACATCATTAAGTCCAATCAATATCTAAATCAAAGAAACTCCCTCTACAATACCACCACCAAGCATTCCTCTAGCATTTATTTAAAGACCTCCAGTGGTAGAGAACCCAATGCCCCTGAGACATTTCCAGATATCTCTTTTAGGAAGTTTTCCTGATATCAAACCTAAAACTGCCTCTTCGAATCTTCCTCCTGAGGCTCTTGGTTCTTTCCCATAGGACCATGCAGATATAAGTCTTCTAGGTGGCAAGCCAACAAATAAGTATTAAGTCTACTCTGCCCCAAGGCTTTTTTCCCCTCAGGCTAAATGTTTCCTGCTCCTTCAACTGATGCACATGTGGCATGAACTCAAGGAGTTCAAAAGTACAGTGAAGTGGCACAGTGGATAAAGTACTAGGCTTGGAGTCAGAAAGACCCATCTTCCCCAGTTCAAATCTATTTTCAGACACTGTGTGACCCTGAGCAAGTCACTTAACCCCATTTGCCTCAGTTTCTTCATCTGTAAAATGAGCCAGAGAAGAAAAAGGCAAACCATTCCAGCATCTTTGCCAAGAAAACTCCAAATGGGGTCCTGAAGAGTCAGACAATTAAAATTACAGAACAACAACGAGTTCAACAGAATCTTGATTGACTTCTTCCAGATGTTCTTCAGTTTACAAAAGCTTCTCTTAAAATATGACCCTCAGCAGGGAGCACAAGACTCCAGGTGTGTTCTGATCAGAACCGTATTCAGCTCTCTTACCTCCCTAGTGGTAGACTCTCTGCCTATTATGATCTTTGGGCTGCTATATCATACAACTGATATGTTGACTTTACAGATTAGTAAAACCCCCAGGATTGTTGGGGTGGGTGTCCTCAATAGTTTTTAGGAGTAAAAGGGGATCTAAGACCCAGAAGTATGACATCTGCTGGTTTAGGACCTAACACCAAAATGCTGAAGAGGCAGGCTGGCATAGAGAGTTTCAGAGGGGCCAGCAGGCCCTAGACTCAGAACAAGCGGAAAGAAATCAGAGCACCTAAATTGGAGTTTAGGCTCTTTTACCTACTGAGTAAACTTTATTGAACACAGCCTCTCTGGGTCTCAATTTCTTCACCTGTAAAATGAAGTGGTTGAATAACATGGCTTCTTCAGTTTCTACTAACCCCAAATCTACAATATTACAATTTCCTCTGCTGGTATAAACCACTCTGCCTCCCCCCAAGTAAAACAATGAGTTCAGTTTGTAAACAGGTCAACTCTATTGCCTCTCCCTATTACTTTTACCATTAGACCGTTTGAGCTTCCTGAGGACAGGAACTATTTTTTTTGCCTTTCTTCACATCCCCAGCGGTTCAGATAGCACCCAGAATGTAGTAAGTACTTAATAAACAATAACACATAAGATGGGCCCCACTTTCGGAAGGCTAGCCTTCCAAAATTCTGCAACTCAAAATAATGGCCATGAGATGAGAGTATCATGCCTTTAGCCATCAAATTTTAATGCCTAAAACTTCACCCTGCTTTTCCCATGTAACAGAGCCAATATCAATGTACCCAGTGGCCATGTAAATTTTCACATTATTGACTCAGCACTTTGGTGAATCAAGATCAAATCACTGTCCTCCAGTGTAGGGGGTGGATAATCTTCCTTTCTGGAGCTGTTATTCATTTAAATCTTTATAGCTGGAATTGTGCAGGTTCCCTGAGAAAGCAACCTGAACCAGACCTTAGCCTCTTGAACTCATTCACAAAAGTTTTTTCTTAGCACAAACAGAAAGTTTCACTTGACTCAGGAGACAATTTTTCAGCTGAAAATTAAACTAACTCCTTAAGGCTGATACTAGTATTCAAAATAAGCATCAGACAGTTAACTGGCATTTATTAAGGACCTACTATTTGTCAGCCACTAGACTAAACTCTTAGAATACAAAGAAAATAAAAGCCAGGTTCTTTTTCTTAAGAAGCTAACATTAGCTAAGGTGTGTGTGTGTGTGTGTGTGTGTGTTGCATGCGTGCACGTGGGGGCTCCTGCGTGCATATACATATGGTTAGGAAAGTCTTCCTGCGAGATGTGGCACTAGAGCTGAGCCTTGAAGGAAGTTAAGGATTCCAAGAGGCTGAGATGAGGAGGAAGTGCATTCCAGGCATGAGAGGCAGTCTCTGAAAAACGGGCCAAGACAGAAGACAGAACACTATATATGGGGAGCAGGAAAAAGTAGGTTGCAGTTCATCTTTCACCTTCAGAGCGGACTAATGACATCACAAGGGTGATGTCTTGACTTGCACAGGAACAGGATTTAAGTGAGGCAGAGCTTCAGCCTCCATTTCTCCTCCACAGTCATTGGAATCCAGTGGCAAGACAAAAGTCAAGATGACTGACGATGGCCTGGGATGCAGTTGATGATCTTGGCCTTTCTAAATAAGGGTCTTTTCAAGGCCTCAGTTTGTCTGATGCAACTGATTAGAAAGCAGAGCAAGTGAGGGGAAGTGATGTTTAATAAACCTGGAAAGATATGGTCGGCCAAGATAAATGTCTGGGGAGTCTGTATTTTATCCTGGAAACAGTGGAGAAGCTCTAAAATCAGGGAGAGACATAAAGAGAAAGATGATTTTGTCCAGGGAGTAAGGAATTGAGTCTAAGAGTGAACAGTGGCACAGACTTCTGGAATGTCCCCTCATCCAACATTTTCACAGCCTGCAATCCTACCAGCCCTTCAGGATCTAGATTCAACATTACCTCCTCCATAAAGACTTTTATCAATCAATCAAAAAAATTTTATTAGCAATTTAATCTATACATACACCCTAACTCTCATAGTACTCTGTACCTTTCTGTGGCCATATTCTGTTTTGTGATATTGTTGTGAGTATATATAACTTTATCTACCCTTGTTGTTCAGTTATTTCCAACCTTTTGTTGGAAAAACCCCATTAGGAGTTTTGTTGGCAAAGATACTGGAATGGTTTGCTATGTCCTTCTCCAGTTCATTCACAACTGAGGCAAAGAGGGTTTAAATGACTTGTCCAGGGTCACAATTAAGTATTTGTGTCTGAAGTCAGATTTGAACTCAAAAATACAAGTCTTCCTGAGTCCAGGCCCAGTACACTACCTACTTCACCTCTAGCTGTCCCCATTATCTACCTTACTAGATTGTAAGCACTTTGTGTGCAGGAATGGTCTTATTTTTCTTTGTATTTCCCCCAGAGTCTAACAAAGAGCACTTTAAGTAGCAGGAAGTACAAAATGCTAGCATCAAATTAAACCATTCTCACTAGCATTAATTAAATCATTCTCACCTCACCTACTAACCTTGTAAGCAAAACCCATAAAGTTATATACCTAGGGATTTTTTTTAACTGGAAGTGTGATTTCATCAGTGTTGGGAAGCTCCTAGCAAGGGAATTCCTCTTCCTATGAGAATCAGCAATATCCCTGCAACTTAAGAGATTTAGAAAGCTAAAAGTATAATAGTCCTGAAAGATCACAGAGCCTGTGAGTGTCAGAGGCGTGATTCGAATTCCTATCTTCCTGACTCTGAGATATCACAGGACAATTTCCCTGGTTTGGCTCTATTGCTACCATTTCCTTAAGACAGCAAGTCTCAGAACTAGCTAGAGCTTGCAGAACTTGGCCAACATCAAACTTCAGCCCCATTGATTAACTGGTTATCATAAGAGAATTTCTAGTGCAGCTTCATTAGCTTTATTGACTTGAGATGAGCATTTTTTATTAACTAGAAATAGCTCTGATATTGTTAGCCTACAAATTCCAGCTGTATCCCCAGTGTTCATTATGCAGTTTATTACTTTACATGTTATACATATTCCCCTCCTACCATCTATTTTTTCATGTGTAAATCATTACCCTCCCCTTCTGTCCCGTGTAAAACTGCATTAAATAGGTCCTGCCTATACAACTAAAACCTATATAAGGTGGCTGAAATACAGTTTTTGTATATTGTGGGTCTATGCTGAGAATATAAAAACCAATCATTAAAACCTTTCTGCGTGGTGATAAGTATGACTGGCAAGAATGTCTATCAACGAATCCTCGGGCAATTTTTATGTCAAAGGTCAGCTCTTACTTCACTATAGCACCCATCCTCTAGAGGTATGCACCTAAGAGAGAGACAGAGACAGAGACAGAGACAGAGACAGAGAGAGAAGGAGAGGGAGAGAGAGAGAGAGAGAGAGAGAGAGAGAG
>CM053596.1:123290526-123342537 GCA_028646575.1 Pseudocheirus occidentalis
AGAGAGAGGGAGAAAGAGGGAGGGAGAGAGAGAGAGAGAGAGAGAGAGAAGGGGAGAGGGAGAAGAAGACAGACAGACAGAGACAGAGAGACAGAAACAGAGAGACAGAGACAGAGAGAACAAGAGGGAGAGAGAGAAAGAGAGAGAATTGTTTATTAATGGTAAAGACAGATTGAAGAGGCATGAGTGGGTTGGTATGTGTACTGCATTGATGAGCTTGAAGATTCATTGAAGTTTTAAGCATTTTTAAAATGATACCCTTACAGAAGTTGTCAGATGTCTGCATACATTGCCATACATACATTTCTTTCACTACATAAGACTGTTGGAGGTCAGGAGTCATGACAATTTAATTAATGTGCTTCCCTCAATATCATATACTCCTGGACTATTCTCTCTGTGAATAGGTCCAAAATTTTATTTTGTATTCTTTAAGATATATCTATTCAAAATTTGTTAAATCAACCTAATGCCTTTACAAACCAAAATTTTAAATAAGGGTCATCATTGCCTTTTCCACTTAGGAACAAGTAGCCCATCAAAATCCCCTTCTGCTGACTCAGCAAGACTCAACAAGATTCATTTGATAAAGGGACTGGAAAAGACGTGTTCAAACAGACTCAGAAGGCAGGAGGAGAACTATTTAATGTACCCATTTCAGGAGAATGGTATTTATAGACATATGGAGCCACTCTTCATGAGGTTCTTCTTGACTAGAGTGGATTTTATTTGGCCATAATTCTCATGAAAATTTTTTTTTATTCTACCACCACCCACCACCACCACTACCACTACAAGCAAAAAATTGAGTGTTTTTCCCGCAAAACAAGTGACTAATTCTAAACATTCACACTTGCTTATTCAAAAATAAGTATTAAATACCAACCATGTGCAATGCAGTGAGTAAGCTATGGGGGAGGGTGATACAAAGATAAAGGAGACCCAGTCCTCTCTTGGAAGAAGCTTACGATCTAATAAAAAAGTTCAGACGTCATCACCAACCTCATAAATACTGAAGGACCTTCTGACATTGCAAGCACAACCTCCCACGGGGGCAGCTCACATATCCCCTTCCATGACCATGTGAGCAGACATTCTTTCACTACAGAGTTATTATGGTCAAACAAAAACGAAAACAAAAAACCCTTATCACCCTTTCACCCATCTAATAACCAGCATCTCTGAACTTAGCTATGCCTGTCCTCTGGCAAGAAGAGCGAAGCCCATTGCCTGTAGAGCTTCATATGACCTGTCAGAACTTGCCCTACAATGGTATGGATAGCTTGGGTCATCTCCAAGAGAAAATGAGGCGATCAAGTGTAAGTGGCAGTAGTGAGTCATAACAAGGCCTGACATGTATCAATTGTAGCATTTTAGGGCTTACAAAGAGTTCTGTGTAATTATCTCATTTCATTCTCCCAAGTTCCTTATGAATGCAGGGATTATTACCCTCAGGTGAAAGTGACCTGCTCACAGTCACAGAGCTAGGAGGTGTCATCTGGGTCTCAGACCCAGGACTTGTGACTAAATCTAGTGTTCTTACTATACAGATGTGAGCTATTGATGACTAAGTATAGGGGAAAATAATCTGAGGATTGGGGAAAGTAATAATAATGACTAATTATAACAGTTAATATTTGCATAGCCAGGCACTGTGCTAAGCACTTTAAATAATAATAGCTAACATTTACATAGTACTTAAAGGCAACTAGGTGGTACAGTGGACAGAATTCAGGGCCTCAAGTCCAGAAGACTCATCTTGCTGAGTTCAAATCTGGTCTTAGCGCTTACTTGCTGTGTGACCCTAGGCGAGTCACTTAACCCTATTTGCCAAAGTTTCCTCATCTGCAAAATGAGCTGGAGAAGGAAACGACAAACCTTTCCAGTATCTTTGCCAAGAAAACCCCAAATGGGGTCACAAAGAGTTGGGTACAACTGAACAACAAACAAGTAACAAGTAATATGGTGCTCACTAGGTGCCAAGCACTGTGCTAAATACTCTACAAATGATACCCTATTTACATATGAGGAAACTGAGGCAAACCGGGGTTGAGTAATTTGCCCAGAGTCATAAAGCTAGTACATATGTAAGACTGAATTTGAACTTGGGTTTTCCTGGCACTGTATCCACTGGGCCACCTAAATGCCCCCATCAGAATCTGGTTCATTTTGGACTATTTTTTTAAATCCACATTTAGACTAGATGGCAAGGTACACCCACTGAAAGATCCAGTGGCTGAGGTCGGCAAACAAACTGAAACATATTGGAGCCACCTGCCCATGAACCAGTGCAGACAGCATGGATAAAATGCAGGCACTCCTGCCAGAGCACAGAAAACTCATATGTCAAGACATGCTTCATTTAGGACACTTTTCAATAATCCATAGGTTCCCTCTGTCTCAGTCATCTAGCCCTCCCTGCCATTCATCATCCATGTCCACCACACATCCCTCCACTAAGGAGGAGTAGAAAGAGTACTTGACTGGGTATCTTGGCTTTGCCACTTTCTCAATCTGTGTTCTTGAGAAAGTCATTTAAATTCTCCATGCCTCAGTTTCTCCGTGTGGGAAATGAGGGGCTTGGACTAGAAGGCTTCTCAGGTCCTTCCAGCCCTAGATCTGTGATCCTAAGAAATTACCTTGACGGTCCCTTTGTAATGTCAAGCAAAGGCAACTTCCAAGGTTTGGATTACCAGCATAGCAAACCCCATTTATTCAGTGACAGATTAAGGCAAAACATTCACAGAACAGAGAAAATCAAAATACAGTGTAACTCATTCATTTAGCAAGTAAGTTCTCAATTCAATTGCCAAGTACCAAGATCCAAGTACCCTGTCCCTGGCCAGTAGCCAAAGTAGCCCACTCCTGGGCAGTACATTCATTTAGTCTCTTCTCAAATGGAGATTAGTTTCCAATCATAAACAAAGTACATTCATTTGGTCAATCACAGAGCACAAAAAAAGTGAAAGGTTTCCTACTCCTGGATCACAACTGAATTACAACATCATCCATTAACGCCAAGCACTTTCTCAAAAGGGACAAGAGAGCACAAAAGGCCATCTACTCTTAAGCTACAACAAGGTTAAGATATCACAGCATCGAGAACCCAAAGAAAGGCCCTTCTTTCATCTTGACCCAGGGCAAATTCTCAGCAATCTCAGTTCCTGGGGAGACAAGGCTCAACAAAGCCATTGCCAGTGTCCTCATCAAGTCACTCTCTGCCTGTAGAACAGTCCCAGAAGCCCTGAAAACATCAGCAAGGCCCTCTTCCAGGATTTCTATAAACATACAACAAGAAAATCCTCCTTCAGGGCTTCTGAACCAACAGCCAGGTTCCAGGACCTCTACAACAGCAGCACTGTTGTGTTGCTGTTCACCAGCAGGTGAATCTGGCAAAACAATGTCAAAACAGACAGACAAAATACCGGCATCACAGCCATGCCTCCTCAGTTCTCGGCAGCTCAGGGTGGCAGTTCCCAAAAGTCCTTCTGGCCTCTTCTGCTTGGGCCTTCTCTCTGCTTGGGCCTTCTCTCTGCTTGGGCTTTTCTCTAAATCCATGGCTCCTCCCAGATCAACCCTCTCTCTTCACATCAACAAGTCCATCCCACAAGTGAGATTCACAAGCTCTGGGTTTTAACACTCAACATGAAAACCAAGCCAATACAGGGGGATCTTTAAATTCCATTACCATTATACCCTTCTAACTAATATGTTTTGGTTCCACAGTTTAGACTGACAGAGATTTAAGGGTAAATGGAATATCCTGAGACTTTCTCCATGATCTACTGGAGGTCTTTCCTAATCCCCTTAATTTCTAGTTCCTTCCCTCTATTAATTAACTCCAATTATCCTGAATGCATTTTGTCTGTAGATGGTTGTTTGCATACTATCTCTCCTCTTATTAGACTGTAGTCTCCTTGAGAACAGACACTATTTTCACCTTTCTCTGTTTTTCCAGAATTTAACACAGTGCATAGAATATAGTTAGCACTTAAGAAATGCTGATTGACTTTATTTAACTTTCCTTAGAGTTTCTGGCCATTCTCTTTTGCTTATTATGCTGGCAGGCCTTTCCAACTCCACCAAAAGCTATGACTTGTCTTATGACCTGTCAGAATTAAATGCCTGAGCTAAGGTAGCTAAAGACAATCAATGTAGGCTTCATTAATGATAGTAACACAAGCCCTCTGGCATGTTCTTTTCTTTTTTTAATTAGCAAGGATTTCTTTTCTCTCCCTTACCCTTCTCTCTTCCCCAACTGAACAACAACAACAAAAGAAAAAAACCTAATAACAAATATGGCAGGACCCTTTCAAAAGATCTCAACCAAACATGGAAGGGAGTTACAACAATATCTCCATTTTCCAATGGAGTGGGTGGTTGGGTGGGTAGATGGGTGAATGGGTGGACTTATTAACCATAGCCTCTCAGTGACCAGGAGCAGAACACATACATAAGTCATCACTCCTTTCACTAAATTGAAGACCACAAGGGCTTTCTAGGGAAGAAAGAGTGGGAGCTCAATTACTTGACTCTTTAAAATGACAAAATGACACTGGACAAAACTATTTAAACAATAGCTACATCTATGTAGGAAGCAGGGAGATGCACTGGACAATCTCACTCCAATCTCTCCCTTTCTGACCCTGGCAAAGTGTAACATCTATTTACTCCAACAGCCTATGGGGAGTTACTGAACCATTACTATTAATGATAAACTATTCAGTAACCAAACCTCAAAGCCCAGAGGATACACTAGTGGAATTCAAAGGAGACATCCCTGACTCTACGATCAAAGGCAGCTCCCTAGTCCATCAAACACAGCTGGTTTTGGATCCATCCAACTAAGTTCCTGCTAAGTTAAATGAGTCTACAACGAGGGTCCGTATGGATGCTACTTTGTTTATACAGTCATCAATGAGCTGCCTGGCTGGAGCCATTCTGGCTGACCATAGCACGGCTTACAAAGAAGTCTTTGAGCTCTGGAACCCCTTACCTCAATAGCCTGTCTGTAATATCAAAGGAGTTTGGCTCCGTCTTGTCAATCTAGCTGCCAAGGCTGGCAATCAAGTCACAGACTAATCCAAACTCCTCACACGTTTAATTTAATTTTTTAAGTCATACCTTTCCCACAAATCATACTTGCCAGCAAATCACTTGGTAGACTTTGAAATGCTTCTCCCCGCCCCCACTTTATTTTTTCTCCCTTTTCTACTCTTTCTCCCCTGCTCCAATTTACTAGAAAAGTAATGAACCATGACAAGCAAAACTTTTGGCTTTCCGTCTTCTCTACAATAATCCCTCCTTTTTGGGGGAGGGGGACTCCAGATCTATTATTTCATAAAATATAAACTCCTTATCTACTGATTCAGATGGACAAGCATTCAGTAATGCAGTCTTAAAAATGTTTCTGGGGCAAAAAATTTAAAGGACTTGCCCATAGCCACACAGCTAGAAGGTGTCATGGCAGGTCTTAAGCTCAAGACTGCTTTGATTCTGGGTATCTGTCATCTGCTCCAAGGCCAGCCCTCTACCTACTACTCTATGGTTCCTCTCATCTCCTCCCCCCCCCCCCCGAATTCAAAATAGCAGAGCTGAGTTAGAGGAAACATTTTTCAATCATCTTCAAAGTGAAAGACTTAATTCTACCACATTATAGTCACACTGTTAAGCACCTGAGGCTGAATTGAATTGAATAATTAAGGAAAATGCAAAGCATCACTGACCAACCATGACATTATGCTAAGCTGAACTGCACAGTTTCTTTTAATACAACTTAAGTAACTTAATGAAAACCTAAGGATTTGAGAGAGGAAGATGACTTTTTAAAAATGCCATCCAACTGGTTCACCATTAAATTCATTTTTCCTTTACATCTCAGGGAAGCCATGCAACAGAAGGAAAGAAAGGCCTCTGGCTTGATACCTTTAGCATTGTCCAACAGAATTTGCTTGTCCCCATTTCCAGGAAGAATTAGCCCCCTTACTGGTGGCAGGGAATTTACCCATGCTGATTCCTAGTTAAACATTATAAAACTCTGTAGAAAAGCATTCTGGTAGCCCCTATGAGGAAAGCAGAACATGGTTTTGGAACTGGAAGGTGCCTTAGAGATAACATCATCTAGTCTGAGTGCCTCATTTTTCAGATGAGGCAACTGATGGGAAGTGACTTGCCCAAAGTCACACGAGTAAAGCTGAGATAGGAACCCAAGTCTTCTGACTCTCCCTCTACTCAAATCCAGTATTCTTCCCATTGTACCACAGAGCAGAATCACTATTTTAAAGTATTCATCCCATCTTCAGTGACACCTACTTCGATTTACATAGCCATGATAAGCATGGGCAACAGGCCTACATGGAGACTTCTTCGATGGAGAAAGGGGAAAGAACCTTCTGTTTCATAAGCCCAGTCTCACCACCTCAGGGGAAAGAATTGAGCTTCTTTCATTTGAAAGGAAAATAGGGGCAGCTAGTGCAGTGGATAGAATACCAGGTCTAGAGTCAGGATTAGACCCGAATTCAAATCTGGACTCAGGGATTGACTAGCTGTGTGACCCTGGCCAAGTCACTTAACCTCAGTTTCCTCAGCTATAAAATAAGAATAATAACAGCACCTATTTCCCAAGATTTTTGTGAGAACTAAGTAATATTTATAAAGTACCTGCCACATAGTAGGTACTATATTAGCTATCAGTAATGTATCTATTAATAAACTGCTATGGCTGGTGTTCAGCTATTTTTCTATCATTTCTAACTCTCCATGATGCCAGTTGGAATTTTCTTGGCAGACATACTGCAGTGGTTTGCCATTTCCTTCTCTAGGTCATTTTACAGATGATGAAACTGACATAAATGGGGTTAAGTGACTAACCCAGGGTCATACAGCTCCTAAGTGTCTCAGGTCAGATGTGAACTCAGGAAGATAAGTCTTCTTGACTTCAAGCCTGGCACTCTATCTACGGCATCATCTAGCTGCCCCAATAATAAATAGTATTACGTAATTATAGTTATTATATTATCTAATACATACCATAGTATTCTAAATATTGCTATAATAATACTATTATATCCATTAATAAATAAATTACATTGCTTAATATGTGGGGATCACTTTTTATGTTCTTGAATGTCCCATTGGGTGTAATAATTTACCCCTTTAGGATAATAGTTTAACAGAAAACTTAAGCAATCAAAGGATTTAGAGAAGGGAGAAGCCTTCTACCTTATCTAATCTAACTTCATTGTGTTACAGTAGAGGAAACTGAGTACCAGCTATATAACGTTACTTTTCCAAGGCCACACAGGCACCACAGTCAGGATCTGAATCCAGATGATGAGTGAGACTCTAAGCTCTTGCTGTCTCTCAACATTTTCATGCTTTGTGAAGCACAGAGCTCTGTGCTCAGCTGAAGACAGAGAATATTTATACTGTGTGACACACACAGCTACTCTGTGATATAGCTATTCTAATTTTTTTTAAGCTTACTTTATAGATAAGGATTCTGAGGATTGGAGAAGTTGCAGGAGCTGGTCTCTTAACCACAGGTCTTCTGACTCTAAGAACAGTATTCTTAACTCAATACCAATGTAGGAGAACCACAGGAACTAGTGTAGGATAAAATCTTAGTGCTTAGGGACAGCTAGGTGGCACAGTGGATAGAGGACTGGGCCTGAGTTCAAATCTAGCCTCAGACAAGTTTTGGCCTCTAAGATCCTGTGAACTAAAAATGTTTACTGAAAATAACAGAAATGGAAATTCACGATAGTAACCCAAAATACCCCATAATCACCTTGTTACCCCATATTCTGGGGGTGGCTGATACCTCACAACAGCAACTTCTGTTCTTGCTGGCTGAGGAGGAGGGTAGGGTTTGACCATCTCATGGATCATCCCAGGGTGTTGATCATTGTAAAAGAGCCCATGTTCCTGGGTCTTGCTGACCGGAGACATCATCGGCTTAGCCTTGAAGGGATATTCAGGTGGAGGGCCTCGTGGGTCCATCACTTTGCCTGCAGGCTGGGCTGGGGGTGGTCCCCCACCGGCCTTAAACCCTTTACCATTCCCTGAGTTAGGGAGGTGTTGCTTAGCCCCATTCCGCTCCAGTGACAGCTGCATGATTCTCTCGCTGAGAGAGCGGACATGGCCCTGCTTGAGTTCCTTGAGGGCATCATCCTTATGAGCCTGGCCACTATTGGCCCGATTCACTGTGGGCCTCCCTTCAGTCCGGGACTTCTGACTAGTTGTACTGGGCACGTAGTAACCGTGAGCGACAGCCCCCTGCTGCTGTTGCTGCTGCTGCCCCCTGAAGAACTGGGACTGGGCCTTGGCCTCCTCATAAGTCGGCAGCTCCTCATTGTTCTGCTGGGGCTGAGCGGACCGGACCTGTTTCTCCATCACCGTATTGTCCACCTGATGTTCTTGCCCCTGAGGTTCCTGCCGTGCTGACTGGTGGACCATTTGTGGGTCTTCTTGAGTAAGGTTTTCCGTGGAAGAAAGGGTGCTTGTCGTACTGTTGGACGGTCCCGCACTCCCGGTGGCCTGGTGCTGAATGGCCAGCAGATTCATGTTCTCAGTCGGGGTGCCATACCTGAGTTGTTCCTGGATCAACCTCTGTAATACTGTGCCAGCTGCCCCATCCTCTGAACCTCTCATTTCCACCTCTGAGATCCTCAGGAAAGTTGGGGAGTAGAAGTTGCAAAAAGGGTCCTCAACTGGAAAAAAAATGAAAAAGAAAGTCAAGCTTTTATAGAAAAGGGTGGATGTCAGTGTGTATTTTTTCTCATTTTAGCTATATCATCAATGAACCTCAGTTATCTGTAACACTGCTACAAACCGTGGGGTAAGGTTTTTGAATAACAAAAAAAACTGTTACATGTGCATTACTACATAGCAGAACTGGTGAGTTATGTTCACACTTCTATAAAATTAAAATTATTGCCTTAATAAGCTAAGTTCTTGGGTTGCAGTGGATAACCTTCAAGTTTGTCCCCATTGGTGGACAGCATGAGAATACTAGCTAGAAACACCCAATAACGGTATAGTCAAGTCAAATCAAGTCAACGAACATTTATTACGAACCTACTGTGTGGTAAGGATTAGGGTTACAAAAAGGAGGACAGAAGATCCCTAAACATGCAAAAAATTATGTCCAAACAAGATATATACAGATAAATTGGATATAATCTCAGAGGGAAGGTGACAGCATTAAGAGGGAATCAGGAAAGATTTCCTTCAAGAGATAGGATTTCAACTAAGATTTAGAGGAAATCAGAAAATTCAGGGAGTGAAGACAAGAAAGGAGAGAATCCTACACATGGAGGAGAGGCCTTGAAAATGCTCAGTCAGAAAGAAAGAGTAAGGAAGCTGTATCATTGCAGAGCCAGGTTCTTAAACTGAGTTTTTGGAACTTTTAAAAATACATGTTTTTGACACCTGTATTTCAATAGAACCCGCTTCCTCTGAAATCATATGTTATTTTAGGCATTTAGAAACATCATTCTGAGAAGGGTTCGCTAGGCTTCACCAGCCCTCCAAAGTGTGCCATGACATAAAACATGGGTAAGAATCACTGGCTTAGAGAAATGGAAGCTATAAAGTAAGGGGAAAGACAGAAAGAATATTGAGAGGGAGAAAAGTCTAGAACCACTCAGGATAGAAAAACTCAGTAATCCGAATACTTTATTCCCTAGCAATGCTAGATTAATGATGAAATACAATATGTTTAATGAAGACTATTTCTGCATTTGAACTTTCAGTCATTCACTCTGCATGTAGGAAGGCAAGGTGTACCTATATATGTATATATACATATATACATATATATAGCAGCCTAAGCCCATGCTTAGAGCTATGCAGGTATACATTTTCTATGCACAGAAAATCTGAACCAAGAAGCCTGTCCTATAACTACTAGAAGGGATATTATTATCAGGTAAGCTATCAAGGGCATCACACAGTGACACCCTCAACAGTGTGTTACTGGTAATAGTTGGAAGGATAATAAGAATGACACTACTAATTACCAATGTAGGTGTTCAAGCAACCCACATTCACACCTCAAGTCACAGAGAGACTAATACAAGTCCTGCAGGGGAAAACTATGAAATTAATCAAGTATTTACTGAGTCACTAGTGGGTCCAAGGTATAGAACCTCAGGGGAATCAAGAGGTGGTTCTTGTCCTCAAAGAGTTTAAAATACAAATAAAACTAGAGAGAAAATCCATTAATGAGCATTTATTAAGCACCAGACATGTACCTGATCCTGGGAATACAAAGACAGAAATTGCACAAGTCCCTGCCTTCAAAAGGTTTCTATTCTATAAGGCAGAAAGTCTTATTCTGGAATCCACAAGCTTATTTTTTAAAATTTATAATGCTATTTCAATATAACTGGATTCCTTTGTAATACTATATATCTTCTTTTATGTATTTATGAGAAAGGATCCATAGTTTTCTGTCAAAGGAATCCAAGACACAAAAAAGTTAAGAATCCTGGCCTGGGGGATAGAATGGAAATGTGCAAGTATATACAATAAATAAATGAATGAATAAATAGATGAATGAATGAATGAATACAAGGTAATTTGGCAAGGGTAAGACATGGGAGCTGGGAATGGGGCAGAAATTAGAAATCTTAAACAGCAATGGAAAAATTAAAGAACAAGAGCAGGTAACAATAAATCAAGTATCACAAAATCACTTGTGGGAATGCTTCATCAGGAGGCAACTTCTGTTAGGAAAAACAATTATGCCAAAAAGGAGCCGATTTGTTCAGATTTGCGGTGATGGAATCATTGACACAGATCTAGAAAGTGGAATTAGAACTCATCTATTCCAAATCCCTAATTTCATGAATAAGGAAACTGAGGTGCAAGGGAGGAGAAGTGACATGTTCAAGGTTACATGAAGAACCAGTTGGTTGCATGGGATTCAAACCCAGGTCTTCTGATTTTGTATCTAGACCTCTTTCCAAGAATACGAGCATGGTCTTTCCCAAATGGCTCTACAGAAAAAGAAGCCAATGGAATTCTCTGAGCTCTGAAAGAATGGAGATTTCAGGATATTTAAGGCATATAATAGGTGTTTAATGCATGGATATTGATTAATTGATTTAGCCCAAGGCAAAAGACCTACTTCCCAGAATTGACTTTAAACATGCTCAAGAGAATTATATGCAATTACAGGAATAGCAGGCACACTAGAACAAAAAATGCTTAGCAAGGAGGCTGTTTTCTTACCAAACTAAAGTTTTTAACTTGAAATACTTGGTGAATTTCTGTTAAAAATCAATCAATCGATAAGCCTGCTGGTAATTGGGAGAAAACAAAAAGAGAGATGGGAGAATGGAGGGAAATGGAGAAAAAGAAGAGGGAGAGAAGGGAATAAAGAGATAGGAGAAGACCTAAGGAAGTAGAAAGACTTTTAAAGTTCCTACTTTCCTAAACTGAAAGCAGGGAACAGAACAGTAAAACAAAACTGCCTACCTTAGCATATGAGCCAAAATGGGGCATTTTTTAGGGAAAAGGGAAACAAGGTTCCAATATGTTGGTTCCTAAATGTGTAAATGGGGGAAAGGAAAAAGAGAGCCAGGGAGGATACCTGAAGAAATCACCTCATGTACAAAGTCAGAAGTGGGAAAGAGAACAAGGCTTTGCTTTTCTGACACCAGCACCAAGGAAATGGGGCTTACCAGCTTTTTCTCTAGTGCTACTGCCTGCCTCTACTGTCAACAGAGAAGCTTCATGCCTCCCAGAGAAGAACTGAAGGTCTGGGAAAAGATAATTCGTGTCTTCAAGTAGCTGGGCCGGGCTACTTGGACTGCAACACACAGGCAGGGGACCTGGAAACAAGAAAAATGGGATGTTAATGCCAATAAACTCCACCATCCTTCCTGCCATGACTCACAATAGCAGTCTTTGAATCATTCCTCCAAAACAATTTGAGTTGTAGTAGAAGCTTGTTTGACTCTGTTATTTTTTGATTCATAAAATTCCTGACTTACTATGCAAAATCATCACAAGGTCAGCCACCCACTAAAATGGCCCACAGGGGGCCAAATGACAATGCCCAAACCACAGGAAGCTCAGGCTCCTACCAGGCAATCAAAAGAGCAAAATAAAAATCCAATCCTCTACTGAATGACCCAAGCAAGTCCCAGAGCCAGAAATGGGACATTGGAGGGAAAGGGAAGTGGGAGAGAAGGGACTTTGAGCAGGAGGAAGGGGGTAGTATTTTTTTTAAGGGAAATAGTTCTCAGAACAAGGAAAGGAAACAGAAAGGAGCCATAGTTTCAACAGACCATGTGCTAGCATGAGAACATCCCAGCATGGGATGGAGTCGGGCACTCAGCCTTGCATTCAAACTGTGCACAAAAGTCTTTGGAGTTTCATGTTGCTATGTGTAGCCAGGGTCATGGCCCTCTGCCAAACCCTGGCCTTTCAGCTCTAGTTTATCTGCTTCACACACAAACTGGGGTGCATTTCCTGTTCCAATTAAATGTGACATTTTCCTCAAGCCTACAGTCACTAGACATGAAACACCACTACAAAAACACTGATAAAGCACATGGAGAGTTCACAGGAGCATTCTGCAGAACAGGGTGGGCTCCATTCTCAGGCCTGGGATCCCTTCTCTAGCAGAACCTCCAGTCCAACTCTCACTTTCTACCCCCTCTTCTTCCCCAGAAAGATAATGTGATCTACTCTGGGGAAACAGAATCTCACTGCATATCTCACAAGGAAAATTCTTTCCCAAAAGAAAATTCCATTAGTAAGAAAATTATTTTTTTCATTAGCACCAGAATATTGTACAATGTTAGCTAATAAAATGTAAGCTTCTTGAGGACAGACACTGTTTTGCTTCTGTGTTTATATAGCACATGGCACAATGCCTGCCATATGTTGGCTACATAATAAATGTTTGATAAGCTGAAAGCAACTCTAAACAGTTTGATGATTCCTTTTTTACCTCTCTTAGGAAAAATAATTGACATTTGTAAAATGCTCTCAATTTCCCCAACCTCATCCACAACATGCAATCATCTGATCCACATAGGTATTAATCCCTACATGAGGAAGCCAAGGTTCTGAGAACTTAAGTGACTTTTGCCCAGTTTCACAGAACTAGTCATGTTTCCTGCTTCATCAAAGCTAGAAAACTAGATTTGTTATCTGGAGATCTGGGTTCTAGTCCTGGCATTGCTATTAACTTTGCTTTGTTTATCTATATGCCCTATGAGATGACCTCTCAGGCCCTTTCTGCTTTTGTTGCTCTTCAGGTCTTTCAGTTGTGTCCCATCTGAGGTTTTCTTGGCAAAAGATACTGTGCTGGTTTGCCATTTCCTTCTCCAGCTCATTTTACAGATGAGGAAACTAAGGCAAACAGGGTTAAGTGACTTGCCCAGGATCACATGGCTGATAAGTATCTGAAGCTAAAGAGGAGTCTTCCTGACTTCATGCCTGGCACTCAATCCACGACACCACCTAGCTGCCCCAACATACCCCATGCATCATGCCAATCTTCAACAGAAAGGAGTGAACTCCAGTCAGAGGCTTAAGGAAAGTCCAAATGATGATAATAACTCAGAGTGATCTTCTAGATACAGTGGGAGCTTTCCAACACCCTGGTTGGGAGCAGGGCTAACTGCACAAGTAGGCAAAGTTGTCATCTACAAAGCTCAATGTAAAGAGTACCAAAAATCCTGTACCTTATCATTTCCACTTACATGTGAAATGCCACCATTATAAATTTGTGCCTTTGGGTGATTAGCATTAGCCATAAGAAATGATGTCAACACCCCTGGGAGCCACTGGAATATTCTCTAAGCCAAGCAGTTCTCAACCTGTGGGTTGCAACCCCTTTGGGGGTGGAATGATCCTTTCACAGGAGTCGCCTAGGACCATCAGAAAACACATATTTCTGATGGTCTTAGGAACTGAGACACCACTCCTCTATCCATCTCCAGGCAGGTCTGGTTGCAGCATTAGGAAGGTTGAGAACCACTGCTCTAAGTCATTAACATGTTCATCAGTTTATCAGATCCAATTACATTAAACAGAACTGAATACAGATGCTCTTCTCATGGGTAGAAAACAAAGAATCAAATCCAGGGTATCAGGTAGTATCTAAGATGTGTAATGAGTAAAATCTGAAAAAAAAATTCTCTCAGAAGGCTAGATATGGCTCTAAGTAGTCTGGGGTCTGCCGTAGAAAGTCAAATTTTAGCTGGGACTTGAAAGAAGCCGGGATGCAGAGATGCGGAGGGAAAGAATTCCAGGTTAGTGAGAATGCCCAAAGTTGAGACAGAGAGGGTCATGTGTAAGAAACAGTGAGGCTCTGGTGTTACTGTATCGCAGTGGGAATGATGAGATGTGAGAAAACTGGAAGAGAGGGAGGGCAAAGGTGCCAGATTGTGAAGGGCTTTGAATGCCAAAGAACTTAATATTTGATACTAAAAGTGATAGGGAGCTACTGGAGTTTATTGAGTGAGTGTGTGTGTGTGTGTGTGTGTGTGTGTGTGTGAAAGAGAGAGAAAGAGACAGAGAGAGACAGAGATTGAGAGGGGGGGAGGGGGGTGACACAGTCAGACCTGTGCTTTAGGAAGATCACTCTGACTGATGAGTGGACAGAGAAGACTTGAGACTGGCAGACACAACAGGCTATTGAAATAACCCAGGTATGAGGTGATAAGAGCCTGCACAAAGATGGGGGCAGTGTCGGAGGAGAGAAAGGGTCATCTAGGAGAGGTGTTATGAGGGTAAAATAATCATATCCTGGCAACAGAGTTGGTGAGAAAGAGTGGGGAGCCGAAGGTGATGTCTAGGTTGTGAGCCTGGGTGACCAGGAAGATGGTGATATTCTCGAGAATCATAGGGAAGTCAGGAAGGGGAGAAGGCTTGGGGGGAAAGATGTGCCCAGTTTGGGACATGTTAAGTTAAAGACCTCTGTGAGAATCTGAATCTTGTCCACATCTTTCCATCTAACTTCCATTAAAGAACTAAGCAACATGCCAGAAGCCTTCTGTCTCTTTTAATATGTCACAGATATAAACAAGCGCACGCCAGTTGTCTGTCTGCTAACCCCGGCTCCTGTTAAATGACCAGCCTACCTCTTTTTCAGGTCCTGTAGAGAAGTGGTGTCAAATCCAATAGAAATGGGAGCCACTATCAGGCACAGGATGGAAAATCAATACCGACATCCTCTATATCCTATTGTAGTTTTATTTATTGGGTTAAATATTCCCCAATTACATATTAATCTCATTTGGGCCATGCCAAGGAGTGTAGGGGCTGAGAGAAGCATGCCTGACACCCTGCTGTACCTTGGTGATGTCTAGTAAGTCACTTCTAAGCAAAAACAATTGCCGGTATTAGTCTATGTATCTTCTCAATGCATTGTCCCATTGCCCTCTGGACCACTTTCAACATTTGTGTACATTGGGAGGGAAAAACCCAACTAATTTACATGTTTACTGAAGTCTAAATTCCCCATCTGGCTCCACTGTGGTTCACTGCTCCAAATCAAATCAGAGTCAGATGTGAATTTGAACCTAGGAATAAACAAAAATGAGCAGCAGCAACATCATCAAATCTCTGAGGTGGGGGAAGGAATCAAAGGATCACAGATTTAAAGGGAGAAGGAACATTAGAAGTCATGAAGTTTAACTCTCTCATTTTAAAGATGAGGAAACTGGGGTGGCTAGGTGGCAGTGAGTAGAGCACCTGCCCTGGAGTCAGGAGGACCTGAGTTCAAATCTGGCCTCAGACATTTAACACAAATATCTAGCTGTATGACTACTGCCCTCCAAAAAGCAAAAAATAAAAAATAAAATAAAAAAGGAAATGTTGTTTAAAAAAAAAGATGAGGAAATTGACTCATCATAGATATTTAGAGCTTAATAAGGTGCCTGGCACATAGTAGGTCCTTAAGACTTGACTAGTGAAAGAAGGGACTCCAAAGACCATCTAGCTCAACCCTTCATTTTATACAGAGGAAGAGACTCGGGTGGGGGGGGATGGGTTAAGTGATTTACCATAGGGAATACAGCAACCTCTCCAACCTGCTAAATGAATAGCCTCTGGCCAGGAAGCTGAGTGACCCTGTCAGAATAAGGCCAGCAATAATGGCCTAAAGTTCCTTTTCTAACCAGCTTTGAATGTCACCTAACCTCCAAATCCCCACAATTCTTCCTTCTGACTATGGATCAGCACCCTATTTCAGACTCCTCTTTCCCTTCTCCCAATGCCTGGTCCTGCTAGACCCAGATAAGAACCTATTCAAACCCACCAGCCTGACTGGTTTGGAGGGAGAGCACACCTTGGTTCCCAGAGGGCCCCGGCAGTATACCCGTGCCCTCCTAGGACCCTAGCAGACTTGCTGCTTTCATTCTTCCCTGACTGCCCTTCATTTTGTAAGTATCTTCCCTAAATTCTCACTGGCTTGTTCTATTGTCTTGTGAGTTCTGTGTTTCCTTGTATTGGACTTTGATATTCCCTAAACCTTCCTGGGTCAGTCTTAAGACATTCATCCAAGGTCAGATGGACAGGTTAGTTTTAGAGACAGGATGTGAACCCAGATGCTCCAACTCCAAAATCAGTGGGTTTTTTTTCACTGTAGAGAATGGCAAACACCCTTCAAACCTCAGTTCTCTGACTTCAAATTCACTCCCATCATGCCATCCCCAAACAGGGCATAAAGAAATCACTTCCACTGACGGCCACTTGTTCTTTTTGTTGTTGTTGTTGTCAAATGTTAAATTTATTGCAATAGTGTCCTTTGTAGCTTTGAACTTGCTGGGTATTCAACAGCACCTCTATTAATGTCATCAATGACATCATGAGGATGTCAGCCATCAGTGTTACAGCCCACAGACTGGGCTGTCCCACATGTCTCTTTAATGGTTCCAAAGAGATCTCTTGCCAAGGATCGATGCCTCATCTCTCAAGCAATGCTGACAATCTCATCAAGACTGATGAGACTCTCATTGAAACTGAAACATCGTGTTTAATATTTTTCTGCGTCTTTCTGTCCCGAGGAGGCTCCTTTAGGGCTTTAATGATCAAGGCTGAGGCAGAAGGCACAACCTCAGTCTGGGCCTGTCTGTTCTGAATGGTAAGCTTCACTGTGATCTTTAGCCCTTTCCAGTCACCAGTTGCCTTGGCAATTTCATCACCAATCTTTTTGGGAGACAAACCCAAGGGACTAATTTTGGGGTCCAGAGCTGATGTGGCACCAATTTCACCATCAGTGTACCTTAAAAACGCGACTAATTTCATTAGGGTCAAACCTGGGCAGCATGGCAGCAACAAAAGTGGAGACTTGGCCTGGACACTGCAGGGTGGCTGCAGGTGTAGGATGAACCTGGATTTGGGACAACCGAAAGAAGTTGCACCTTCACCACCACTAGCTGGAAGCCAAAAGCCACAGCCCCTTGTTCTTAAAACAAGCTAGTTGCAGATGTGTTTGGTGGAATCCTATCATGAACCACAGGTGAGGCTGTAAAGCACTTAGCATTGGTCTAGGTCAAGTCCCGACCTCTAGGAAGCTGAACCCTGACCCTAACTCTGTCCTGGCTATCCTGTGAGTGTCTCTTCTCAGAGATCTTATACCTCTCTAGTCTGCACAAGGAAGCTCCTTGAAGGAAATTAACTTGCATTTTATTTCTATATGCCCCACAATGCCTAGGATGGCCAGCATTCGAGTTGGAAGGGACCTCTGAAGTTGTCCAGTTCAGATCCTACCATTTGTTACCTCCCTGACTATATGATAATAATTTATGTTAAAACAGTGTTTAAAAAGTTAAACAAGCTTATACCACAATCTTGTTCTGTAGGCAGCAAGTACTATTAGCCCCATTTTACAGATGAAGAAACTAAGATCTGAACAGATAAAGTGACTTACCCATGGTCACTCAACTAATAACTGTTGGAGAGCCAGGACCTGAACTCAGGTCCCTAGACTTGGGAGCACTGTTTTCCATTTCACCCTTGTCCACAATTAATGAATTAATGAATGAATGAAAACATTTATTAAATGCTTACTGTGACCAAAGCACTAAGCTAACTGCTAGAGATACAAAAAAATAAAAAGATAGTCCTTGCTTTCAAGGAATTCACATTCTAATGGGGAGATGCTACATGTTTAGAGAGTTTTTTTAGTTGCAGTTCATAGGGAATGGCACAGAGATCCCTAGGGTGCAACAGCAAAGCAGATTATATCTTCTTTAATGTCATTTTCACTGATAAAACTAGTATATCTATTCAGTAAGTATTAGGGAAGTCATAAGAAGTTTTCAAGGAGTGTGCACGTTACTGGGGCAATACAGCATGTACACAGTTAAGTAAAGACAAAACAATATATAGAAAGAAAAAACAAAGACATTACCAGGGTTGGGGGGTGGGTAGAGAAAAGGCTGAGGCCAGCATTGTGATCATGTAGGAGGTGCACTTCAGATGGGCCTAGGAGGGAGCCAGGGATTACAAATGATAAAGGGAAGAAGAGGGAGCATTCCAGGTATGACAGATCAGCCCGTGCACAGAGGAAAGAGACAGAATTTCGCGTAGAGGCCACTTTGTCTGGAACACAGAGTGCATGAAGGGGAATAATGTGAAATCAGTCTAGAAAGGGAAGCTGGAGCCAAATTGGGAAGGATTTAAAATGCCATCTGGAAGCATCAAAGCTACCCATTTAACAAGTCCCCCTTAAGTTAAGGCTTTGGGGTTTCAGAGGAGAAAGCCCTCAAAAAGAGACCAATGCTAGTCAAAGAGACCACTCTTCACAAAGAATTTGTTGATTCAGCAAACCACATTCACAAAGTCTCTAAGTTTTGATTAAAATATCCCCTCACAGTACATCTAAATTTACATACACTAATAGCTTACATTTATTTAGCCCTCTTTGTGTATTATCTCATTTGGTCCTCATGAAAACTCCAGAAATTAGAGAATATCATGATTACAAAGGAATCAAACTAAGGGTGGAACACAAGGTCTTCTGATTACTTCTGACTTCTACTGTTTCCGCAGCATCACGCCTCCATGCCCACTCTAAGTAACTCCTCTACACTGGGCTGAAGGCAAAACTCAGGGTCTGTGAGATCTCACATGTCTTTTAGTCTACAAGAACATACCAAGAGCAAAGAGAAGACCTGTTGGGAATAGCCTCAAAGATGACAACTGAGTCTTGAGATCATAGAGTGAGGTAGAAGAAGTCTTAGAGATCATCTTTGTCAGAGACATTCATTTTACAAATGAGGAAACTTATGTTTAGGGAAATTAATGGACTTTCAGAAAATCAAATGGGGGAAAATCAGCAAAACCAAAATCTGAAGCCAGGCCCTCTGACTCCAGGGCTTTTTCCTAGAATAGCTCCTTCTCCCTCCCTCCTCCACCCCCAGTTTCCTTTTACTTCCTTCATTGGTACAAATTCTTAGCAGTTTGTGAATTGCAGGAAGACTAGATATCTGCTTATTTTGCAATTTACAAAGGATGGGGGGGGGTGGAGTTACTAGAAATACATAGGGTAAAGGCTGCAAGTTTCTGCCAATTTACCAATTTTTTTTTTTAAAGTTCCTCCTCTCCCTGTAAAACCTGTCGATCTTTTGTCAAAATGAAGAATACTTGGCTTTTCTCTCTAGGATCACGATTTTTTTTTTCTGGCTTGCTTCTGAAACAGTAAAAACTTCCTTCCTGTGACAATTCAATGCTCTTATTTTCTTTGTTACAGGCCCAGAAGCCTTTAGGCAATGTTACCCTAAACTGGACTCTTTTTTCTTGTTCATTGGTAGTATAGTAACAATGGGCCTCATCTTTCTCTCAACAAGGAAACTCTCACTCGGGAAGACAGACAATTAACTTCTCTGAGCTCTAGACACCCTCAGAGGGGCCAGAAGAAATAAAAGGCTCCCAAATAGCCTGATGACCTTTTCAGACCTTCTCTCCCACTGCTGACTGGTTTGACTCCAAGATCCTGAAAAAGCAAACAGTCCTGAGTATTTCCTAGGATCAAAGATTGATGTAAAGCTGGAAGTGACCCCTCAGAGGCCATCTGGTCTACCCCTCTCATTTTACAGTTAAGAAAACATGCATACACACACACACACACACACACACACACACACACACACACACACACACACACACACACACACACACACACCCTCATTGACTTCCTCAAGGTCACATAGGCAGTAACCATCAGAAGACAAGACTTGAACCCAATTCCTCCCAGGCCAGGGCATTTCCACTGTATCACTGTGCTATTTCAGAGTGAGCTCCGAGTTGCTCAATTCTGAAAAACAAAATCTACCGGAAAAGTCTCTTGCATCCTTCAACTTGTCTGGCATACTACTACTGCTTTTGCCGTTTCTCAGTCACTCAGTCCTCTCTGACTCTGCCAGATACTGAAGTCATTTGCCATTTCCTTCTCCAGTATCTACCCATTTTACAGATGAGAAACAGAGGCAAATAGAGCTTAAATGACTTCACCAGGGTCACAGAGCTACTAAGTGTCTTAGGCTGAATTTGAACTCAGATCTTCCTAACTCCAGGCCCGGTGCTCTATCCACTGCATCACCTAGCTGCCCCCAATACCACTGCCAGACTTTATTAATCAACATTGCTTTCATCTTGTTCCTTTTAGTGCTTAAAGCCTTACAATGCTTTAAGCATTGTAAGCATACAGCTTACCGTATTAAGTCCCAATTTCTTCATCTGGATTCCTAGGTCTCCCATAATCTGCTCCTTCCCTACCTCCTTAACAAGACAAAACTTGCCACACACACCCTTACTTACCAGTGGGCCTGTCTCAAGGACTCACTGCCCTTGCCAATATGTGAGACACAGGCATGCCACATGCTTATTTTCCCTAAATAGGACCCCCTCTACCATCCTCTCTGTTTTAACCAATAACTCACAAGCAAAGGGAATCCCAGAAATGGAGACCTACATTCTGGCTCTGACATTGACCGTGTGATGACAGGAAGGCCACAACTTTTCAGCCCCAGCTGCTTTATCTGTAAAAGGAGGCTATAACATTTACACTGCTTAGTTCACACAGCTACAAGTCATGGGCTTCACAGACAGAAAGCATTTCTATGTCACCTCTGCCTCCTAGAATTCTGGGTTCTCTTCAAGGCTCTCTTCCAAGGCCAACTTCTCTACTTGATTCCTCCTCTGCTGAGGCCTCCTGCTACTGATGCCTTCTCTACAGAATTACCCTGCACCTATTTTGTATATTCCTATGTCCATACATCTCTCTCCTCACTAGATTGATCAACTTCTCAAAGGCAGGAGCTATTTCTTATGTCTTTGCATTCCCAGTATTTTGGCAGATAGGCTCAATAAATGCTTCTTGATTGATTAATCAATATCCATTCTTGAAATACTAGGTGCTTACTCTGTATAATATCTATGTTAGCCATTCATAGATACAGAAAGAAATAACATTAGCTAACATTTATATAACAATTACTACGTGCCAGGTTAAAAGCCCTTTCAAAAATTATCTCATTTGATCGTCCTAACAACCTTGAGAGGTAGGTGCTATTATTGTGCCCATTTCACAGAGGAAGAAACTGAGACAAACAGAGGGTAAGTGATTTGCTCAGGAACACACAGCTAGTAAGTGTTTGAAGATGTATACGAACTCAGGTCTTCCTGATTCCAGGCCCAGCAATCTATCCACCATACTACCCAGCTGTCCCAGGACCTTAAGAGTTTATTCCAGTCCATTCAACCAGAAAACCTTGGGGGGCAGGGGGAAATTTATTTTTATATAGTTGTGTTGTGCTTTAAGTTTTCTTTCAACTCTGATTCTGAGATGACAGTGAGTACCACAGCAGACCACTCTCCCCTCCCTCATCACCTTCCACTGCTAAAAAGCTAAGGGGAAGTTGGAGGTCAAAGACAGGTCTGGTCAACTGCCTCCCCCTCTCCACTGCCCTGGGGACACGAAGCTCTGGCTCTCTCTCTCCTTCCCAGCGGATGCTGTGCTCCAAGAGGTCGGGAGGCTCCATCACAGCCCCTATCAATTGCAAAAACAATTTCCCAGGTGTTATTTTGCCAAAGTGCAGGAACTTCCTGCCAGATGCATGTAATATAAACCTCCTAGCACTGTGAAGAAAAATCACTGCCCCAAATTAGAAAGGCCCTCAGTGATTTTAGAACAGACTTTAACCACAACAGCAAACTCTGGGTGGCTCTGACCTTCCCTTTTCAAAGAATTGAGGAATTTACATACTGTGCCAGAGAGCCCAAAGTTCAAAAAAGCAACCAAAATCTTTTGAATTGACTTAAACTGGGCAGTTTTCCTAGGGAACTGAATACCCTTTTCTGGAGTGTGGATGTCCTGGAAATGAAGCCTGTTAAAGTTGTTCACATTAGAAGAGGACTAGTAACATCAGATGTTGGGGTCAAGGTACAGTGTGTTTTAAATATAGATGATCAGTCCAATATGAGCTGTGATGGCTCTACCACAGGTCAAGCACAAACAGTTGATTTGAACATTTAGGATGGAGACATCTCTAGATTTGCAAATCTTATGTTACCTTTCTGCTTCTGCAATTCTGCTTTGGTCATGGAGCACAGCGCCTTCTTTGATGCAAGATCATCATTTGATGATCATCCTGTGCCATCATCTCCATGTCTCACAATTGATACTAAAGTTCTTCCAAGAGACTCTGAGAGTTCCCTTGTATCAGTTCTTCTGCCCTCCATGAAAGCACTTGCCTTGTAGGAGTTCTCTGTAAAACAGTCTTTTAGGCAAACGTACGGTTGGCATTTGGGCTGCACAGCTAGCTAGACTATGTTCTGTGAAGTTTGGATTCAGTCAACAGGTTTTCCACCCCTGGGCTAGCCATGGGAACTGCATTCTCTGCAGTGGAGTTTGAAAGCCTGGCAGTTCAACTCATCAGAGGACCTCAGTATCTGCTACCTTATCCTGCCAGGTGATCTTCAGAATCTTCCTAAGACGATTCAAATGGAAGCAGTTAAGTTTCCTGGCATGGCGCTGGTACACTACTGTCCAGATTTCCCAGACATACAACAATGAGGGCAACACAGCGGCTCTGTAGACTTCCAGTTTGGTAGGCGGCCCAATACCTCTTCCTTCCCACACTTTCCTTCGGAGCCTCCCAAACACTGAGCTAGCTCTGGCAATGCTAGCGTCAACCTCATTATCTTTGTGGACATCTCTGGAAAGTACACTGCCAACGCCAGGGAACTTATCTACAGCATACAAAATTCCTCCATTTGCTGTAACCAATGGTTCCACGTACAGATGGTACTATGCTGGCTGGTGGAAAACCTCTGTTTTCTTGGTGTTGGTTGTCAGGTCAAGATTATTCTTGGGTGTTGAATAGCCTCTTCTGGAGTATGAATGTCTTGGAAATGATGTATATGGGCTTTAGAAGCCAAGGCCCTGCCTGCTTTGAACATAATGGATTTTTCTTTTTCAAAGGCATTTGTACCAAAACCAACCGGCCAACTGTGCTTTAGTTTTAGGAACCTGAGAAGTACATATGAGAGGTACATACATACTATGTCTCCCTACTCTTAGAAAAGACAGAATTTCTACTTTGGAATGAAACAGGAGTCAGAATTTCTATTCCCTACTTTCCTTCATCAATCAATCACTCAGAAAACCTTTATTAAAGCATCTAGTATGTGCCAGGCATTGTACAACTGTTGGGAATTTTTCAACTAGGAGGAAGTGACCTCCTGGGAATATTTCACCCACCAAAGGCTTGGACAAATTGTAGGTCAAGTAAAGTGAGTTCACAAATTCAAATGGAGAGAAGTTTATTAGTATGCTGAGAGAGACTGCCCACTCAGAGCAGTCTCCCGTTCTTAGTAAACATATTGGGCAAAGATACCTTTTCTGGCTCACATAGAGGACATTGCCAATCACTGGCATCCTGTGGTGAGTAAACGAAGCTTATCTAACCAATTGGCTGTCTCCATATTTGGAAAGGTCATTACTAGAACCTACTGCAATTACCTCCCAGGTCTGGGAAAAAGCAGACAAGGCTCCCATTGCAGACCTGGATTATTTGACTTCATCATCAAAATGGAGACTTGAAATCACATATATTTTAGAATGGAATTATTATGCTGCCATACTAAGTGAAAGGGATAAAAGAACACAGATTTAAGCAATGCCTACTTAAAAGATTCCTACGTACATGTACCATTATCTTGGTGCCTGGGAAAAAGCAAAGGTGGTTAATTTCCCAAAACCCCATAAAAATGCAAGGCACCAGCTTTCATCACACATACAGGTTCCCAGGCTCAATATGAGTCAATGCCGTGATATAACAACCAAGAAAGTTAATATAGTTTTAAATTTTTTTATTGTTATGAACTCAATAAACATTAATATGCTTTTATGTACAGTGCTTGGACAAAGGACTAATCCCATTATACTCTACTCTGGAGTTAGCCCTTCCACATTGCAGCAGTAGGGGTGAGGCAGCCCTACTTCCCATCTGGAAAAATTCACGTAATATTTTTTGGCCCTCCTTTCATACCAGAGAAGAAGTCTGACTTTTTTTTTCTTTTATGGGACGATTATACTACCTTATTGTAAAATGTGGGTTAAATATTTCGTCACAGGCTCTGGGTCGTCTGCTGCCCTTATCGTGTCATCTGGGGCTTCTACAAAACTCCCCCCAAATTCCCATTTAATTTCTTATGCTGACCTGAGATACATTGAAACCACAATGGGGAAAGTCTCAATGTGGAAGGGATAACTGTAGGGTTTTGTTCAGGATGCCACATTTTAGGAAAAGACATGGATAAGCCAGATAATATTCAGAGTAAGGCAGTAGGGATGGTGAAAGACCTTAAGACCATACCATGTGAGGACTGATTTAAAGAAAAGAAATGATTTAGCATGGAAGTGAAAACTATATGGTAGGGACACAATAGCCGTTCTCAAGTATCTGAAAGGGTCCCTTGGGCAGAGGGATTAAACTTGTTCTGCTTGGCCCCCAAAGGGAAGAATGAAGAACAAAACTCTAGCTATAAAGAGGAAAATCCAAGACTGATATCAGAGCAAACTTCCTAACAATTAGTCAACCAGACTGCAATAGACTGCAGCAACCTTTGACAGAAGTAGGATGGCCACTTTGCTAGGAGAAGGGATTCTCATTCAGGTGTGGGTAAGACTTTGACTTCGGAAGTTCTTTCCAACTCTGAGTCTGTGATCTCTGATTCTGTGTCAGGAGCTCTCTGAACTTCAGCAAGTCACTCAATGGCTCCATGTTGTTTTTCCCATTTGGACAATGAAGATAATAATATCTATCTCATGGGGGCCATTAGTACTTAAGAATGACTACAAAACTGTTATTACTGAGACCAAACTTAGAAAGGTTCTTACAATTGAGGCATAGATCTTAAATCCTTCAAAAGACTTTAAACCAATCAATCAACAAGCATTTATTAAGTGTTTTACATGTGCCAAGATAGCGTGCCAAGTGCTGGAAATACAAAGAAAAAACAAAAACAGGTTCTGCCCTCAAGGTGCTCACATTCCCAGGAAGGGAGAGATGAGCAGATAACATGTAAATCAGAGCATACAAGATAAATATAGAAGGTATGAAAGGTAACTTTGAAATTAAAAGGAATACAATCCAACCTTCCACAGCATCCTGGGCAGATAAACATTCATTCAAAATCTGTTCATTTCCATTAACTGATGACTTCATAAGTAACTCAGTCCTTCACTGGACCACTCAGATAGCTCTTCAAATGGCTGAACTTAACTTCTAGTAAGTCATTAATGGTGGCCTTAAAAAATTATTTTTTTAAAAAGGTATATTTGGAAATTTTGTTGACACCAAGTTCAAGTTGCTATATGAGTACTAAACATATTTCTTTGTAAGTATTCTATAATTTTGTTGTGTGACTAATTTATACTGGCCTCCCTCCATGAGTGTGAGTAAATAAATTTTCACTCTTGGTAGTGACATATGCCACAGCTAGTAATCTGCTGTCACCAAAACTATCTTTAAAATTATATTTAAACAATTACCATCATAATAAAAGCAATTCACTAAAATAAGCCAGATCTTCCCAGTGTCTGTGGCATTTCTTCATTAAAACCCTTTCATTCAGTTCTTCAAAATGTCTAAATTAAAACAAGAATCTAACAATAATCCTAATAATGAAATTTTTACATATAAAGCATCCTGTTGGGCACTGAAAGAAGAAAAAAAATCAAAGGGTGCCCCACATCATATCCACTGTCTGACATCATTATCATTCTCTGGAAGGAAGCATACCAAGTTTCCCACACAGCCTTGTAACAAAGGACTTGGCCAAAGAGACAGGCAAATTCTATCACATTACAGAAGCTAAGTCACACCTAGAACATACTGTCAAGCATCTGCCCCTATTTTTGACTGTCCACTCTCCATTCCAGGCAAGGAAACTTACTTTCTTTACCCTAACATGTATTCCTTGGGGCGGCTAGGTGGCACAGTAAATGGAGCACTGGCCCTGGAGTCTGGAAGACCTGAGTTCAAATATGACCTCAGACACTTAACACTTACTAAGTATGTGACCTTGGGCAAGTCACTTAATCCCAATTGCCCTGCCTTCCCTCCTCCAAAAAGCAAAAAAAAAAAAAAAAAAAAAGACAAAGAAACCTGCTCCTCCTACCCAATGGCAGCTACACCCTGATTTCTCCTACAGGACAAAGACCATAATGGGTTTCTTATCTAATGCAAGAGTTGCTCCAGTTCCAAAGTCTCCTTATAGTTGCTGCATTGTGTTTACTTCTACTTTCTTGACTCCTCTTACTTGTCTTTAATTTCTACTTTCTTTGTACTTCTGTTAAGCTGGCCTTCCTCCATTTTCCATCTTAATCTCTACTTTCTGTGTATTTCCTGAGTCTTGACCACATTCTCAATGTGCTGTACCCTACTTTCAGCCTCCATCTTACCCCTGGTGTTCTTACATTAGAACTTTGTCTCTGAGAGCAACCATCCTCAATAGCCTAGTGAAAGACACTAATGAAATCCCTAAAAGTAATAAATTCAGCACCAATACAGATTGAGTTGTAATCTCAGTTCAAGACATTCTCTCCCTCAGAGGAAGAATAACTTTAGCACCTACCTGAGGGTTACTATGAAAATGCAATGACTCCCAGTGACAACATTCACGTTTCCAAGGGCAATGAGCCCAGTTTTTCATCCCACAAAGTAGAAACCCAAAGAAAGAAGTCCTTACTAGGGAGAAGAGACAATTTAGCTCTCCTTAGAGGAATAGAAATGCTTCAAATATGGCTTTCTCCCTATGTGACCATATTGGGCATTTTCTTGTTCCCTAGAGAACTAAAATAGGACAATCAGGATGATTAGTTTGGAAAAAGACTAACATTAACTTAAACATCTTTAAGCATATCTCCCATTTTATTTCCCTATAAATATCAAGT
Source organism: Pseudocheirus occidentalis (assembly GCA_028646575.1). NCBI lineage: Eukaryota > Metazoa > Chordata > Mammalia > Diprotodontia > Pseudocheiridae > Pseudocheirus > Pseudocheirus occidentalis. The sequence continues at coordinate 123,317,960 of CM053596.1, forward strand.
ATCTACTTAGAACATAAAATATCTATGCTTGCCTTCTCTTTTTTTTCCACTTTATAATCCATCCTGCGTATTAAAATGGACCCATTTCTACCTCATGTTTCCATGTTACTGGATCACCTTAGAGCTGATTAAATCTTTGTATGTCTTTCTTAGTAATTACTACCTACCATAAAACCTGAATATCCAATTTATAACCATTATATCTAAAGTGATTTTTTTTTATCAACTTTGAAAACAATCAGGAAGACATGATTGAATCAATTTGGCATGGGGGGGGGGGGGTCCAAATGCAAATAACTCAAAAATACTGCAAGGTCTGAATGTATGAACTCTTTTCAAAACTAAATCATCTTTCTTGATAAAACTTTAATGTTAGCTGACTATTATCAAGCAAGTTCTTGCCAAAGAAATAAATCCAGAATTTGTAAAGTGATTTGTGGGAAATGTATCATATCTGTTCAATTTAAGCATTATAGATCACAGATTTAGGGCTGAAAAGGAAGACCTTATATTTTACAGATGAGCAAACTTGGGGCAGAACATAGGGCACTGGAAAGGGCACTGGACTTGGAATCAGGAATTGTTATGTAGACATCTTTTGAGTTGTGTCCAACTCTTCATGACCCATTTTGGGGTTTTCTTGGCAAAGATATTGGAGTGGTTTGCCATTTCCTTTTCCAGCCTATTTTATAGATGATGAAACTGAGGTAAACAAATGTAATTTTAATGGAATAGGAATATCTTCCCCATCCATTAACAGGACTATGTGACCACATGTGTCATCTTTTCCCTTGGTATGAGTCATGTTCCCAGATCTAAAGGAACAGAGGTTTTGTAATCATGGATATCTTTCTGATTTGAACTCTGGGCCAGCTATGATACATAGAGCCCACTGGGGGAGGAACTTGCCTTAGGAGGAGCCTGTTTAGGGAGAAGCTTTCTTGTAGGAAGGCTTTCACACTTTTTGGTACAATGAGGGTTGTGATGCCTTCTGGCTCTGAGTCTGTTAGTTGAAAACTATATATTGGGAGGTTGGTATTTTGCTTTGGGGATTTGCTTATGAGAAGGATCTTTGGATTCCCTGGATGGGACTCTGAATAGTCATGTGTTAAGAGCTCCCCCTCCCTGACATCTCTGAGGTTTGGTGCTCTCCAAAACTAGTGGTGTATATAGGTGGTTGTATTACTTTGTTCAGATAGTAGGAGCCCTGCCTGTTGAATTTCTGTGTTAATTTCTCTGCCTGTGTTTTCTACTTATCTCTGTGAATTAAAGTAAGACTATTAAAGTCACATCCTTATGAAGTATTATTTTGCATTACAGTTATTTGTATGTGAGTTGTATCTATTCACTAAAGCATAAGCTCCATAAGGACAGTTACCATGTGTTATTTAAACTTTTTGTTTCAAACTGTTAGCTTGATGTTCTTTGTGCCCTGGGCGCTTAAGAAATTAAAATAAAATTCTTTCCTTTAGCAAAGCAGATCAAAGTACCTGTGCTAGTAGCCCTGTCTGTGGGCTAGTGTGATTGCTAATACAACCATGTTAAGTGACTTGCCCGGGATCACATGGCTAGTCAGTGTCTAGGATGAGAATTGAATTCACAAAGAGTCTTCCTGACTGTAGACCCATCACTGTATCCACTGTGCCACCTGACTGATTGCTCCTTGAGTCAGGATTCCCGGTCTATGAAATTGAACCATGGATTTCTATGGGTTGGTTACAGTTACTTATTTGTACTTCATAAGAAATCATAAAGGATTTCAGGCAGGTAACTTGCCAGTCACTTTCTTAAGTAGTAATGACGGAAAAGCAAATCACTTTATTGTTTAAACCATAACAGCTAAAGTTAGCTCAGAGAAATCTCAGGAAGTCACAAAATCACAGAATTTTAAAGCGGAAAAGAAGGTTAGAGATCATTTTATATGGAATAAACTAGAGGCTAGGGCAATGAAGTCATAAAACTCCTTTCCTTGGTATTCACAACCCTCCACCAAAAGGCAGCACCATCTAGTACTAAGCACTAGGCTCAGAATCAAAAGAATATGGATTTAAATTTTGACACTTAATAGCTGTGTGAACTTAGAAAAGCATTTGTATTACCTAACTCACATAGGTTTGTTGGGAACAAAGTGTGTTGTACATTTTAACTGTTAGATAGGCATGTTACTAATTACTGAGGATGGCTAGCATGGCATAGTGAATGACACACCAGACTTGATGCCAAAATGGCCTGAGTTCAAATCCCACACCAGACACTTAGTAATAGCTACACAAATTACAACACCTCAGTTTCCTTGTCTATAAAATGGGGATAACACCTAATTCAGAGGGTTGCTGTTAGGATCAAAGGATATGTAAAAATGCCTTGTGAACTTTAAAGAGCTATGGAAAGCTCTTTAACTAAGCGATTTTTGTTTCATACTATTTTTCTTCCATTCCATAATTTGTCAAAACAACTCTTCCCTATCCTCCTTACATGTTCCATACTTTCTCTACTTCTAAGGTTTCATATAAGGTTTCATTGTTCCCTTACATACCCTTTTCCCCACCCTACCTCTCCACTTGTTGAGTTTATAAAGTTCATTAAGCACGATTGAGTTAGACTAACCACGACTTTAAAGCCACATCCTTATGAAGTCTTATTATACATTGTAGTTATCCATATGTGAGTAGTATATATTCACTTGAGTGTAAACTCCATAAGGACAAGCACACGTATTATTTAAACTTTTTATTTCAAACAGCTGCTGGCATGATGATCTTTGTGCACTGAACACTTAAGAAATGCTTCTTGAAGCAGCATGATTTCAGAAATACTTGGAAAGACTTACATGAACCGATGAAAAGCAAAGCAAACAGAATCAGGAGAACATTATATACACACTAACAACAATATCATATGATACAGAACTGTGAATAACTGACCTATTCTTGGCAATACAATGACCTAAGACAATCCCAAAGAACTAATGGTGAAGCATACTATCTGCCTATTTAAATATAGCCTGAAGCCTGCTATTTTTCACTTTTTTCTTTCATTCTTTTTCTGGAGTCTTCTTATGCAAAATGACTTATATGGAAATGTTTTATATGACTGTACACGTATAACCTATATATTTGACTGCTTAGCATTTCAAGGAGAATAGAGGGAAGGGAAGAAGGGATAAAATCTGGAACTCAAAACTTTAAAAAAATGTTAAAGTGCTTTGACATATAATTGGGGAAAAAATAAAATATATGTTTTAAAAAAAGAAATGTTTGTTGAATTCAGGTAATCTACCAAGAGCAAACTGTTAGCTATTACCTCTCAATTCCTGGCCATTCACTTTTTGTTTACTGTTGCCAACTGTTCACAGTTAGACCTATATCGAATTCTGGCTCAAAATTTCTCCCAACTGGATCAGTCAAGAGAACAAAGAACATTGATGGACCTACAGAATGTTAGTGGCAAGAAAAGGGCAAGAAAAGACCTATGATATTTTATAGTTCAGTTTCAGTTATAGCAGGTAACTGAGAAGACAGAATAATTTGCCTATAAGTTTCCAAATTAGATAAAAAGCAGCTTAGTTTGAAGAATATGAGCTTATTAGCTAAAGAACAGTTCCCATTATAGTTCCTGAAGCATTTAGCTTCAAAATAAACCATAAGGCTTAATACAGAGCAATGCCTGAAAAATATGCCAAAAGATCTAATCTACAAATGGCCAAAGTAATATATCTTTGAAGAAATGCTATGTGATTTCCTTATTAAAATATGTTGAAAAAAATTCTTTTTTTTAATCAGACTTGATATGTTGTTTGCTATAGAAAGCAACCAATAAGGAAACTCCCTCTACCAATGCAGGTCAGAACCTGCTCTGTAATCTATTGCCTTAGTTGCCTGAAGCACCAGTTAAATGACTGGCCCAGAGTCACATAGTCAGGACATAGCAAAGATGGGACTTGAACTCAGGTCTTCCTAATTCCAAGGTCAATCCTTCATTCACTATACCATACTACCTTTGGTTTGGTGAGTTCTTATCCTTCCATACTGACCTGTTCCTCTTCATTGGATTATTTCTCTTTTTATATATAGAATTTAATTCTTGAGATCCTGTCATCATTCCTGGGCTTAATCCACAAGATCCTATATCCTTCCTTTCAACTCTTTTAAATCTACTCTCTAAAAACCAAGGGTAAATTTAAGAATATTCTCAGGGTTCCTCTCTTTCTGGAGAGACAATCAGAGGATGATCTCTTCCTATTCATCATTTCCAGCCCCAAAATCAGTTCTTCTTTGTGAGTAACAATCAGAACTATAATAGTGGTTCTTCCCATTGGTTCTTTAACCTTTTGAAAGACAAAGCTATCATTAAAGCACGACAAGAAATCATTAGTTACTCTGTTTTTGGCAGAGAACTCCAGCAGACAGTCAAATAAGTAAAACTCCCCATCACTACTATCTAATGCTTCTATGCTAGGGTTGTGATACATTTTTCAAACTCCTCATTTATTTTTTCTTTCTGTTTAGGTTTGTTGCATAATACCATGACAATATCATTTCTGTTTCTGTCTGCACTAATTTTCACTCAGATGTTCTCCACTATGTTTCTTCACTCATTTACTGGACCTCCTCATTTGAATATATTTTCTTAATACATAATACCTTGCCCTTCCCTTCCCTTTTGCCCATCCTGTTTCTTTTAAATAAGCATATTTTATAGAGCTATATTCTGATCATGGGTCTAATCCCAACAATTCTCAGAGGGACCTGGTCAAAGTATCTCTCTGTGTCAAAGTATCCAAAGGTCACATTTCTCTCCTTGCATTAGAATCTCCAGTTCATTGTGCTTGCTCTCATACACTACAAATATGCATAGTGATATCCAAGATTCTTTTCTTGGATTTTTATCTCCTGTAAATTTCTGGCTATCTCTGATACATTCAAATAAGAAAATACAGTGAATTGGTGAAGTATCTTAATGCATAGTATCCTGTCCCTTCTCTCCCTTTTAGCTCTACTAAGCATCTCTGCTGCTCTTTTTTCTTCTTAAATTATTACTACTCTCTAAGTTTCTAGCTAGATGAATGCGTATGGATGGTTCTCTCCACCACCCCCTTTCAATATCTAGTTTAAGGTTCTTTTAATTAGCTTTGCAAGATTACAGGCAAGTACAATCTTATTATCCCTTGTTGGATGCATTCCGTCTCTCAACCAGAAATTCAGCTCATTTATTTCAAATCAATATCTAGAAATTTAAATTGAACATCTTCTTAACCAATTATTTTTTTCCAAGTCTGATTGTCTCTCTTCCGAAGTTCTTGACTCTAATAGGTAGCAGTGATGAAAATACCATCATGTCCCTCAAGTCTTGAGTTTCTTGCCCAGGAGTCGGTAATCTGGCTTGTATGGCTTTTCTGCCCACATAACTCACAAGATGTGAGTAGTAGGGTCATCTAATTTCACAGATCTTGGAAGATTGTCTCTTTCCTCTTGGACTCATAGTCTTGGGAAGGCGGCCAACTTCTCTATTACTGCTGTCGGGTCAGCTGCCTTGTCTGCCCCTTGCCAGGGAGCCACTAAACACTATTACTGAGCCCCCCTTTCTTAGATCCTTACTGAACGGTCTCTCATTGACAGCATCTACGTATCCACATTGTTTTCCAGAGAGTAAGCAGTTGCATCTTTTTCAAAGGGCCCATCCCCCTCATCTTCAGGAAGAGCTTCATAGCTGTTACTTAGCTGACCCTAATGATGAGTGACCCTAATTCCCTTTCTCCTCTGAGTCCCATTTTTCCGCCTTCCAATCTCCTGACACAGGTCAGGCCTCCCCTCTGCCTCTTTGGGTTTTTATATTTTTTGTTTCTACACCGATGCCCTTCTGTTGTTTTTAAAAGGAAATCTTTATTCTCCCTGATAACCTAGAAAAAGGAAGGGAATTCTTTGATCATCTTTACCCTTTCCTCTAGGAAGAAAACCTGTCTCCACTCTGAGCATAGATGGCAGTCATTTAGGCATGTCAAAAATATAAACACTGAACACTCTCTGCAGGTCCCTGTATAATTCACCCTGCTTTCCATCCTCAGTCCTTTATCATTCTTCCTAGTAGTCTTCCTGGACAATTGTTTATAGGTGTCTTCCTCTCTGAAGTTACCAGGTTCTTAATCATCAGCTTGACAGTCACATACAACTTCCTTTCCCTAGGCGTACTAAGTGATTATCTTGTCTCAACAACTTTCAAATTTTCTTTACAATTCCCTTCCTCCTCCTTCAGCTCAATTCTGCTTGTTCTCTGATATCCCTAGTCCCATACTACACTGCCTCTCATTTGAAGTATACAGTTATCCAATTACAGTGTATGCTATAAATATAACTCAGAAAGTAAAGGGAACACATGACAGGAATCTTTTATACTGAGCACTGATTCCCATTTGGTATAGTGACCTTCCTTCTATAAAGTCCAGAGAAGAGCCTCTAGTAACCCCATTAAGATTAGACCCCTAAGAAAGGTCATGTCAGTCCAGCAACTTAGTGAACATCTGTCGAATGTGAATTCTCACTTCTCATAGTATAATGGATAGAGCACACCACTAACTAGCTATGTGATCATAAGCAAATCCCTTAAATTTTCTGATTTTCAGCTTTCTCACCTATCAAACAGAAATAACAATACCTATCTGGCCTTTCACAAAGGTTTGTGTTTTTTACTTTATCATAAAATTAGATAATACTTGTAAGAAAACTGTACAAAATTAAAACTACGGTAGAAAGACAAAGTATTTTTAAAAACTTTTCCTAAAAAGTTATCTGAAAATAATAAATTAATCACAAACTATAATTAATATTCTATCATATCTTTGAGGTGAACATGTATTAGTTAAAAGGATTTTCTACAGGATTCTTCCCCCAAGTGGATTTTCTGAGCCTATCTCAATATGATTTTAGATTAAAACAAACTTATACCACATTCCTAATTCTTTCACTTATTTGACTCTGAGGACTCCATTATATGGAGGTGTCCCTTAAGTTCTCAAAGGCTTTGCCAGTAGAATACAAGCTCTGATAAGTTTTTCTAAGTTGGAAAAGCTCATCTCAGACCAAAGTTAGCTAAGATCAATGAGGCTTATTATCAGGCTATCCTCAAAGTAATGAATGTTTTGGTAATGCAACTCAGCAAGAGAGTGGCTAAGGGATAAAAGGGTTATGATCTGCATTGGAAGTGGTACCCACCCAGATCACTATTTATCTTTGAAACTCAGTGTGAATTGATAAGGACCTGCATTCAAGAGATGTTGCAAAGATGAAATTGACACATATTGGCAACAGATTGGACATGGGTGGGAGAGAGGTGAGGAGAGATGGTGAAGAATCCAGGATACACCTGAGACACTAGGAGGATGGTGTCACCCTCCACAGTAATAGGGAAAGTAGGAGAGGGGAGTGTTTAGGGTGAAAGATCACAAGTTCAGTTTTGGACATATGCAGAAGATGTCTACTGGGCATCCAATTCAAGATGTCTAAGACAGGCTGGAAATGTGGCATTGAAAGTCAGCAGAGAGCTTGGGGCAGAATGGTTACATCTGTAGAGATGGTAATTACATTCATGGGAGCTGATAAGATCACCAAGTGAAGTAGTTTTGAGGAAGAAGAAAAGAGGAGCCAGTTAAACAGCCTTGTGAGACACCTACTAGATGAGAATCCAGAAAAGGGGACTGAGAAGGAGCAATCTGATAGGTAGGAGAAGAACCAGGATATAAGTTTGGAAATAAAGGTGATACAAAACCAAAAGTTATGAATAAAAGATTTTCCAAAATATATGCTTCTATGCGAAGGACATGCTCCCTGAAAATCTTCATGTAACATAAATTTTTTGTAAATCAAATTATAATTGAAATGCACTGGGAGAACTGGGGATTTTCATGGAAATAGTTGTGCTTCACTGAATCTCAGAAACCTGCCCTGTGCCAGCTGGGATCTTTTTTGATCTAAGAAATAATGGTTTATTACCCTTTATCTCTGATGGGGAGTGAGGCAAGTTCTCTGCTCTTAAATTCCCAAACCTAGAATATAATTAATGATCAGCTTGTGACTTGACACACACAAAAAAAACTAATATTAAAAAAGTGTTCCAAATATTCTACTCTGATTGGCTACACCAATTATCACACTACATTATTAGTCATACTGCCCACACCTACACTTTCTCCATCATTACCAAATTATCATCCTAGCGATGCAATACTTCCTCCTCTGATTCACCTTTCACCCATATACTATCACTCTCCCTTCCCCAGAATATTTTTCCTTCTGCCCACACAGGGAATATAAGCATTTTTGTCTGTGTATACTTAACCTATGGTTTATGCCTTGCCTCAGCTTCCTATTTTTTGCTTTTAAACAATCTGCCTGATCTTAATTCCAGGTATTATTAGAACAGGAGCTAGCTATGGTGGTGTCCTATTTTTGTTTGTTTTATTTGTCCTTAATATCTGCATAAAAAAATAGTTCACAATTTAATGTATGTTTAATGCATGAAAGAAGGAATACATGAATTTGGTCTTTATTTTTACTTCCTGTCAATACACTGAAATTTACTCTAATGGCACCAAGTTTTCCTTCCGGTTAACAATCTAAACCACAGCAAGAGAAACCTGAAAAACTGAAGAATTCTTCATTAAATAAAGCAAATTGTGCCTTATCAGGCTTTTAAATGACAATTTTTACAAAATGGGCAAAATGGATTTACTAACCACAAGGTGACCTGAGAGGATGTCCCAAAAGTCTTAGTGCAGCCATAAGCTATTCAAATTTAAGGTATTTAAGCTTTCATAGCTTAAAGCAGCACTAAGACTTTTGGGACATCCTGTATTTTATTAAGGTTTGATCTGGGGCAAGTGTTAGGTGAGGTTATATATGACTTCTTGATTTGGATCCAAAATACCTTTTGTAACACTGCAGCATTAGCAAGATGGTATACTCAAAATTAACATGTAGTCGCTCTAAGTGTACAACCTTGTGCAACCTCACAGCTTTGCATATAGACTTAGAGACATGTAAAGTTCTCTTCTAGCTCTGGATCCAGGATGCTACAATCTGGTTTCACCAGTGGCTGGGTAAAACATATAGAGTAAGGGAAATCTGCTCATTAGAGGCTGATGTTTCACTGAACTAGTTATACTGATTTGCACTACTGTGTTTTAGACTATGTGTGGGGGTTGGTACTGGGGATTCCTACAAACAGCTAATACTTACTAAGACCCTACACACCCTACACACACAGAGAGCAGTATGTTAAGGCCCCGACTTTGTGCCTTCTGCCTTCAGCCCTCCCTTTCCCTCAGTCACTCAGCCTTCAGATTAACCAAGATGCCAAGTGGGCCTACGCCAGCTTAGTAACACCTCCACACAATCATTAGTGATGGTACCAAGAAATTCTAGAGGAGAAAGGGCAGCTGAAGAATGGAAGTGGGATGAGAAAGTTTGAACAGCACTGAGTTATGTGAAGACAGGTCCTCCACTGGATATGAACATAAAGAGATTTGAGACCACACCAAAGAATTGTTGAAAAGAAAACTTTACCTGGGTATATAACATATCCTCTCCTCTCACTCCCATGTATTGCCTTCCCCCTCCCCCATTCCAACACTGAGATAGATACTGTAGGAGCAAGCACCACAGCATACCCAGGATGGCTGCTATACAGGTTCTTTGATCTGATTTTCTAAAGGAAAACAACTCAAAATGGGTTAACAATCTTACTTTAATCAAACATATGTCATTCATTTAGTTCAGGGGGAAAAGTCAATACCCTGAACTTCAGAGAATATAGACAGAAATTACAAGCAGACAAAAAATACAGACAGAGAAAATAACACAATTCAACAGATCAACAGACAGGGCTTCTAACTGTCTGACCATTACATACATAGAATTAGTTACCAGAGAGAGAAGCACCAACATCTGGGTCTTCAAAGCAGGGAGGCTCAACAGCTGCCCAGAGTCTCATCTGGTCAAATCACACAACTCTTCCCACAAGTGAGCTCCAAAGCAAAACCTCACCTCAGAGGTATATATACCCTTTTCCAAGGTCAGAAAAGATCACAACTTCTGTGACCCACTGCCTAATTACAGAGTAACAAAAGGTGTGGGCCTTCCTGCAAAACAAGCCTCCCCTAAGCAAACTTCTCCTGTTGGGTGCCAAGTGAGGCCCATTAGGGGAAGGGAAGATCTTCAAATCCCCTTACCATTACAGATACCCAGACATACATAGATATAAACCTCTTAAGATGATCTTAAGACTAAGTTTTGTCTTTGCATATGCAGGACATTGGGCCCGGCACACTGAAAGATAATAAATACTTATTCATCGATTGGTTTGCATACAGTAAAAGCTTACTATATGACTGTTGAATTTTAAAGCCTTTTCAATGCTGAGGAACCCCCTAAGCTTTAGTTAATATGAGACCCTTATGAAGGAGCCTTTTGGTATTAAAGGAAAATGACACGGCCCCAGAGCAGCTCAAGGAGAATACATATGTGTTGCAGACTGTATCCTGCAGACTTCTCCCTGCAGTAATTGTTTTATAAGAGGATGGAGTCACCAGTGGCAATATTTCTCTTGGGATGAGGGACTCACATGATTCATCTTTGTGGGGTGTAATCGGGGTGAGAGAAATGAGTGTAATAACAAACCTAGCAGGGAGACATTTATTACCAGCCAAGGATTTGAGCCAGACAATCACTGGAGTGAAAGAAGAATAATATGATATGATCCTTCAAGGAGGGAACAGAATGATGCTGTCAAGCTGAAGGCCAGGGCACAATAAAGGTTGTTTTTATGGAGGGGGGAAAGCAAGACAACTGGGGTTAAGTGACTTCCCCAAGGCCACAGAGCTAGCAAGTGTGTCAAGTGTCTGAAGCTGGATTTGAACTCAGGTCCTCCTGACTCCAGGGCCAGTGCTCTATTCATTGTACCATCTAGCTGCCCTAGAGGTTGTTTTTATTTTTTTTTTGATGAGTCTTTTTTCTTTTTTTTTTTCCAGAGGGGTTTTGCAGGGCAATTGGGGTTAATTGGCTTGCCCAAGGTCACATGGCTAGTTTTTTTGTGTTAAGTCTCTGAGGTCGGATTTGAACTCAGGTCCTCTTGACTCCAGGGCCAGTGCTCTATTCACTGTACCACCTAGCCACCCCCAGAGGTTGTTTTTAAAAGAAACAAAGTTGGAAGACGGAAAAGACATCTACACTGGCAGGGATGGGTCTCCAGTGGATTTCCGAGTCAATGTGATTCTTACCTAAATGCTCACAAGAAAAGAGACAGAGATAGTGGGTACTAAAAACTTCCTGAAAAAAGCCAATGATCAAACCAAGAACACATTTAAAGGAAAACAGTAAGAGGCTCTACCATATTGAAGATTTTGGGGCCTAACTTGAGTCAGTCAGTCTCATAAACTAGGTTGTACAGTAGATAGAGACCTTGGCCTGATGTCAGGCAGACTTGAGTTCAAATCCAGCCTTAGACGCTTAGTAGCTGTATAATCCTGGACAAGTCACATAATCACTCTCTGCCTCAGTTTCCTCAACTGTAAAATGGGGGTAATAATAGCATCTACCTCACATTTTATGTATGTTGTGAGGATCAAAAGAGAAAACAATTTTAAAGTGCTTAGCACAGTATCTGGTACATAGAAGATACAATACAAATGTTTATTCCCTTCTTCCCCCTTCCCAGAGAGCTATTGGAATGTACAGGTTACACTTAAGTTAGCATTTCATATTCTTTCTAGGGGTCCATGACAACAGATACAAAAAGTATCATTTAATTAGAAAATAGGTAGACAAATTGTGGTACATGGATGTAATGGAATATTACATTAATGTAAGAAATGAAACATATATAGAAAACAGTATACAGAAGAGAACAAAAGAAAACCTATAAGGAAGCAAAGAAAAGGTGGATAGCTTTCAACATAATGCGCAGTATGTAATATATAGGCTTTCTTGAAATGTTAAGTTATTGTTACATATTCTGAATCCTCTCCTATGTTCTGCTGTAACATGTACTTTTCTTTTCTTACTTTATATTTAAGTTTGATATTTAAATTTACATGTTTCTTTTTCTTTTCTTATTATATATTTAAGTTTTAGTATTTGTCTAAAATTTAAAAACAATTTTAAAAAGAAAACAGAAGCATGGGAAATTTTACATGAACATAGGCAAAGTGAAGTAAGAATAATCCCCAAAATAACACATATAATAACTAGAACAATATAAACTACATAAAGTAACAATAAACTGAATCGAGTATAATTATAATGACCACTTTTGGTCCCCAAAAGATGTCAAATTGTACCTTCCTCCCTTCTTTGCACAGATAAAGAACTATAGATATAGAACATTACATCTTAATTTGTTAGTTTTGTTAAAACTGTTTTTTCTCTATCCCTCTTATTCTTGGTCATAAAAAATAGTTCTCAAGAAAAGGAAGGAAGGAAGAATTTATTTGTAAATAAGAGTGATGTAAAAACAAGAGCTAGCAATATAATATTTAAAAAAGATATCCAGAGGACTTGTCAAGTAGTCCTTTTACAGATAAGGTCATGAACTTTGAGGTAGAAATGAACTTAGAGGCCAACTAGTCCAACCCCTCATTTCACAAGTGGGGAAACTGAGGCCTATGATCACATACAGGTAGCATCAAAAAAAGAATCTGAACTCAAATTTTCCTGATTCTAAGATCAATACTCAACTATGGTATGCTGCTTCTCTTTTAATATTACTTTTTTAAAATTCACATCTCTTAATACCATAAAATCTACAATCCATGGAACAATGATTTAATTTTGTTAAAAGTCAAGGTATGTGCTACTGTGAATGTTCAATATCCCCAGTGGGCAATAACATCAAAGAGGCATATTTTTTTTATTTTAAATTTAAATTTTTTTATTTTTTTAAGGAGTATATGTGTGTGTTCATACAATTGTACATTAGAACATGAGCTCTTTGAAAACAGAGATTATGTTTTTGTACTCTTGTGTATCCCCAGAACTTAACATTATGTTGTTATTGTGTGCCTGGCACACAATAATAGCTTAATAAATCCTTGTTAACAGACTGACAAATGTTGAATCTCACCCAAGCCATACAAATGTTTTATATTGGCTCTGACCCCATGATAGCTGGAAACTTTAACAAAATGGTTCTAAGATTATAGGACTGAGAGTTGGAAGGAGGTTTGGAGGCTATCTGTTCCAAATCTTTCATTTTACAGAAGAGGAATCTAAGGCTCAGGGGACTAAGAGTTCCTCCAAGTTCACAGAGCTATTAAATGTAGGAATCCCCCATATGGAGCTTATGATTCCTGTTATAGAAATGTCTTATCTTGCATGTAGCTATTTCTGTATGTAAATGACCAGGTAATAAGAGAGGTACTAAAGTATAGTGTGAGAGATTACTTTGGATAAAGGCAACATCTTGGGGGCAATGGCATTGGAACTGGGACTTATAGGATGGTCAGGAATTGGACTGGACTTGAGTACGAAGAGGGGAAATGCATTTCAAACAGAAGTTACAGTGAAAGTAGGAAAACAGAAAGTAGCTATTTGGATGGTCTTGAATGTACATGAAGGAAGAGTACTGGAAAATAAGACTGGAATGGTAAAGCCAGCCCAAAGTGTTGAGAGACTTGAATGCCAGCCTAAGAACCTTGGACTTCAGTCTCTTCTTCATAGTGCCAAAGTGATATTCCTAAGGTTCACATCTGAGCTCTCCTCTGATTAAGAAGTTTCAGTCGTGCCCAACTGCCTCTAGGAAAAAATACAAATTCTTGTTTGGAATTTAAAGAACTTCACACTCTGGCTCCAAACTTTACTATCTTTCAAGGCTAACTTCTTACTCATCTAAAGGCACTCCATGTTCCAGGCAAGCTGGCCTGATTAAGGTTTCCAATGCACTCCATTCTATCTTCCACCTACATAGCTTTGCACAGGCTGTCCCCAGTTCCTGGAAGGCTCTCCTTCCTCACATGTACTCCTGTAACTCCTGGTTCCCTTCAAGGCTCAGATTAACTTCCTCCTCCCAAATCACTGTTTCGTGTATATATCTGTGTACAGTGTATCCCCCTGGGAGGATGTAAGCTTGCCAAGGGCAAAGATTGTCTCACTTTTGTATCTATACACCCCATTTTTAGCTCAGTGCATCACACATACTAAGTGTTTAATAAGTGTTTGTTGATTGATTAATAAATACATAACAATAAAATATTATACAGAATAATTGATTAATATGTCAATAGTGGAAGACAACAGAAGATTTCTGAATAAGAAGATAACTCAATTAGAACTGGGCTTTAAGAAGGTCAGAGTAGTAGCTAATGTACAAGTGAGATTGTAATGGGCAAAGAATGGAAGTGGGGCTTCTCATACTCAGAGGTCATACCAGAGCTAGAGGAAAGTCTTAGAGAACACACAGCTCAATCCCTTCATTTTACATATGGGGAAATCAAGGCACAATCACATGAAATCACTTGTTCAAGGTCACACAATAAGTCAGTGGAAGAGCCGCTGGCAAGTCAAAACTCTGGTCTCTTACCTCATAAACAAATGAGTTCTCCATTATACCTTCCTGCTAAGAGAAAGGTAAGGAGCAGATCCTTGAAGCTGGAGTGGAAAGAATGACTTGGAGAGCTTATACTGATAGAAGGAACAGGAATTAACAAATGTGTGCAGCAGAGTGGGGTTGAGGGAGAGGAGGAACCCTTCAAAAATGAGCTCTGTGGCACCACAAGAAAATAATAGCTACTAACAAGGAAAAGAGAAGACCTGAGCTCTTCCTCCAGAAGCAAAAGATAAGGGGACAAAATCCAGGAGTATTTTCTCACACAAAAAGAGGGTGTGGCAGCCTGTAAAATACAGTAATAAACAAAGGGGTGAATAAAAGGGGATGACATCACCCCAAGATGTGAAACTTTTTATTCATTAAAGAGACAGCAGACATTTTTCTGAGATTTGCTCTGCAGAACACATATGACTACTTCAACCCAGGTTTAAACTTCATAGCAAAATTAAAATAAGTTAGGAACCACTGGCAAGCTACCCATTCATTTTCCACAGCAGCCTGTGGGGAAAGAACGAGAAATGGTCCACTTACTGAGGCAGCTCAGTGGCTTGGTGGATAGAAAGTCTGAAGGCAAGGAGACCTGAGTTTAAACGCGGTCTCTGACACATACTACTTGTATGACACTGGACAAGTCACTTAACCTCTGTTTACCTCAGTCCCTCGTTTGTGTTTATACATGTATATGTGTATGTGTGTATGTATATATCTTTCCAGGCTAACATCTTACTCATCTAAAAGCATATATGTGTGTGTACACACACATGTGTGTATACATGCATGTATAGACACATGCATATATACATGCATATTTATGTACACATCACATATCCATATATACATGCATCTATCTATATACACATGTGTATATAATGATAATAATAATAATAATATCCCTGCTTCCCAGGGTACTTGTGCGGACCAAATGAGATAAAGCTTGTTAGCCTGTCACACAGTAGGTGCTATGTAACGATTAGCTATTATGAAGATGTTAGTTACATCAGCAGCTGGGAAAGACTCTCCAGTTACAGTACCTAGGACCAAATTCACTAAAAATTCAGGCAGATAGCATGCATGCTAGTGGTTTTAGGCTTATGTTTCTGTTTAGCCTTTTCCCCAAGGTCTATGAAGTTCACTTTTCATAAGATACTGGCCTTTGGATAAAAGTTCAGCAAACATTGAAGAACTGTAATAACTTAGTACTCTAACACTCACATCAGAGGGGAAAGGATGAAGTCTGCATCTTTTGCACAAACCCTCACAGACTGACCGCCTGCTCCACCAAGCTCGCCCATCCTTTCCCCATTATGCTATCTCATGAATTAGCCACTGGAGTCCACCAGCTTTTGCAGGTTTTCCTCATGTTGTCCTGTCATGCCTGTGAAGTATTGGAGGCTGTCCAGGTTGTACTTCATTCTCACTAGATGACCAATTTATCTTTTTTTTTTCAACCTCATCACGTACGTGTATTCAGTTGGTTCCAAGTACAAAATACCAAGCACGTCTTCCAACTCACACACATTTCATAGGCCTCATCTGTACTTGGAAACTGAAATATAGTACTATGAGACAGAATTCAGGTAGATGAGTTTTACCCACCACACAATCTCTTTAAAAAGAGATAGGCCATGGGTAACAATCAAGTCTCTTTACAATAACATACCTATAATGTTCCAGACACTATGTTAGGAGCTAAGGATAGAAAGACAAAAATGAGACAGCCTCTCTTCTCAAGGGGCTTACATTCTATAAAAGAAGAAAATATACCTATATGTAATTATATACAAAATAAATACAAGGTAATTACAGGTAGCAGAAGGCACTAAAAGCTGGGAGTGGGGATCAGAAAAGGCTTCAGGTAAAGTTTAAGCTGAGTTTTGAAGGAAACAAGGGATTTTAAGAGATAGTGGCACAGGGGGCATGCGGGAGTAGGTGGGAGAGATGGTGCTCTTTAGGCACAGAACATTCAATGCCAACGCATAGAACCTTAAAAGGAAATGTTATATGTGAGGGCAGTCTGGCTTGACCTACAGAATGTAGAGAAAGGGGAAATATATAAGGCTTGTAAAGCAAGATTATAAAGAACTCAGAAAATCAAACATCATTGTTTATACTTGATCCTAAAGGCAATGAGAAACTCTGTAGTCAGACTTGCACTTTAGGAAAATCCCTTTAGCAGCTATGTACTGGGTGGATTGGAATGAGGAGGGATGAGGTAAGGAGACTAATTATTGCAATCTTTAGATGAGAGGTGATTAGAGGCTGAACAAGGGTGGTGGCTGAGTGAGAAAAGAAGGCAGATGGAAGAGATTTTGTAGAGGTAGAAACAAAAAGATTTGGTAACTGATTGGATAGGGAGTATCTTCCCAACATTCCTGGGCTCTATATTGTCTGAGATGATATGCATACAATTAAAGAGATCTGACAAAGTTTAGCTTTCTTTGGCATCTAACACATGGGAGTCCATGTGATCCATCAGGTCTGACTAAAGGGAAGGGAAGGGGAAGAGAAGAGGGGAACATAGGTTTTGTCAAATAAACGTACTATAAAGTGAATATTCCAATGCGGTCCTTTGGTATAGTTCTAGATAATTAGTTAGTAGAATGTTATCATCTGCGTAACAGGCTAGATTGCCAGTTTTCAAAAACTTTGAACACAGGAGGTACATGCCATCCTTTTCCAACTCATTCTCACAAGCTATAAGAGACAAGTAAGAACCTTAGTACAATACATGAGTACCCACACTGTCTCAGAGTTGGAAGGGATCTCAGGGTTTATGTACCTGAACTGGAATCCTTTCTACAATATACCCAATAAGAATTCACTCAGCCTTTAACGAGGAGGAACCTATAGCTCTGAAGGGGATCCATTCGACTTTGGAACAGCTCTGTTGTTGCCCAGACTAGCCTAGGGTCCAAATGCAGCCACTGTCTAATAATTTTATCAGCACAAGATATGCCCTCAATTCCCCCCTAACATCTATAGATCAGAAAGATTCCATTAAGGACACAGAAGCCCAGACATCTCTCTCTTTGACCACAAACATACACACACATATACATACATACATACATACACACATACATTCTTTCTCTTTTTCAGTCTCTCCCTTCCTCCCCTCCTCCTCCTCGTTGTCTCAGTCTCTCTCTTATTCTTTTACTTCTCTCTCTCTCTCTCTCTATCTCACACACACCCACACACCCACCCACATACACACATATTTCTCTGCTTCTGTCTTTATCCCTCTGCCTCAGACACTCAGGCCTACCTAGATGGGTCAGTAGATACAGCACTGGGCCTCCAGTCAGGAGGATTTGAGTTCAAATTCAGACACCCACTAGTTGTGTGACCCTGGGCAAGTCACTTAACCTCTGTTTCCCTCCGTTTCCTCAACTGTAAAATGGGATGATAATAGCACCTACCTCCATTGTTGTGAGAATCAAATGGAATAATATTTGTAAAACACCCATCACTGAGCCTGATACATAGCAGGAACTAAACAAACCCCTGTTCCCTTTCCTTTTCACTCTATTTCTGTCTGTCTCTCCCCCCAATGCTCTTCCTTCCTCTCTCTTGCTTTCTCTCTCCCTCTCCCTCTCCTTCTCTCTCTCTCCCTCTCCTTCTCTCTCTCTCCCTCTCTCTCTCTCTCTCTCTCTCTCTCTCTATCTATCTCTTTCTCTCTCTCTCTCTCTATCTCTCTCTCTCTCTGCCCTCCTCTCTCACTGCCCCATCAAAACATGAGAGCAAGGTTGCTCTGACTACTAGCTAGTACTTGGGAAAATTTTCTTGGGGCAGCAGGTCCTCAACAGTTAGTAAGCAGAAAAATCAAGATTCAAACCTAGGTCCTCTGACTTTGAACCCAGAATTTTTTCCATGGTACCACATCCTCATCCCCAGAAAAAAAAATTCTCCATCGAAGCTAAGATGGGTCAGTAAGAATCACCAGTTGGAGAATCCCTCTGCCACAGGCAAATACAATAAAATAACTGCAACACTAAAATTATGTTGAACATTTATATTCCAGTGGTGACTCAGAACTTTGTTGTACCTGGAATTCAGCAGTATGAACACAATTTTTTTTTCATTCTCTTATTGAACTTGAAGTTCAAATAAATAGAAAAGTAAGATTGATGGAACAAGGGAATGAAATGACTGCTTTTACTCTTCATATGCTCAAAAGCTTCAGAGCTGGTTTTCTTTCCTAACAAACCGGAAGAGTCATCACAATACCTTATACTTGGACAGCTCTTTAAGCCTTCCAACAAGCTATGTAGTGAGACATCTCACAGACAATGAATCCTCTCACTTCATGGGTTCTTAAATAACTTCTCAAACATTAAAGAAAAACCACATTTGCCAGCAAAAAGTCCCAGTCTGCAAACTCTGGTCAAGAGTACTCATATCAGACTTTACAATCTCAGTCAAATCCCTGGAAACATTAAACTTGACACAAAAGACCAACAAACCCCACCAGAAACATTTATTAGCCACAGAACATATTGCACACAATTTTGGCCACTCCCAAACCACCATGTAGTTTAAGAGGGACCCCCTGCCCTCACCCTACAAGAATCTTGCCCACAAATCGGTCCCATAGCCACCTCCAAGCAGCTGCAGCAGATGCTGTCAGCCCTGCAAAAGCCGCCAAAGAAAATAGAGGAGTAATCACAAAGTGATACAGATTTTCTCAAGGAATTTTTTTTATCTCCTTTTGAACAATGGGAAGACCTTCTCAAGTCTTCCTGGCAGCCTCCTCCCCATGGGTCTAATAAAGACAATTTTCCAACCTTCTTGCATAAGAAGAGGCTGTTCTATTCTCATTGCTTCAATATCTCACTGGATTAGAGATACAAGGAAAAGAGGGGAACATAAAGTTTCATGGTACCTGTGGGATTGGCAGTAGGGATATATATTAATATATAATATATATTATATTTATATATATAGCATGTTTCATCATGTTCTTTCTAAACTAATTCAAACAAAAACAAATGGGGGTTTGCTTTAATATTTTTAAAAGGTAGCTATTTTGTAGATGCAATAATTTTTTAAAACAATTCCCTAATTTCTAGGAAACATGGCCAGTGTATCATCAGATCTCTTAGTGCATAATCTTATCCTCTTTCTGCTAGATCATACTGCTTGGAGAGAGGACCCAGCATTTTCCTTAGTCAGGGAGTCATGGGTGGGGCCAAACAATGCCTCTAAGGTATTGTTGGCAGCCTAGACATCTGGAGGAAAGAGGAAGGAGGAAGAGAAGACAGAGAATAGAAATGAGGAAAGCAAGAAGAAGGTTGAGGTGGAGAAATGGATTGGAGAAAGAGAAAAAATGTGTCTATCACTGAAGTGGTAGAGTTACATTAAGAGTTCTCTCAATGCCTCCTGCTCCTGGGCACTGTAGCAACAACTACACTGGCATACCAAGCATAGCTGCCAGTATAGGTTCTTAGATATGCTTTACTAGAAAAAATAGCTGTTCAAGGGGTCAACAATCTTTTTAAATTACATTCATTAGTTCAGGAGAAAAATCAGAACCCTGAACAGAGAAAATCTAAACAAAGAGAGAAAATACAAGTAGAGAAGTGAAGACCAACAAACAGCTTCTGTCTGAGAAATTAGCACAATCACAGTGGTTCTCAACCTTCCTAATGCTGCAACCCTTTAATACAGTTCTTTATGTTGTGGTGACCACCAGCCACAAAATTACTTTCGTTGCTACTTCATAACTGTAATTTTGCTACTGTCATGAATTGTAACATAAATATTTGATATGCAGGATGTATTTTCATTGTTACAAATTGAACATAACCCACAGGTTGAGAACTGCTGACATAACAGACAGATGCAACTGTCTGACCAAGGCAATACATACATAGTTACCAGAGTGAGAAGAACCAACATCTGGGTTTTTCAAAGGGGTAGGCGGAAGGCCTCCTTATTGGCTATCCAGAGCCTCATCTTTCCAAATCACAAGAACACTCTTCCAATGAGTCCCAAAGCAAAATGGTAACCTCAGCATATATATATCCTTTTTAGAACCAAAGTATATATACCCCTTTTAGAGCCAGAGTCACCCTGGTGACTCGGTGCCTAATTAGATATTAAGAAAAGGTGTGAAAGCCTTCCTACAAGCAAGCCTCCCCTATGCAAGGTTCTCTTAATGGGCTCCTTGTGAAGCCCATTAATGGGCAGAGAAGAACTTATATCCCATTAACATTATAAGCACTTCACCAAGGAAACAAGTATGATGTGTGTGTGTGTGTGTGTGTGTGTGTGTGTGCTGATAATGCAAGAAGGATAGCCAGACAGCAGTTCCTCTGGAGGGAGCGGGGGGGAGAGATCTGTGGTTTTTAGTGGCCTACAAGCTCAGTATGATTCAACACTGTGATATGGCAGTCAAAGAAAAAATCAATGCAATCTTAGACTACAATAAAGAGGCACAGGTATCCAGCACTAGAGAAGTACAAGGCCTAACACAGTCAACTATGATTAGACCACAGCTAGAGATTTTGTGTTCCATTTTGAGAAACACATTTTAGGAAGAACATTCTTTCCTTAAAGAGAAAGTCCAGAGGACTTTCCAGAGGCCTCCACATTGTGCTGTAAAAGAACTGGTTTCTAAGAATTTGGAATGTTTAATCTAGAAAAGAGAAGACATAAAAGGTACCATGGTGATGAATCTTGGTCCTCAAAAAA
This sequence comes from Pseudocheirus occidentalis, assembly GCA_028646575.1. Taxonomy (NCBI): domain Eukaryota; kingdom Metazoa; phylum Chordata; class Mammalia; order Diprotodontia; family Pseudocheiridae; genus Pseudocheirus; species Pseudocheirus occidentalis. Next base: position 123,339,245 of record CM053596.1, read on the forward strand.
TACCTCATTCATCATCATAATTAACATTTATTAAGCACCTACTACATGGCAGGCACTGTGCCAAACACTTTACAAATATTAGCTTATTTTCTATTCATACCCACTAAGAGAAGGAGGTGTATTACTATCCACATTTTATGGCTAAGGAAACTGAGACAGACAGAGGTTAAATATCTTGCCCAGAGTCACACAATTAGTAAGTATCTTAGGTCAGTTTTGAACTTAGGTCTTCCTGACTCCAGACCCAATACTCTTTGTTAATGGTGCTCCCTAGATATTTCCCTCCTCTGGGCAGAGAGAGGTTGGAGGCTAGGTGGGGAATGTTAAATATAATACCAAATATAGCTGTTTATCAATCATGTTGGTTTTGTTGAATTGTGTTTTTGTTACAAGGGAAGGTTCTATTGGAGATAGGGGGAAGGGATATTAAGAGATGAATGGTGTCAAAAACAAGAGAAATTAATAAAACTTAAGTGAAATAAGCTATCCTAGGAAGGAGTGGGTTCCTCTTTACTAGAGATTCTAAAGTCAAGACTGGAGGGCCACTGGTTGCAAGGGATTCTTTGTTCAAAGATGGGTTGACCTAAAAGATCTCTGAGGTTCCTTCCAATTGAGATTTTGAGATCTTTTTAAAAGCTGGATTGTCATTCTAGTCTTTCAAAATGAATCTTAAAAGCTGCAATTAAAAACAACACCAACACCAACAAAGAACAAGGTCATAATGTACTCTAGCATTTGGCAAATAATGTCTCATTTCTTATATAATATATACAAGGAAATGGTGTTTCACACTGTACTGTAGATTGTTAAACAAAAGATAATCACTTTACTTTCAAAGATGGTCTCTCTTAGACCTTGAGAGGGTTGGTTCAATGCTCTTTATAGAAAGAGAGTAGCAGAAGGGCTAATGTGTCAAATAACCTCTTCCCAGGAATGACAAAAAAATTTCAGCAGAGAAAAGTCTTTAATGGCTGAATTAAATTCCCCAGATCTTTTAATGTTTTAACCTTACATATTCAAGATTTCTGTATGAACGGGGCCCCAGAAATAGTTATTTTGCCCACAACCTTTCCTCTCCTTCCATCATTGTCACTGATAGGTTTAGTTGTCACTCAGCATCAGGCCAGAGTCACACTTCAGTGGTTGTCACACCAGCATGACTTGTGGTGCCAGAAAGAGAGAATTGGGGACTGTTAGCCACTGCAGCTACATCAGCACAGGAAGGCTCCTATTAGCCACCTGAGGAACACAAGAACCACAGAAAACATTACAGATGCTCTGGCTAGTAAATTGTGTAATTTTTGCCATCCCCATGGAAGTGGTTCTCAATCTTCCTAATGCCACAACCCTTTAATACTTGTATGTGGGCGTATCTGCACATGGGCTGACCCGCCTGGAGACGGATAGAGGAGTGGTTTCTCAGTTCCTAAGACCATCGAGAATATGTGTTTTCTGATGGTCTTAGGCGACCCCTATGAAAGAGTCATTCGACTCCCAAAGGGGTCCTGACCCACAGGTTGAGAACCACTGCCCTATGGGAAACCTGTTGGATCAGGAAGAGGGAAGATTCTCCACTGAAGCCTCAATATACCAAAATGTTCTACTGTGGTAAGAGGCCTCAAGGCCAAAGGTTCCCCACCCCTGGTAGCCTGGTAGCCCTACCTAGATCCTACAGGAGGTTTTGCCTTCATGGCATATCCAGGCTCCTCCAAAACACCCTCTTTCTCTTTATCCAACCTCCTCCTCTTTCTGTCTTAAAAAATTATATTCTCAAAATATCACCTACCACTTCAGCAACTGACTTTCCTCTCCTTCTAACATCAGCAAGCAATGGGTCTCCTAAGACCCCATCATAGAATCATAGCTCCTTCCTAGCGCATGGGACAATGCTAATGGATGACTGAGATACTCAATACATTTTTTTTCATATTTTTCCTCTATCAAAGAGAAAAAATATTCAGAATAGGAAAAGATGGAACTAGATTAGCTAAATTGGAAACTCAAGTAGGACAGTAGTAAAAGAGAATCTAGCTAGGTGGCACAGTGGACAGAACTCTGGGTCTGGAGTCAGGAAGTTGTTGTTCAGTCATTTTCAATCAGGTTCAACTCTTCATGACCCCATTTGAAGTTTTCTTGGCAAAGACACCTGATTTGCCATTTCCTTCTCCAGCTCACTTTACAGAAGAGGAAACTGAGGTAAACAGAATTAAGTGACTCGCCCAGGGTCACACAGCTAGTAAATACCTGAGGCCAGACCAACCCCAGTCTCAAAATCATTTGCCAAAACCACAATTATTTATCTACTGATACCTTCATCATATAATCTCTATGGAAAGAGTATTCATTGGATCTGGAGTCAAAAGACCTGGGTTCAAATCTTGCTCTCCCTCACTCATATTTGTATGAACTTGACAAGTCACTTCTCCCTTTCTGGATCTCAGTTCCTTATCTTTAAAATGAAGGGATTGAACTTGATGGTTTCTGAGGGACACTTCAGCTCTAACCCTCTAATCATCCTTTGAGCCAACAAACTGCTATTCCACAAAAGGAACTGAACCATATCTATATTGACTTTCTCATTACAAATGAAGGCATAAACCAATAGCAGTTAAATAGAAGGATGGTATCTAGGTTCTCCCCCAGAGAGGTACACAAATGAGCTGGATCCAACACTAGTCCAAAGAATTTCACTAACATTCCCTGAGACTAAGAGAAGTTTAACTTTTTTTGAGTTCCCCATATGTAAAACATGGAACATGTAGCATCAGTTGGCCAGCCACACATGAGAATAAGTGTTTATTAGCCTTTATTTATGAAGATGATGCTACTCATTCTATTACCAAAAGAGCGTATGCGCTTCTTTTCCATAAGTGCTTATAAGACTTGAATTAGCCATTCATGTTGGCTCATTTCTTTTTTTTTTTATCTTTTTTTATTTTCAGATTTTTTTATTTTAATTTATTTTCTTGGTTACATCATTCATTTACACAAGGTTTTGAGTTACAAATTTTCTCCCCTTTTTGCCCCTACCCCCCATCCCCCGGCCCAGAACACTGATCCCACTGTAAGGCCCCTCCCACAATCTGTTCCGTTTTATGCCCTCTTCCAATGCCCCTCTAGCTTTCTAGCAGGGCAGGGAGGGGCTCCCTGCCCCTGCCCCTGTCCCTGTATGTATTATTTCCCAGTTCCATTTGATTGTATAGCTTTAAATACTAGATTCTTGCAGTTCCTCCCCTGTCACCCACTCCCACTGGGAGGAGCAGCAATTCAATACAGGCTGTACCTGTGTAATT
>CM053596.1:123343037-123376980 GCA_028646575.1 Pseudocheirus occidentalis
AGCAGCCCAGTGGAGGCCGCTGCTGCTCCGTTCCTGCTGCTACAGCCGCCTCCCACTGCTTCCTTGCCCTGGGAGCAGTTTGGCCGGACCCGCTCTTCTCCTCCCCAGTTAGCAAAATCCACTGACCTTTCTCTTAGCCTTTTTTTCTTCTGGCCTGATAAATGTGGTAACTGTGCCTCCAGTGCAGCCTATCTGCTCTCCTATAGATGCGCCTCCCCACCCGATGCTCCAAGGCCTGACCTGCCGGCTCCCAGACTGCTGAGAAGAGCCCCACCTGCTGAGCTGCCTGTAGCAACAGATGTGCTTTCTGTCTTTTGGAGAGTTTTGGAGCTTGAAAATCTGTTTAGAGTCCCATTTTATGAGTTTTTTAGCATGTTTGTGTGGGAGCTGCGGTGCTTTGCTGCTTCTACACCACCTCTTGGCTCCACCCTGCCCCCGGCTCATTTCTTATGTCCATTAGCACACACCTTCACAATCAATGGTTGCCCAGGACTTTACTCTAGGGATAGCACATGGTTCAGAGAAATAATCACGGGATTTGGAGTCAGAGAAACCACATATGAACCTTGGCTCTGTGTGACCTTATTTAAGGCTCTTAACTGCTTTGGAACTCAGTGGGAGTTGGACTAGATGAGAGGTTTTAAACAGATTACCTCCAATTAGTGGTATGCTGGAACCAGCTTCTATCACCTAGGGAGAACCAAATACTAAATTTTCAGTATAAGCACTTACACTTCAAAATCAGCAAATGGCTACAAATCAGGGTTTGATTTATTGTTTTCTTGATTGTCTAGACTTAAGAAGTGATAGTAGAAATGTTAATAATTAAAATTAAATGTTAATAATTCAGAGTAAACTAAAAAATGTGTTATAATTATATCCCTCCCCTCATAGTCTATTGTTAAGTATTTACCAGCACATCCTTGCCTCCAAATCTATGTTCTAAATCTACAATTCTATGATTTATGGGAAGAGAAGTGGGTCCATAGGGAATAGGTTCAGATGTGCCAAAGACAACATTAATTTAATAGTTTCATTATATGTGTGTATGGGGGGGTAAGGGGGGGGGTGAAGTGTGGCTAAACAGTAAAGAAACAGGTGTCCATGTGTGGCTTATGAAATTAGTCTCATTAACTCCTGGTCAAATCTCATATGAGAAAATTCACAGATAAGAGGTATCATAAAATAAAATGACAATATTAGGGTGCCACCACTCCTAATACCAGGAAAACCAGCTTAAAATACATGGAGTTTCATTTCTATAACAGGAGATAAAGCTATACCAAAACTGTAATTACCTAGAAAGCTTGGCTCTAGAATACCAGAAAGACTGGTTCACAGGAATTTATGCCTTCACTCTTAAAGAGAAACAAAGGACTTGAGCAATTCAGCCCAAATTATTTTGAGCTGACTAGAAATCAATGAAAAACCAATTAAATTAAAGTAAATGCTGCTAACATGTCAATTCTCATAATCCAATTCTTCCCTGGTTTCTACTATACTGAATTCTCCACTGGAGTAAGATTTAAAGGAGTAACTACCCACAGGTATTATTTTAATTTGTTAACTTAGGCATTGCCATGCATCAAGGGAAAAAAAGTGTAGCAGGTTGAGGGCAGAGGTTTGTAAGCTCCCCATACTCAGTATCAGTCTGTTTTCATTAGCTGAAAAGCATACAGAGGAGAGTCACATGGAGAGTGAATGGCCTCCAGCCCATGCCTAATCAGGATCAGCTGAAATAAGGGAGATTCTTTAATCTGAAGAAGAGAAGGTTTAGGAAAGGCACACTAGCTTTTCTTTAAGTACTTAAAGGATTGTCATGTTGAATATAGTCCCAGAAGACAGAACTAGAATAAATGAGTATAAGCTGAAAGAAGGAAAATTAAAGTTTGATGTAAGGAAAAACTTGCTTACAATTAGAGCTATCCAAAAGTGCAACAGCTTACCTTGGGAGCTAGTACACTCCTCCTCTCTGAAGGTCTTTAAGTAAAGGCTGGATGGTCATTTGTTGGGTGTGTTGTAACAAGGATTCTCCTTTGGTCATGGATCACAGGACTATATGGCCTCAGAGATCCCTTTCAATTGAAAAAATCTTGGACTCTTCCAAGATGCATTACTCTATTTCCCTTATAAGCATAAGGAATTCTTCAATTTAAGAGTACAATCCATTATCTGTCCCTCCTTCTTAATGTGCTCTATTAATTATTTTATCTGTACATATTTATGTTCATAGTACACAAATGACTTTATTTCCAACAGTGTGTGGTATAAATTCCCATGATAATGGGCCACTAAGCAGAATGTTCACGGGCTGCTTCCTCCCACCAAGAAAAAGCACAAATACTGCTGATTATTCTCACAGGAAGCAAACAATGCCTGATAGACCTCTGGAATAACTGACCCTGACTCTGTGTTTCTGCTTTAAGAGCAAAAATCATGTCTAATCTTTACCACATATGCCAAGCATTCTTAAAAACTTGATAAAATGCCTGCTGAGTGGAGGAGGACATAGCTATTTTCACTCAGAGAACATGGCCTTTTCTCAATGTGGGTCCTTTGGGCTTGGCAATAAGACAGCAGGGAAGAAATGCAGCACAAAATCTCCTTATAAAGCAGGATCAAAGGAACATACATTTAAAACTGGAAAGGAATTCAGAGCATCAAATCCAACTCCCTTATTTTACAGATGAAGAAAATTAAGTCCTTTTTAAAAAGTAAAGTGATTCACCCAAAATTAAAGAGGTATGTGGCCATCAGAATTTGAATCTAAATCCAATGTTCCTTCTAATGCACCACACTGACAAATAAATTCTAGAGACAGTGTAAAGGTTCTGTGCCCTTTGCACAGAATGATGTACATTGTACAGGGTGAACAATTATACCACAGGAAGTGCGGGGTGGGGTGGAGGTGGGGGTGTTCAAATATCCCTGGAGTTTTATATTGAGTTAGAAAATCATAAATTAGCATTATTATTATTTAGTTATTTTGTTCAACATTTTCCAAGTATATTGTAATCTGGTTTGGCCCACACATTGTTGTGGGCCTTGACGCTGACACCTCTGATACTGTCATAGGAGGATACCAGGACTCCCCTCAATGATTCCTTAAAAAACAATGAAACTGTTCTAGAGACCTGATTGGCTCAGGGGACTGAAGACTGCTGATGTAGGCTCCTGGAGTTCTAGTTACAGAAGCCAGGTCACAAACAATCACCTGAATCCTCCTCAGCCTTCTGACCAGTACCATGACCACACGGGCTACTGAAAACTGTGCTCAGCTGAATTGATACTCTGTCCTCATTAAAAATCCTCCCCCAATACAGATAAGTAAATTTTATTTTTGCTACTGTTAGGTGAACTACGTAAGTGTCTCACTTCATTTCAGTCTTAAACCGGAGCTACCAGACTGACCTAGGAAACTCTGGCCTACTACAGTCACACTACATGGAAAACTTACCACCACACAGATAGAAAATACATCCAAACACATAAGATCCAAATAGCTTCTTCAGGACTTTCCTAGTTCATTCAATTTATCATGAGGGACCATTTTAATCAAAATGCATTATTAAGTACCTACTAGGTACCAGACATAGTGTAAATTCTGGTAATACAGAGAAAAATTAGTCATATAGCACCAAGCACAGTGCCTTAAACCAAAGAGTTCAAAGAATTTAGTGATTACTAAATCAAAGAACAGACATACTAGTAAGTAGACAGACTAGTAGTCATCAGAGATTCACAAGTCAAAGAAAATTTATTATGGAGAACAGAAATATGCCAAATTTCTCATTATGCTTTTTTAATGTTTCTGACAGCTGTAAAATCTTAAATGGCAAAGACAATTACCTTTTCTTTTTAACAGCATGACAGATTTAGAGTGAAAAGGAACTTCACTAACAAAGTGCCTAGAATTGTATAGGCACTTAATAAATACTGGCTGGCTGGCTGCTTGGATGATTGACTGATTGATTAAGTTGTGAGGTTATCTAGTCTAGCTGTGAACATATATTGATTTAGAAAACCACAGATTAATATTATCTATCTTTTATTATATTTATCTTGTTAAATATTTTTCAGTTACATTTTTAATCTAGTTCTAGCCAGCACTGGGGAGTTTGGGAGGCTTCCCTGAGTCTGACACCTCTGATCTAGTCCTCTTCACTGCAGAGATGGATGAACTGAATGGAGTAAATAATGGTTAAGTGACTTGCCCAAGGTCACACAGGTATTACGCCATAGAGCTGGGATTTTAAACCATGCTCTCTGATTCCAAATTCAGTAGTTTCACAGAATGTGACTGAGAACACACCTTGAACCCTTAATATGAAATGTCATACTCCAAGACAAGCAAGAGTCTTGTCCGGAGATAACAGTGATTATGAATGAGAGACATGCAAAGATGGTAAAGTCTACGGATCCATTCTCAGAATAATGTTTTTAAATACATAAAATGAAATACATGGCTTACAAAGGAAACCAAAGGCTACTCAGTTATTAAGTGCTTACTACATACCAGGCATTGCCCTAAGCACTGGGGAGACAAAGAAAGGTAGAAGCCAATCCCTGTTCTCAGGGAGCTCACAGTCTAGAAGGGAAGGTAACACGAACAATTATGTCATCCTCCCCCCTTCCACATTCACACACTTCTAAAAGCTATCCACAGATCTTTCACTTGAAGCGGCCCACGGATCCCTACTTAAGCACTCCTTCTCTATAGTGGTTGTTTTCCATGGAAATTTGTCTCAGTATCTTCCTCACCTTTAAAAGGAGAGGATTAGACTAAATGATCTCCTTCCTAGCACTAAGTCTTTGATGCTAAAGACGGCCTCATATGTGCACTCACCTGTGCAGAAACCGCTGTTCTGTCTGCTCTGCTCTGCTCAAATATATTTCAAAATGCTCTACAATGTTTTAAAGGCAAAACTCCTTAAAAAAACAAAAATCTTTAGGAGGCCTAAGAGCTGCTGGGCTGTTGAAAGAATCTGTATGCAAAATAACTTTAGACTAATGAGGAGCTTCAAAAGAGGCTGGAATGAGCAACAAAGAAGCCTGGCTGCCAAGGTCACTATGTCCTGTGGAAGACGTGAACTTTTGCTGTGGACGGGAGACCATCATGGAGTTCTTACACAGACACTTTTTTCTTCTTATCTTTTTTCTCACTTATAGAAAACCAATCCAGAAAGGCTAGAGGACGATATTTAAAATAAAATCATGAGGTATTAAAAAAAAAAAAACCGTGCAGCAAAATACCAAGTTTCCCTCTGGGGAGATAAATCAATCAATGAAAAAGTATTCATTTAAAGTGCCTGCTTTTGTGACAGGCATGACATGAATAAAGATAAAGGGAAAAATAACTAGCTTCAAAGCCAAGAAGATCTTTAAGTCCTGATTCAGACAAATACTGGATGTGTGATCCTGGGCTAGTCATTGAACTTAGTGTTCTAGGCAACTCTAAGACTATAAATTTGCAGAGGTGTGTGCCTGCACTATTACAATGTTTCCTCACCTGGGAATTCCTTATACCCAAAAAAGCTGCAGCCCTTATCTCTATCCCTATGTACCAGGCAATGAGGATGCCAAAAGGGCGGGGGGGGGGGGGGAGGTAAAATAATGCCTACCCACAAGGTGTTTGTATCCTATTGGAGGAGACTATGTATATATATATATATATATATATATATGTATATACATATATGTACACATAATAATAAACAAAAATTAACACAAGGTAATGGGGGAGGGGGTAGAGGAAGGGGCATTAGCAGCTAAGGAGACCAAGAAAGAGCTCATGCAGGAGCCTAAACTGAGTTTTGAAGGAAACTAGGAATTCTAAGAGGTGAGGATAGCTAGAGTGCTCCAATGTTATTTTTCAGCACTAAGGAAGGAAACAAATACCTCCTCTCAGACATGTTATAAGGTAATAGTCACAGGTGTGTGAAGCTGAAAATGTTCTGAAAGCATAAGACCCCAACTGCTAGAATTAGAATCAAGGCAATGATGAGCAAAAGCTATAAAGATCTTCTGGCGGAATCTGGCCCTATGAAAGGGCAGAGTGACCTTATAGACTCTTATTCTTAGACCTGACAGAAATCAGTGGAAAGAGAATTGGATTAATGGATTATTTCTATTACCAGAAAAAGATGGTGCTTCCCATTCCAATGGAATCGTTGATATTGTTAAAATAAAAAATGAAAAACAATTTACAATGACTTTAGGATTGTAAAAGATACCAAAAAGGGTGTGTATGTGTGTGTGAGAGACAGAAAGAAAGAGACAGAGACAGAGACTGAAATTTAGGAGAGAGGGCAAGGAAGGAAATAACAGAATAATATATTTTTAAAGAAAATCTACAATTTCTAAATATCCAGATATTTTTCATCTCTAGCCAGGACAAGGTATACTTCCAACACTATATATTCCAAGTTTATTTCTAGGTGATTAGTAGTAGTGGTGATGGCAGTGGTGGTAGTGGTGATGGTAGTAATAGCAGTTCACATATATTAAGCTTCAGAAGCTTAATATTCATAAGCTTTATATTCATTTCATTTGATTCTCACACAACTTTGTGAGGTAATTGCTATTATCCATTTTACAAATGTAGAAACTGAGTCCCTAAGAGGTTAAATGAATTGCTCAAGATCACACAGCTAGTATCTTAAGTAGGATTCAAACCCAGATCTTTCTGACTCCAAGTCTAGCATGGTATCCACTGATCCACGCTACTTAAAGAATCCTGAGTATGGATGGTTATGTTGTACCCATACTATGGATTGATGTATCTATTACACAGGACCAAATATAAAACCTTCTTAAAGTCAAGACAAAGAATATTTGTTGCTTTCAGTTGGTCTGAGAGCACTATTACTTTGTCATAAAATGAAATTAGATTAGTTTGCAGGATTTTATTCCTTACCAAAGGCATTCTGGTCATTATCTAATTGCTCTGTTCTTTTCAAAGCATTTGAAAATTGATTTCGCATTCATTTCTGTATTTTTTCCAAGTAAAGTTTGCTATGATTTCTAAGGTCATCCTATTTAATTTTAATGTATGCAATATATTATCTCTTCTCACATTATCTGGCACTGTCCCACTATTCTATGAATTCTAAGATTTTCTAGGCCTCATAACAGAGAACACATTTTCTACTCCCCTGTCCCATGCCTACCAAAAAATATTACATGACATCAGTGAGCCAGAGTAGCTTAGATAATTGAACCCAGACTTCAAAGAAATAGACCAGATTTAGGGCAGTCACAACCATGGCAGCTTGCTTACACTGGAGGCAGGATGAAGATCAAATAAGTAACTGGCAGATCACGGAAGACGAAGAGGAGTCAGACTTGCCAAACTACCATCCTGCTACTGTTTTCTCCACCAAAGACAACAATTTTCCAATTAGAAATATAGGATAAAAGTGGTTAACAAGGAACTGAAATTAAAAGATAACTGAGCATCCAGGTACACTGAATGTCTTAAGGTAATAAAAGAGCCCACAAATATGTTGAGTGTGCTATTGCTAGTAGAGAAGGGCCACAAAACTGGAGTTAGTAATCTTTGTCTAGTTTTCACAAAAGAAAAAGACTGGATACTTCAAGCTATACACTAGTGAACTTGATCTCTATTCCTGGAAAGATTTTAGAATAGATAATTAAATGGTCAATTCATGAGTAATGAGAAAGGAAAGACATAGAAAAAGAGCTGGCACATGTATTCATTAAGAACAAATCAGGTCAGATAAACCTAGTCTCCTTTTTTGGATGGAGTCACACACAAGAGTAGTAGATGAGAGAAATACCACAACAGGCTTCCAAAACAACTGTATAAAAATGTCTCATGAAGTCTTTGTGAATAAGGAGATACTTGGATGGAATCAGTTTAGTGGATCAGAAACAGTGAGCCAATTGGACTCAAAAATACATCAAATTATCCAAATGTCCATCTGTAGGAAGGTCTCTAATAGTACCTTAGAGTTCAGTTCTTGGTCCACTCAGATTGAATATTTTTATAATGATTTGGATGAAGACATGGATGTCATGCTTATAAAAGTTGTGTATTCATAAAACTAAGAGGAATAGGTTAGAGCAGTGGTTCTCAACCTTCTTAATGCCTTGATCCTTTAATACCCCTATGTGGGTGTATCATCATGTCGGCGGACCCACTTGGAGACAAGTAGAGGAGTGGTGCCTCAATTCCTAAGACCATCAGAGATATGTGTTTTCCAATGGTCTTGGGCAACTCCTGTGACCCCTGAGAAACGGTCACTTGACCCCCAAAGGGGTCGTGACCCACAGGTTGAGAACCGCTGGTTTAGAGGTTCATTAGTCTTAAAGTTGAGAGATAATATAACAGTTAACAGTGTCTAGAACAGAAAAAAGATCTCAACAGCCTCAACAGTGGTCAAGGCTTCAAAAGCTACAATGAAACTTAACAGACATAAATCTGTTCTATTCTTAGTTCTTGTCTGGGAGCCTATTCTTGGGTTCAGGTAGGTAGGTGGTACAGTGGATAGTACCTCTGCCGTGAAGACAGGAAGACTCGTCTTTCTGAGTTCAAATCTGGCCTCAGATACTTACTAGCTGTGTGACCCTGGCCAAGTCACTTAACCTTTGCCTTAGTTTCCCCATATATAAAATGAGCTGGAGAAGGAAATTAGAAACTGTTCTAATATCTTTACCAAGAAAATCCCAAATGGGGTCATAGAGTTGGACATAACTGAAATGACTCAACAACAAAAAAAATTGGGGTTCAGAATATCAACTTTTTAAGTACAGGACGGGGTACCTTGCTAGGAAGCAAGTTATGAGAAAAGACCACAGAGCCTTAATAGACTACAAACTCAAGGTAAATCAATACTGTTAACTTAACAGATATAAGACTCTTTCTGAATACTGGACCCTCTGAGAAACTAACACTGCGGACTTGTGGGTAGTATCAGATGAGAGATCATCCAGCAAAGGTCAGTCAGTAAAAAAAAAAAAAAAACAAAAAAAAACAACCATAAGTCTGAAGAAGAAAGAAATGAGTAGTATGGTAACTCCCTGAGGTAAAGAGTACAGATGTAGCTTTTGTAAAGAGAGTCTTTCCAGAGTTTATATCCAAGCTATGAAAGATCCAATTCCTATACTTGTCAAACCAAATGACTACTACCCATGTTTGGTGATTTATGTGGCAAAATATATAAAGAATATATAAGGCATTTATAAAGACGATTAAGTCCTAGGCAAGAAACTAAAGACCTTACGGTTATATTTGGAATATTTGTCACAGCTGCTGGTCCAAGACTGGGAGATACAGAAGAGAATGGCAGATCTGGTTAAGAAAATAGTTCCTGAGAACAGAAATTAGGTTTCTATGCCTTCACTTAAACTCTTAAAACACAGGAATGACAGGCATTTGACCAAGGACTGAACCTAACAAGAGCTGGTAAAAGGATATTTGCTTAGAGTAAAAAATACTTTAAACCAAAAAGACAGGGTAGAAAATGAAAACTGGCTACATTGAACCATGCTACATGGCCTAGAAAACAGATACAATGTAGAAAGTTGAACAGCCTTGTCAAAGAGAACAGTTTCTAGAGATACTAGAAATTCATAGAAGACAAATCTAAGAAAGGAGGAGGAAATACAAAACGCATAGCCCAGGATGTCTAAAACACAAATGCAATCAAGGGGAACCAGATCCTAATGAAAGGAGTCAAATTTGACTTCATAGCTATTACTGAGAGTTGGTGGGATAAGAATCATTAATCAATCAACAAGTATTTATTAAAAGCCTACTATGTACTGTTCTAGGCATCAGTGATATAAAGAACAAAACAATCCCTACTCACAAGGAGCTTTTAGTCTAATGGGGGAGATGATATAATTGCATATTAAGAAAATATGCTTATATTGGGTCAGTCTTCTAGAAAACTGTTTAGAACAATACCCCAAAATTACTAAGCTCTGAAAAAAAAATATTTGTAGAAGCAATTTTTGGATTGGTAAAATTTGGGAATACTGGAAAATATGGGCATGCCCATCACTTGGAAAATAGATAAACAAATTGTGGCATATGAACATAATAGAATACTATTGTACTATAGGAAATAACAAAGGAGAGTGTCAGAGAAATCTGGGAAGGTTTGCAGAAACTGATGATGCAAAGTGAAAGAAATGGGACAATTTGCATGATAGCAACATTGTAAGGAGAGTAACTCTGAAAGATTTAAAAATTCTGATCAACACTGTGACCAATTACATTTTGAGAGAACTGATGATGAAGTATTCTAACCACTGTGTGACAGAGAAGGGATGGATTCCAAGGTGCAGAATAAAATATATTTTTTGAACATGGTCATTATGGACATTTGTACTGTTTGTATATTTATTATAAGGGATTTGGGAGGGATTGGAAAGGGAAGTTTTATGTTGAAAAATGTAATTTAATTTTTTCAAAGAGGCCATATTCATATAAGAATAATGGGGTACAAATAATAGAGAGCATGTGGGTAAAAATGGAAATACAAATAAAAGTTAATATTGCCGTTGGAACCAACCAGGATAGAAATAAGAAATGGATGGAGTTTGAGAAACAGATCATAAGCCTGATATAAAAGAGTATTGGCAGGGATGTTGTCTGGGCATCTTCTAGAGCACTTTCTCTGCCAAAAGTAGAGCAACCAATAAACTTCTTAACTTGCCTCACTGGTAATTCATCCTTCAGAAGGTAAGGAAGGAGTTGGATCTGGATCTGTATCCAGTCCTTTGCAACAAAGAGGGAGTGGCTAATGATGGGAACCTTGGGGTGAAGTCATCACTATATCTTAGACTTTGTAACACAGAGAGAAGAAAGTCAAGAATAGCCTGGCATGCACTCTAAGTTTTTGGAAACCAGGTTTCAAAAGATTCTAATAGGTAGAATTATATGGAGGAGGAGGAGGAGAAGAAGGCAGAGGATGAAGATGAGGAAGAGGAGGAGGATTGGGGGAAGAGAAAGAAGAGGAGGGGGAGGAGGAGGAAGAAGAGAAAAAAAGAGAAGAGGAAAAAAGAGCCTGCAAACTATAGGCTAGTAAGCTTAACTCCAATTGTGGAAAAATGCTAAAAATAGATCATTGTAGAAATGATAAGCAAATATCTAGAAAAGGAAGCTGTGATCATAAAGAGTATACAGGCAAAACTAATTTCATTTCCATTTTTTAAAGAGTAACTCCATTAGTTTATCTGAGGAATGCTATAGATATAATTTACTTAGATTTTGGAAAGTATTTGTAACTTTAGTATGAGATATAGTTCACCTAGATTCTATTAAAGTCCCTCTTGTGTAAAAGTGAAGACATTTAGAGGCTTAGATAGGTCTATAATAGCAGTAATCAGTACTTGACCTCTCCAGTATCATGGAATGATCAGTTGAAGGAACTGAAGAACACACCTAACTGTACAAAACTCTAGACAATAGTCTAGAAATAACCCAAACTCCAAAATAAAGTTATTCTAGAAGGAAGAGGACTTAGAGAAGTCAAGATACTTAGGGTCTGGGGGGGGGTTGTTTGTATTTAAAGGGTTATTAAACAGAAGAGAGGTTAGACTTCCTTTGGTTTTCCCTGGAGGGCAAAGCTAAAACCAACAAGTTTCCAGAAATCAGATTTCAACTCAAAAAAGGGGGCAAGGATTAATAATTAGAGCTAGTTTTTAAAAAGAATGGGCTGCCTTGGAATTTAGTGAGTTCCCCATCAGTGGAGGCTGTATGACTACTTTGGGGCATATTACAATAAAAGACTCATGCTTTGGATAAGGGTTGGACTAAATAACCTTAAAAATCCCTTTTCACTTCTGCAGTTCTATGATCCAACCTTTACAATTTACAGATGAAGAAACTGAGGCCCAAAGAAAGTTCTAAAAAGAGAACTGGGCTGGAAGATTTCTTTCCAGTACTTTGCAGCCCTATGAATTCCTGTAAATTCCTTTCCCAGGCTCTCCCAAATCAATAGTGTTGACTCATAGGAAGACTGGTTTCCAGAAGAAAAGTAGGTAGCATGTAGAGTGAGTCAGAATTCAACATCAAATCAGGAAGAGAAAGGCACCTACATTTTAGTGGTAACATGCCCAGGCCATGACAGGCAAACCCCTCCAAGTCAGCTAACAAGCAGGTGTGCACTCAAACAATCATTTGCCAAACAATTATTAAGTACCTACTTTGTAGCACTATTGGGGGGGAGGGAAGAGAAGAAGGGAGGAGGAAAGGAGATGGGAGGAGAGACAGAGACAGAGAGACAGAGACAGAGAGCATGCAAAGAGAAAGGTAGTCTTCATAGATAGGAAATTGGGTTTGGAATTAATAAGACTGGCTTTGAATTCCATGTCTGAAACATGAATCAGCATAGATGAACAAATTCACTTAATCAATCTAAATCTCACTGTCCCCTATAGTAAAACTATTATGATGTCTGTATCTTCACAGGACTGTTGTGCAGTTCAAATAAGACAGTGCCAGTTCTTTGCAAACCTCAAAACACTACATAAATGAATGATTACTTTTACTATTAAAAATGAGAGATAGCGTGGCTTAGTATAAAAGGATCTAGCCTCAAAGTTAGGAAGAGCTGGATTCGAGTGCAGCCTCTGCCACATAGTGGCCACATAGAGGCTAGATGGCTCCCGGCTAGTTAGTCATTTAACCTCCTGCTGCTCTAGGCAACTCTCTCAGGCTGTAAATGTTGCAGAAGGCACGAGTGCCTGCATTGGTAGAGGGAGCTGCTTCACCCAGAGAGTTTGATGTATGAAATCATAAGACTAGAATCTGAATGAATGAACTGAACCCTGCAGAGGAAGGGAATCAAAGATGGGCTCTGGACTGTGAAAGACACAAGCAGATTAATCACCTCCCCTTACAGACTCAGGACTTGGGTAGTGAGATGTTTCATGCAGGAAAGAAACCTTAGAACTGGAAAGAACCTTTGAGATCATCTAAGACAGCCTCTTCAGAGGAGGACACTGGGGCTGAGGAGGTTATGACACTGTTAATAAATGTCAAGGTCTAGATTTGAACCAAAGTAGCTGGGTGGCATGGGTGACCCTGAAGTTTAAGTCTCTTGTTCTGCAAATGAGAAACTGAAGCCCAGATAATGGAAGGGATTTATTCAATTAGTTAATGGCAAAGTAGGATTTAAATCCAGGTTGTCAGATTGACTATACAATTTACCTTTCTGGACCTCAGTGTTCTCATCTGTAGAGTGATAATATTTATAGTTTCATCTCTAAATTCTAATAATGCACAGGTGCAGAGGGCAAAACTAGGAGCAGTTGGTGGAAGTTACAAAAAAGCAAATTTAAGCTCAAAATTACAATTTTTAATAATCAGAGCTGTCTGGTGGATGGGCTGCTTCAGAAAGAAGTGGGTTCCACCCACTGGAAGACCTTGAAGCAAGGTACATGGACCACCCTCCCCTTCACTATGTTTTAGAGGGGTATTACTCTTTAGGTTTGAGTTGGTCATGATGGCCTCTGAGGCCCCTTCTGACTCGGAAATTCTATTATTCTGTGACCTGTCCAAGGTCATAAAGCAGAGCTGGAGTTTGAGACCCAGGTTTCCTGGCTCCCAGTGCAAAGTTCTTTCTATTATATTGCACAAATAAATGTCTCTAAGTTAGGCTTTCCAGGACTATAAGAGGCTGGAGAGGAAAGTGGATAAAAGCACTAAAGTTTGGCCTCAAAATCCAGGTGTCCTGATTCCCACACTTTTATTATGCCCCACTGCCTCAGGATTCCATTTGAAATACTAGTGTGACATTCTGCAGCTCCAAAAATGTGGCTCCCTAGATACTGTCTGGCCTGATGGTCACTTTTCAGCTTTCACTATGTCTGAAAAATATAAGGTCCTAGTTCCAGGTGGAACAGTACAAAGAATCCTGGATCTGGAATCAGAGTTTATTGTTGTTCAGCCTTTTTCAGTTGTGTCCAACTCTTTGTGACCCCATCTGGGGTTTCCTTGGCAAAGATGCTGGAGTGGTTTGCCAATTCCTTCTCCAGCTCATCCTATCAATGAAACAAACAGCATTGAGTGACTTGTCCGGGGTCACCCAGCTAATAAGTGTCTGAGAGTGGATTTTAACTCATTAAGATGAGTCTGCCTGACTCCAAGCTCAGCATTCTATCCACTGCACCACCCGGCTACTTTGGTTTAAATCTAGACCTTGACATTTATTAACAGTGTCATAACCTCCTCAGCCCCAGTGTCCTCCTCTGAAGAGGCTGCCTTAGATGATCTCAAAGGTTCTTTCCAGTTCTAAAAATCTATGGTTTTATGATCACAAGGTGATATATCAGTCATCCTATTTACTTACAACTTGGTTAACAAATCTGAAACTTTACCTGATACAATCCCCAATACTCATTCCCAAAAAGGCCCCATGTAGCCCTCCCAATGTACAGAGCTCTGTGAAAGGTCAAATGTCAGAGTAGAGGGTAATGGAGTCCTACAAAAGTATGTGGCCCAGTCATCCCAAAAAAAAAAAGGCCACAGGGGTTCCTCAGTTGGGACCTGCTTCTGGTAAGAGTTCAGGGCTTTTGCAACAAACCAGATACCAAATAACTAGGTCTACCTTGGCACAGACTCAAAATCACAAATCTTACTTAAAAAGCAAACTAATTTCTCAGGGGTTCCTGTCAGAAAGGAAATGGACAGTGGTGAGAGTGAAATGTGTTGATGGCTATTCCACACCAGGGCAAGGCAATACAATGTGTAGATTTCACCTCACCTCAATCCAGTTCAAATTGGATTCCAAATGAGAAGCAAAGGACCAAATGAAATATATAGGACATTACACTACTATACATATCCCCAAGGAAGTCAATGACCAGAAGGTCTCAAATTCATGAAAATATTTATAGCAGTATTTTTTGTAGTAGGGAGGAACTGGAAGCAATTGGGAAGTGGCTGCATCAAAGAATATGATGAAATATAACTGTGCTTGTAAGTAAGGATCATAATAAATACAGAGAAGCATGGGAAGACTTATGTCAACTGAACCAAGCTGAAGCAAACAGAACCAGGGAGACAATTCACATCATAAATACAATAATGGGAATTATAACAAGACAATCAAAACTGAATGCTGTAGAATTATAATAACCAAGTTTGGGCCTTAAAAGAAGAGACTTGTGAAGGCACGTTTGCAACGTAGGAGACTGTGGGTGTAAAACACTGATAATTATATCAGACTTCTTTGATGTTTTGGTTAGTTTTTCTAAATTTTTTTCCTCTGATAAAGGAAGGCTCTCTGGAAGGGGGAAGAGAAAAGATGTATTGGGGAATGAAGATAATATAAAACAAAATATATTAATAAAACTTATTTTAAGAAAAAGAGAATCATAGGGCATTAAACTCATGGCTTTTGCTACCACATCGTACTTCCAGAAGAGGGACAAGGGTCTATGTGGTCTAATGAAAAGTGAGGCCTGCCATCTAAAGCAAAACTGTGCTGCTTTGAGAAAAATGAGGCTGACTTCTCTCTCCAACAGCAGGAAACAGATGGGAGCCAGATCACATCTGCTTCAAGCTGCCAAGGAGAAAAAAAGTTACATGGAATTATGTTTCTCGACTGAGAGTCCTTAAATTCACTGAATGTTTCTGCCAAACCACAGACCATTTTCAAGTCTAACTTCCCTCCCCATGCAAATAGTTAAATATACATCAGGTGTCCTCAAGACCATACATCATTCAAAGGCAGGCCTCCTATAGAGGATGTTACTCAATGAGTCATATCTCCCCAAAACAATAACAATTGTCTCACAATAAGATCTCAAAGTGGGCAAAGAACAATGAACTGGAATGATTTCCCCAGGGCTGCAGCCTGACAACACCCACCTGCCATTTTGAGTGGAAAGAAAATGGAATATGGATGCTAAAGGGGGAAATATGAGGGGAGGAAAGGAAATTAAAAGAGTAAAAATGCAGGGGGGGCAAAAGGGTATAAAAGATGTTCTAGAATTTTCCACATTACTAAAAATCCTGTTAAAGCTGGAGGAGTGAATAGTCAGGATCAATTCCAATGAATCAATCCAGTCAATCAAACAATAAGCACTTGTTAAGGGCCACCTGTAGGAGGTGCTGGGATAAAAAAGCCAAAGAATAAAATCATCCTTGCCTCAAAGATTTAAAATTTAAAGCTCATCTAGCCTAACCCCCTCACTCTGTGAATGAGGGAACTGAAGCTCAGAGCATTTCCGTCTGGACCAAAGTTATAGAGCTAGTTAATGACAAAACCAGTACGGGGCCTCAGGGTTCTTGATTCTCACATCAGTGCTCTTTTCCACCTTAGTCAATGCCTCCATTAACTAGAGGCACACATTCATAGTGAAGCGGTCCCTTAAAAAAGTAAACTTGTTTTCCTCTCCTTCCTTTCCTCCTCCAAGCACTGCTCTGAATCTGGGCCCCTTGAACAACCGGTATTTTCTGAATCTATGACAAAGTGTGCTGTATAAATCAAGTGCCCAATTGCACCAAGACACACAGTCAGGTGAAAAACAACAGAAGTCTCTAGTAAACAAGCATTTGTTGAGCACCCAGTGTGTCCAGGGCAGAAGATACAAAGGCAAGAGTGAAAACAGTCCCTGCTTTCAAGGAGCTTTCATTCTAGGAGGGAGACAATGTATCTTCACACAGAAATACACAAAACCAATACCAGGTTGTAGAGCAGGAGAATCAGGAAAGACCTCTTGAAGAAAATGGTCTTGAGCTGCATCTAGAAAGAGGCTCAGGATACAAAGAGACCACAGATAGGAGGCAATGTATTATTTGAAGTAAAGTGGATGCAAAAGCATTAATATTAGTGACAGTGTCCTTTTTAATGAAGAGTAAAAAGGAAGAAAGTCAGTTTGACTGGATTTTCCAATACGTGAAGGGGAATATTGTTTAATGAGGTTGGAAAGGTAAGATGGAAACATTTTTCTTTTTTCTTTTCTTTTTTTGGAGGGTGGAAGGTAGGGCAATTGGGGCTAGGTGACTTACCCAAGGTTACATGGCTAGTTTTTGTGTTAAGTGTCTGAGGCAGGATTTGAACTCATGTCCTCCTGACTCCAGGGCCGGTACTCTCTTCACCTAGCCGCCCCAAGATGGAAGCATTTTAAAGAAAAACAATTTTGAAAGACTTTAGAACTCTGATCAATGCAACGACTAACCACAGTTCCAGAGAACTGATGATGAACCATTGCTACCCACCTCCTGAGAGAGGTGATGGACTCAAGACAAAGAATAAGATATGTTTTTGGACATGATCAATAAAGGAATTTGTTTTGCATGAGTGCAGATACTTGTAACTAGGATTTTATTTTCCTTTTTCTTCCCCAGTTAGGAAGAAGTAGAAGGGAAGAGGGAGAAGAATAGGATTCTCCCACCTCTAAAAAGGGGGGAGCAAAGAAAGAAACCCACAGAAGTTAAACCAGAAAGAATATTAGACAAGCAGGACAGCCTTAACAATTATACTTTATACACTTAAAAAAAGAAAAGCAACCCCTATGTAATGGAGATTTTCAGTTTCACACACATTCTCTCTTCTTTCGTAACGTATATAGAAACACTCATTTTATTTTGTGCTCATTAAGTTCAAAGTAAAAATAAAATAAAAACAAATTTTTAAGGAAATAAGTTGAAGCCAGGTTGTAAAGGGATTACAATGCTAAATAGAACTTTTTGATCCTAGAAATAATAAAAGAGCCGCTGGACTTTACTGATTAAGGGAGTAAGAAAAGACCCCAAAGTGAATGACATGTTTATTCCACCAAAATAGGCCAGCACCCTAATGGCAGGATCTTCTGATCCCCATCAGAGGAGTGAATAGTCAGAATCAATTCCAATGAATCAATCCAGTCAATCAAACAATAAGCACTTGTTAAGGGCCACCTGTAGGAGGTGCTAGGGTAAAAAAAGCCAAAGAATAAAATCATCCTTGCCTCAAAGAGCTTATATTCTAAGGACAAAGACAGCAAGTATGCAAAGGTGTTTACATAGAATAACAATCATTCAACATAGTTCAATATAAGGTGACTAAAGAGTCAGGACCCTAACAGTGGGAGGACTCAGGAAAGGCTTTGCTCCATGAAGCCAGGGCGAGAATGAATCACAAATCCATGAACTCAATTGAATAGTCCAGATCAAGAGGGCAAAAAAAAATCACTTATTTTAAACTGCAATTCCACCTGTGTTCTGAAAGGTCCTAAGACCTTAGGCAAATTAATGCAGTCCCTCACTCTACCTAGAGTTCTCAAAAGCTAAGCCAGGTTCTACCCAGTTAGAAAATCTTCTGGTGAAAGCCTAGTAATGAACTCTTCCTTTTGAGGACCAACCTCACCAAGTTTGAAGAGATTCATTACCAAAAAGCTGACTGTGATGGGGTATACATTTTTCAGTTTCAACTCACAATATGGCAAAGGTACCTCCACTAATAAAAAACATAGAGCCAATAAGGGATATCCCAAATATGAGGGTTAGTTTTAAGATACAATTAAACTCCAAAATTGGAATTCTGTGATTGTTCATCTAAAAAAGGGGGGACATTGTATATAAAAAGGGGGGACAAATATAAGATCAAAGATTAGGAGTTATAAGGGACCTTAGAGGCCGTCATATCAAGTACAACTCTTCCTTTTAAAAAGGAGGAAACTGAAGAAACAAATCATCATGGTCCCACAACTAATAAATGTTTGAGGCAAAATATAAACTCAGTTCTGACTCCAAGTACAGTCAGTGCCTTATCTGTTGCTGCCTATTCCTAAGGGATGTATTTCCTAGCTCCTTCTCTCTTATATCCACAAAAAAAGAAAGAAGGATAAAGGAAAAAATTTGAGATCCTCTAAATCAGCAGCTTTCAACCTGTGGGGGTCCCCGAAGACCATCAGCAAACACATATTTCCGATGGTCTTAGGAACCGAGACACTGCTCCTCTATCTGTCTCCAGGTGGGTCTGCCCACATGCAGATACTCCCACATTAAAGGGTCTCAGCATTAGGAAGGTTGAGAACCACTGCTCTAAATGTACTCTCCTGAGAAAATCTAAAATTAATATGCACTAATATTATACCAGGGACTTCTCAGGTAAACTGAAGCCAAATCACCTTCCTCCCTTATTTACAAAGGTGAAGGACTATGGCTGTGAACTGTTACACTGTTATCAGACTCAGTTAATGTTTCAGTTAGTTTTGCTAGGATTTGGTCCCAGGGTATTCTGATTCTGTGTCCAGCATTCCTTTTGCCACACTATATTGCCAGCTTCAATAAACCTTTCAGTGATTCATAAGTAATTAATGCATTCTGGATTCTGGGCCATCAAAATGGGCAACAATTTAAAAGAGAGAGAGAGACAGAGAGCAAGAGTGTGAGAGAGAGGGGAGGTAGGGAGAGAGGGAGAGAGAGAGAGAGAGAGAGAGAGAGAGAGAGAGAGAGAGAGAGAGAGAAAGCTAGAACCTCTATGAACTTAAAGGGAGGATAAAATGAAAAGATAAACCAAAAACCACCACTCTAAACTGCTGAAATCCTCTGTCTTAAATCACAGAAAGGAACATGTATTTGAGATTAAATGTCACAAGATAATATATGTAAAGCATACTGCAAACCTTAATGTGCTATATAAATGTCACCTGTTATTACAAACCAGTCTTCATAGACAAGGTTTAAGAAAATATCAGTTTAGAAATATCTTTCTAGTTAATAGATTTTTTTCCCCACTAGCTTTCCTCATGCTTATGCAGTTAAGAACAATTACCACCACTAGTCCAGAAAAGTGCAGTATGACTATTTATAGAATGTACTTTCCACGTCCATTAACACTGTTATCTGCCCTGAGCCTAATTTCTTTCCGTTTGTTCTGATTTCCCTCAAGCCCTTAGGTCCTAGCTGCTTCTGGTTGGGGCAGAGATCACAAAGAATGAGCCCAAGGATATGAAGCCTTTGGTTTAATTGCCAAGGGCAGACATTCCTTAAGTAGAATGCCTTCCCCTATAAAATCATTCACATTTTTGCATTCACAGGCTTTTCTTAACTACACCATTTTCAAATCTCATTTAAATTGAAAACCCTCCATTAACTTTCATGAAAAGATGTATTTTAAATGATGTTTGATCTTCACATGTCCTACGGAACATTAGTATACTGCTCCTTCTAAGTGCAATACAGAATATTAAATGCCAAGACTTCTTTGAACAAAAAAAAAAAGGGGGAGGAATGGGTAGAGGGAACAAATCCATGCTTTTCATGATGAATTTCTGATGAACTTGGCTATATAAAAGCAAAAATAGATACTGAAAATCCAGACTGAAACCAGACTACTGACTCATCTTACCCAAGACCTACAAGGCAATTCTGATCATTTTCATTGTTTAAATTACTGATAAAGTATCTTGGTCCTATAGAATAAATAAGTGATGAATGACACCTCCCTTCTATTTGGAAGACAAGTGAGACATTAGGGATGTACTGTTTTTACTATCAGACAGTCACCGAGTCCATTGCTTTTGGTCGGTTTTTCTTTGGTCCAGTAGGAATGTGTGTGTGTGTGTGTGTGTGTGTGTGTGTATCTGGAAACAACTGACAAAAAAAAACAAAAGGCAGCAAAAAACATTTTAAAACAAATAAATGTGTGCTCTTCATCTGGATCTTTAAGAATTTTGAGTACTGATCATTTTCCATTCATAATAATTATTACCCACACTTATAAAGGGGTGTCTGTAGATCTGTAGATCACTCGTTTCATATTTACAACAACCCTGTGAAGGAAGTAGCAAAAGTTCTTATTATTTCTATTCTAAAGATGGAGAAACCATGGCTCCAAAAGATTAGTGCTTTGCCTAAGGTCACATAGATAGTAAGTTAAAGAGGCAAGACCCCAAATTTATTGTTCATAGATCAACCTATGAAAAGCTATCATAAATGTATTCAAATGATATTTATGAACATATAACTTGCTTACCTTACAGTAAGGACAGTTACAGACATTCTCTAAACTTTCCATTAAAGATGTCTTAGTATTACACAAGCCTTATTCAGGAACTGTGTATAAGTGGTGCTCCAGAAGATTATGGGGCACATAAAAATGTATGTGAAGGTGAGGACCCCAGCTGGGGTCTCAGTGTCTAGATATTGGGCAATCCTCCAAATACCTCCAATACACTTAGACCCCTCATTGCTCATACACTTATAGTAATGCAAAGGGCACATTTTTTTTTCTACTTGGATCTCACAGAAACTTATCCTCATTAACCTAGATAAACAGAGGTACTAGGGGCAGAAGACTGGTAAGGAAGCCTCCCAAAAGCCTTGCTCATTTGGTAAGGTTCCATAGGCCACAGTCTGGAGAAGTAGGAACCAGCTGATTATTCAACATTTATCAAGCATTCATCTGTTGCCTTCTGGAGACTTGCTGGAGCATAGCTATTAATATCACTTTAATCTGGTTTCATTCATAAATGTTTGCTGTGGCTAAAGAGTGAGCAGTTTGCTAGCATGTCAATTCCATAGGTGGCCCAAACCATGCACAGTAATCTTGTTTAATACATATGTGTCTGGCACATAGTAAATTTTTAATAAACATTTTAATCTATCTATCTTCCAATCTGTCTATCTGGTATTTCTGAGCTTTTTCCTAGAAACTCCAGGAAGTTTGTAGTCATTGATACAAACTCACTTATTTTTCTTAACATCTCCATTAGTGAGGTAAAGGACAGTTATAAGCATTCTGTCTAAAGACTATGGCAACAGAAACAAATAACAAAAGACAAAGGAGTCTGACCAAAGTCTTACAAAGTCTGGGGCTAGAAGAGACCTTAGGAATTATGTAGTCCAGCCCATCCATTTTCTAGATGAGGAAACTAAAGGCTAAAAGGTATATCATTTGCCCAGTCACATAGGTAGTGATTAGTAGAGGCATAATTCAAACCCAAATCCTCAGACTCCAAAGCCCATGCTCTTCAAAGAAGTTAGGTGGTGCAATGAATTGAGTGCTGGGTCTGGAGGCAGTAAGACCAGGTTCAAATCTGATTCCAAATACTTACCAGCTGTGTGATGATGGGCAAGTCATTTAACCCTGTTTGCCTTGGTTTCCCCAATTGTAAAATGGGGATAATAATAACACTAACCTCCCAAGGTTGTTATGAGGATCCAATAAGATAATGTCTTTAAGATATTTAGCCCATGGACAGGGCACAAAGTAGGCATAATAAATGCTAGCTATATTTTATTTTCTTTCCAAAGCAGTATCTGTTTAGGGACTACTTGATTTTAAATGATTCTCATAGTATAGTGGAAAGAGCCCTGAATTCAGAATCGGATGATCAAATCTCAACTCTACTACTTATGTGACCTTGGACAAATATACAAACATCAAAGTAAGTGAGCCACTCATGTAGTAGAAACAGAATAATAGAGTAGCAGTTTGAGTGTTGTACTGGCATCCACAAAAGTTAGCAAGTCCCTAAGGCAGGCCTCCAGCAAACTGAGTAGATTCTCCACAGATGATTTATAGAAAGACATGGACCAGAATAGCACAGAAAGAGCAGTATGAGGGGAGGGGGAGGGGAGAGGTTTGACTAGATGACCTCTGAGGTCCCTTCTAACCCTATGACTCCTTTCTTTTGGCCTCAGTTTCCTTAAAAGGAGGGAGTAAAACTAAACGATCTCTGAGATATCTTCAGGCTCCAGTTCCTAAGGAGCAGCAGAAATAGAACCAAAGTCCTCTGACTTCGATGCTCTCTGAATTTTCCGAAATGTGTTTTCAGGGACACAAAATGGGAGTGGGGGCAGGCAGAGGAGAAAGAGAAAGTCTGGTAGGAAAAAAACGGGAAAAAGGTCCAGCATTGTTTGGATCCTCAGGAAAAAAAAATGGCTTTTTTAAGGGAGGGAGGGAGAGGGAGAGGGAGAAAGAGAGAGAGAGAGAGAGGGGAAGAGAGAGAGAGAGAGAGAGAGAGAGAGAGAGAGAGAGAGAGAGAGAGAGAGAGAGAGAAATCGAGAATGAATATCACTAAGAATGTACTCATATTGGCTCGAGCATAAGCACTCTGCCTAATATATCCAGCTACTTGGTTTCATTATCAAGCTCAACTTAGTTACAGACACGTTATTAAAAGAAGGGGGGGGGGTTCAGGAGGAGAAAAACAGGTAGCAGAGAGTGAGGGCATTAACCCCTCTCTTATGATATCCCAACTGCCCACTGGCTGTCAGATAGATGTGCTGTTCCCTGCCCTGTCACAAATGTCAAATTCCAAGAAAAGCCAGTTCCACTTAGAAAGTGAAATTGTTCCCCTTCTACATCATATCCACTTCCCCCACCAAACACACCCCGGATTATTTTAAAACTACTAACATGCTGGAGCAGGGTTTTATCTAACTCTCCTGTTTCTAGATCTCAGGCTGTATGAGGAGAACAAAGAAGGCACTCCAGCTCCGGCAATCTCCGCCTTGAGATCCAGGGCACATCCCCTTCAGTCCCGGACGGCGTCGCCCGACACATCCTACCCGGAGCGAACGGGTGCAGCTCCGTGCTCCTCCCAAACAAGAAGGGTCCTGCGCACCGGGGCTCTCTGCCCCTCGGGCTGGGTGGAGTTGGGGTGGCTGTATGCGTGTGTATAAGTGCCTTTGTCCTTCGCAGCGGGCACCCCCCTCCCGGACATCCCCTCTTCGCTTCTCTCTCCGCCAGCGTCCCTTCCACTCCTTCCTCACCCCCACACCCATACCCCCACCCCATTCTCGGCTAAAAGCAGTTTTCCGTGAGAACTCTACTCGGCCCCCACAATCGCTGCCTCGACTACACAGACTGCCCCCCAAAAACTACCACCATATGGCAGTACCTCCCTGGGAAAGGCAGGTTCTCCTCCCTGTTAGCCCTCCTCGGGGAGAGCGCTCTGCGCCCGCCTTCGTCCCGGGGGCGGATCGCAAGGACCGCCACCGCGCACCACTTCAGTCGCGACACTTTTTGTTTCCAAAAGCGGGGAGCGAGGATCCGGAGAGGGGGGAACTTTAGGCGGGCGTCCCCCTCCTCTGGTAAGTGGGGGGGGGGGGCACAGGCACCTCCCCGCCTTCCTCCCCGCCTTCCTCCCCACAGTGCTATCGCTTTTCTTTTAAAAACTCCGGGGCAAGAGAGAGACAAGTTGTGGTCTGGGTCGTGGCTCCAACCCCTCCCCAGACCTGTTGCCTGACCAGCGGTCAAGCTCAGCCCCTGCTCCCCGAACCCAGGCCAGACTGGCCGGCCGCAACCCACACACCCCCAGCTCCGAAACAGCCCCAGGAAGGCAAGGGAAGGAAGCGGAGGGCGGGTTGGACTAGCCTGGCCGGGTGGTGTGATCGGCGGGCTGCGAGGCAGGCACGGAACCGCCTCCTCTCTCCACCCGGAGCCCGAGCCTAGCGCGAGTTGGGGACGCTCTTTACCTCTCACTCCACCAGGCTCGGGAGTTCCCAGGAGAAACTTTGCCATCCACATGAGGCCACCATGGCTAGTTCAGTTCCCGGGGCTGGGGAAAGCAGCGGCTGCCGCTGGGCATCATGCTGGACATGATGTGTGCGAGACTGGGAGAGAAGCGGAGGGAAGAGCGAGGATCAGCGACCCAACAATCAGCCCCATTCACACTGGAATGAGAGGAATGTCAGGCCTTTACCTACTGCCCAAATCATAGCAACCTCTGCTGGGTCCTAGTGGTGCACCATGTACTCGCCGCCTCTCCAGTCCCCAGCGGCCCCAGCGGAGTAACAGGGGGAGGGGGCAGGCGCTGGAATCCGTCAGTGTAACCCTACACTTTCAAACCCACCCCTACAACCCCAAGCACGGCTGCTGGGCCCTAATGCCCGCCACGTCCCTTAAGAAAAAAAAACTTTCACCTCCTCCCGCATCCCGGAGACTTGACTGGTGAACCTGACCGACAACCGAACTCCTTGGTCCCTAGTGCATACTTAGTGCAGTATCCTGAAGGTGCCTAAGTGGAGAGAGCTCTCCCTCGGTCCCTCTCCGGAAGAAATCGGCCTCGATTGTTGTATTTCGAATCCTTGCATAATTACAGACCCTGGCTTTTCTCTTTTCCTACCTTCTCCATTCCTCCCTCCATCCTTCCAACTCACCAGAGCCAAGTCGGAGCAAAGAAACAGAAATCGAGATTCAGATGTGTCCCTGGGGTCCAGGTGGGGTTCTTCCTAGGGTTTTGTTTTGGAAAAACAGGGCAAAAAAAATCCTTCCAGGTTAAAAGGTTGGGGATTTTGATGTCCTGAATTCTACTGTAGTTTCGTCTTTGTATTCTCCCTCACACTCCCCCGTCCCTGGTCACATGTGGTTAGACTTCAAGCATCGACGTGCCCTCTTGCCAACAAGAAAGCTAAAACGGTCTTGGGATGCTTAGTTGTAGGATATAGGCGCCATACAACGTGCCTATGAGCCACCTAAAAATTCTTGACCTGAGAAAAGGCAAAACAAATAATGAGGAAAAGCTTCTGATTTAACTAGAGATTCTTTGAAAGGACTGACAAATTCTCACCCTTTCCCCAAAGATTTAAAGATGGCATTGGTGGGGAGAGAGGGCAGTTTGAAAGCCCCACTACAGGGCCTGAGCTTTCCTTAGACCAAGAAAACTTTCCAGATAATTAAAGTGTTGGCTACAAGAATGACTGGTAGCTACAGCAAACAGGAAAGGAGAAAAGGTAGGAAACACCAAGGAGCTGCCTCTCCTCTTTTCCCACCTGCTCTTTTCCTTCCCCAATGCCATAACACTAGTCTAATGCCTGGATTAATGCTGTTCTGTCCTAATTGGTCTTTTCCCCCAGCTTCTCCTCTTCCCATTCCCCAAAACACTGGCTTCAAATTAATCATCCTACAATACAACTTTCATCAGGTTACTCCTTACCTCAAAAAATAACAGTGCCTCACAATCACAGAATAAAATCCAAACTCTTCAATTCACATTCATTCATTAATTTAACAAGGTTCTCAGTCTTTGAGAGAATGCTCTGTGAGGCAGCTATTGGATGGAGGGGCTGGCCTCCAAGGCAGGAAGAGCCACATTTAAGTCTTGCTTCTGATCCGACTAAGTATTTGAAGCCCTTAATCCCTCAATGTCTCTGTCAATTCCCCCTACCCAACTCTCCATACCACCTTGGTATAGTGACTTTCTACAATGTAGTAATTTTCTACAATAATGAAACTGAATAAGTAGGCCTGGATCTTCCCTCAAAAAAACAAGTTCAATACTTATGGGCCAAGAAAAGGCTCACTCTCTCTCTCTCATATATACCCCATATTCAATCTGTTGCCAAGGCCTGCCAGATTTTGCTGTTGTCGTATCTCTTGAGTATAACCTACTCTCCTCTGACACAGCCACCAGCCTCATACAAACCTTTATCATCTCACCTCTGGACTACTTTGATAGCCTGCTGGTGAGTCTTCCTGCCACAAGTCCATTCCAGTCCATCCTCCAATCATTTGTCAAAGCAGTCTTCCAAAAGCAGGTTTAACCAAACCATTCTCCTACTTAATAAACTACAGGAGCTCCCTATCACCTATAGAATATATGTGTATGTATGTGTAGATAGATATAGACAGACAGACAGAGACAGATAGACAGATAGAAAGATAGAGACAGACAGACAGATAGATAGATAGATAGATAGATAGATAGATAGATGGATAGATGATAAATAGATAGATAGATGTGTGTGTATGTGTGTGTTTCCCCTTTTTGGAGATCTAAGTCCTTCAAAGTCTAGTGTCTTCCTAGGTTTTCCGTTTTCTTACACCTTACTCCCTCTGCATCTTCGCTATTTTTTTTAGTCAGTTTGCTTTTTACATTTTATTTTAGGACCATATCTGTGATGTTATTGGTATGATGCATTAATCCGGAAACACTGTTCCTTGAACAAGACTATTCATCTTTCCAGCTGTTCCCTATGCCTGGAATGCTCTCCCTGTTCATCTTCACCTCTTGCCTTTCCTGACTTCCTTCAAGTCCCAGCTGAAATCCCACCTTTTATAGGAAACCTTTCCCAATCCCTCTTAATTCTAGTGCCTTCCCTCTGCTGAATATTTCCAATTTATCCTGTTTGTACACAATTGTTTGCATGTTATTTCCCCCACTTGACTATGAGCTCCTTGAGGGCAGGGATCACCATCTTTTAATGGTAGGTAGGTAAACACTTAAGAAGTGCTTATGGCAGGCCTATCTCCAGTTTATGAACTGATTGAAGAAAGAAAATAGATGCTGACTGAAATAGAAAAAAAATTAAAATATGATTCCTCCTCTCCAGAAGATTACCTGTGCAAAACTTCTGGTTGTAGAGACAAGATATACATACATGAACGCAGTTAAGTAGCAATAGTATAGGTTAAATACCAAAATTAGTGTTAAGGAGGAGTTTCTAGATAAAAGGTTAAAAGAGAGGAATTAAGGTTCAGATTACATAGTATAGTGAACACTCCATTTATTCCATTACAAATCAAGGTGAACATTTACAACAGATCATAATATAATGTTCACAACATTACATCTTATAGTAGAAAAGTAGGAGGAGGCATTTGAGCTGAGCTCTGAAGGATGAATAAGATTTGAAAAAGCAGCAGGGAATATACAGGCAAAAGCATATGAGTTTACATATGCCCAAAATGTAGGTGTCCAAAATCAGCATGGTTTGATCTGTTTGGGAAAAAGACCTGGAGTGGAGCATTTGTGTTAGAAAGTGGTATGAGGTAGGTTTTCATACATAAAAATAATGGGTTCATAGAATTGGAGGATGTAGGGAGGGAAGGGACCTTAGTGATGGTCTAATCCAGTGTTTCTCAATCTTCCTAATACCTCAACCCCTTTAGTACTTGTATGTGGGCGTATCTGCATGTGGGCAGACCCGCCTGGAGATGAATAGAGGATCAGTGTTTCAGTTCCTAAAAGCATCGGGAATATGTGTTTTCTGATGGTCTTAGGCAATCCCTGTGACCCTTGTAAAAGGGTCATTCGACCCCCAAAGGGGACACAACCCACAGGTTGAGAACCACTGGACTTAATCCAAGGGATTGGATTAAATCCTTTCATTTTACAGATGTAGAAATTGTCCCAGATGCAAAATGAAGTTACATAGAAAGTTAGCTGCTGAGCTAGGACAAAAACTCCTTATGCCCTATCAAGTGGCACTCTGTCACTGCAATTAATTCCTATTTTAATTCATTGATCATTAATTAACTAATTATTCAAACTCAGATTAACAGCTCTGGTCATTATTGTATTGTTTCCTATGTCAACCTATTCTTTGTGAGGGCAAGGCTACAAAGTACATTGTATCCAAAGTATGCCTTTGTTTCCATAATTTCCTTTGCTTGGCAAATCCTCTCTTCACTCCCCTTTTCACCTGTTAAAAGTCCTAAAGATATTTTAAAGCCCAGCTCATATGTAATCCTCTCCATGAAGCTTTCCCTGCCCAAGTTTTCCTTGGTCAATCCAGCCCTCATTGGCCTGAACATCGTCACTGAGAATCTGTCTCCCCAGAAAAGAGCACCAAGATTTTTTTTTACATCCAGTGCCTTTGTTTCATATGTATTAGACACGTCTTCTCAATCAGACTTTAAATTCTTAGAAGGCAGAGATCATTCATGTCTTCTACTTCTAAATCCCCCAACTGGCATAGTGGTGAGCACATACCAACACACCTTTAGGGAATACTGATTGGTTAATTGTTTCTGGAAAGCTTATTAAAATTCAAACCTTGGGGATTTCCCTGGTAAGATGGCTGTCTAAGAGGTTGCTTATTACTGGAGTCTGGTCTATTTACATACTTCATCAGCATGAAACAGATGTCATCTCTCCATCTGGAGAATGCTACAGAATTGCTTTCCAAGAGAATGATGGTGAGATGTAAATGTAATGCCTTGGAGAGACTGGACCATGCATGGACATTCTGTAACTAGTTTTGATTGGCAAGAACCTTTTTCTGTTGGCTGCATAGCCAGAAATGTCAGTGTTTTTAAAAAGGCCTGAGTCAGTTCCAGACATTTCTTCATCTCACTGTCTTCAGCAAGCTGTATGTATGTCAAGTATGTATGACTGCCATTGGGAGAGAGACTGAAAGGATAGGGGATATGGGATCTTCCCTTTCTAAGGCCATCAGCCCTTTAAGAAATGGTTCCTCCATGACCTTCTCATTCATTCTTTTCTATTCTAGGTACAGAGAATAGAAACTCTAAACAAGGGAGAATTAGTCACAGGACTACAGGAGTCAGAACTGAGTTTTACAATATTACTGCCCCAAGGAGCAAGGACTTCTCTTCAGTAGTGACCTTCAGGACTCTAACCCAGTGAAAGGATTTGCTCAGCAGTCATTCTATAACTAGACATGAACTTGGTGGGACCAATGCTAGGTAGGCACTGCGTTAAATTTTGAGCCTAAAACTCACCCCAGATTGAAGGAGTATAGAGGAAAATGTTTGCACATTTGTTCTTGCTATATCTTTGAAGGAAATATTCCTTTATAATAGCTAATTGATGTTAAATGGTTACATGGAACATAGTTGCTTGGGAGCTTGAGCTGATGGCAATAAAAAAAAAATTCTTCACAGATCCCACAAAGTACCTGAGAACACTAAGGGAGAGATGTAGTCTGTCTGACTATGGGAGAGTGACCTAGAATATATTTGTTACAATTACAAGCTCACATCCTCCTTACCACCTAAAAACATCTAGAACTGTGCAAAGTAAACTAAAAACACAACACGGTGATAGGAAAGAAATATCCACAAGGAAGCCATCACCAAAAAAATCAATGTGGAGACAGAAAATGAGGAAGTAATCTTTTAATCCATAAAAAAATAAAGTAGGGAAATTGAATGCCATTATACTACTCCAGAAGAATGAAATAATTAAAATTAGAATGTAATGGTCACAATCCATATCAGTCTGCCATTCTCCTACTCAGAGTGACTGGAAATTGTAAGAAAATAATAGAAGGTGTGAAGGAGTGAAATAATAAAATAATAGAAGGAGTGAATTTCAATTCAATTAAATAAATATTGATTAGTATACAAGACACTATGCTAAAACTTGAAATATAAACAAAAAAATTCCAGTTCACATGGCATTTACATTCTACTGAATGAAATTAAAATTCTTTATGAAAAACTCAAAAGGAAAAAAATTGCACAAATTTAACTAAAATTAAAAGGAAAGTAAGTAAATAGAGAGAAAAAAAAATCTTTGCAGCAAGTTTCTCTGATCTCTTTCCCAAGATATATAGCGAGCTGATTCAATTTATAAAAATAAAAGACATTCTCCAATTGATATGGTTTTCAGAGGAAGAAATTCAAGCTATCCACAGTCCTATTATAATATGTTCCTAATCATGACTAATTAGAGAAACGATATTAAAGCAACTCTGAGGTTCTGCCTCACACCCATCCAGCTGGCAAAACTGACCAAAAAAAAGAAAAAAAGAAAAATGACAAATGTTGAAAGGGAAACAAGTTTATTAATGTACTGTGGGTGGAGCTAAAAATTGGTCTGGCTATTCTGAAAAGCGTTTTGGAACTGTGCTCCAACAGCCACGAAACTCTGCATACCCTTTGAACCAGAGATTTTTTACTATTAGGTCTATAAAGAGATCAAAGAAAAAGGAAAATGACCCATATGTACAAAAACATTTAGAGAAGCTCTTTTTGTGGTAGTAAATAACTAGAAACTAAAGGAATGCCCATCAACTGGGAAATGGGCTAAAAGACTATAAAGACCATAAAGTACATAAATATAATGGAATACTATTACACCACAAAAAAGATGAAAAGTTCCGAGAAATCTGGAAAGACTTCTATGAACTGATGTACAGTGAAGTGAGAGGAACGAGGAAAATAATTTATGCAATAATAATGATAAAAACAAGAACATCGCAAAGACAAACAGCTTTTAAATTTGTTAAGAAATCTGATCAATGCAAAACAACCAACCACAATCCCAGATTACCCATAATAAATCATGCTGCTTACCTTCTGACAGAAAAGTGATCTCCTCAGGCTACAGATAAAGGCATGTATTTTTTGGATATGGCCAATGTAGGGCTTAGTTTTGCTTGACTATGCATATTTGTTAAAAGGATTTCATTTTTTCACTGAGGAGTAAAGAAGAGATGGGAAAGACAGTAGATTTTTATTCATGGAAAACAGTATTTTTTTAAAACTCAAAAGGAGTTTTTAGATGTAAAATTGAAAAAATCTTAGAAAAAAATGGAAGAGGAACTAAAAACATTCAATGAAACAATAAGAAATATTAAAGTAAAAATTGAAAACTACCTAAGACATCTACTATCAAAAGCAGTTGACCTAGAGAACAGGGTTTGGGGAGACAATCTAAGAATTACTGACTTCCCACAAGAGTATAATGAAACAAAAACTGAAACACCATGTTTCTGGAAATCATAAAAGAAAATTGCTCAAAAGTATTGGAACTAGAAAGCAAAATATAGATTGATAGAATCTGTCAGCCACCACCAGATTAAAACCCCCCTCCTTATAAATAATCATCCAGACATGGGATTTTCAAGTTCTAGAATTCCCAAGTCAATGAGAAAATATTGCCATTGAGCAAGAGAAGGCAGATTGTGTACTGAAGAAACTTGATTCAGAATCCCATAGGACTCTCTATCAGCAACAAGAAAGGAAAAGAAGTAGCAGAATATGACCTGCTGAAAAGCAAAGTAAATTAACCCAAGAATAATTCATCTCAAAAAACTGAGCATGGAAAAATGAGTTCAGTGGAATTCATGATTTCTAAGCATTTCTTTTGAAAAGAAAAAAGCCAAAGTTAGGGGAAATCTCTGAAATGAAAACAGAGCAATGTGGTTTGAAGTCAGACAACTTTTCAGTCCTGGCTCTGCCACTTGCTAAGTGTGACCCTGGGGAGGTACTTGATCCTCAGTACATAAGTTTTCTCCTCTGTAACATTAGGGAACTGGACTAACTGATCTCTAAAGTTCCTGTTAATGGAACCATGATTCAGAAACAAAAGAAACTATGGAAAGAACTTGGGGGTCACAAGACGTGAGTTCAAATCCAAATTCTGGTTCTATCTTGGCTATTTTGGGCAAGTTACTTAAGTTCTCTTAATCTCAGGGTCTTCATCTATAAAACGAGTGAGTTGGAGATGATGACCTCCAAGGCCCTTTCCAGCTGAAGATATAGGATTCTGTGATATTATGACTTAAGATAAACAAGCCTGACTAGCTTGAAAGGCCCTGGGGATGACCCAATGCTTCCCTTCTTCTGAAAGGGGAAGAAAAGAAATGTTCAAAAAAGAAACAGCCTAGAGAAAATAAAAGGAGAGGGAAAAACAGTATTTATCGTAACTAACATTTCATAGGTGAATGTCATTCAGATAAAGGGATGGGAATGAAGAAGGAATCTCATCAATCACACTCTAATCTAGACCAGTCAAGAACAGGTTTTAATTTCTTTTTTACTAGTGTAGGTACATAAAGGAATCAAAACTAGTTGAAATTCATCTATAATTAGTTCTGTGTTTTTTATTTTAAAAAATTTAAATAGATACCAGTAAGGTTTAAAAAAACTCCAGCTGTTTTAGTGACTATAAACAAACAAACAAATAAATAAAGTGATCAGAGACCTGTCCAGGATATGGATGAGAGGCAGGGAAGAGAGGAGTCTACTCCCTACCTCCTGGACTCTCACCACACACATCCCTGGTTTGTATGACTAACCACCTGAAAAGTGTTAAAAAAAATCATTGTTAGTCAGAGAAATAGACATTAAAGCAAACTTGTGATATAGCAACTCAAATCCATCAAACTAGCAAGGATGCCAAAAAGATTAGAAAATTTATTGCTGAAACAGCTGTAAAAAGATAGGTGTAGTAGATGGCAGCGTAGAAGCAGCAAGGTCCCGCAGCTCCCACACCACCACCCTAAACACCCAGAAAATATGAGCCCAGACAAAGTCTAGGAAAGTCCAGGACTCTCAGACTCACAAAAATATAGAAAATACATCTCTCGCTGAAGGCAGCTCGGCAGCAGGGGCTCATCGCGGTGGCCAGGAGCGGAGGCCCGGAGTGGAAGCCGGCCCAGCCTGAAACCAAGGCCGCAGCCAGGCCCAGGGCAGTGGGAAGGAGCTAAGCTGAGCCAAGCCGAGCAGCGCAGCAGCCAGTCTTCAGAGGAGAGGAGCTACAGCCTCCAGCACCTCCACATCTGCCAAGGTGTGAAGAACCAGAAGGGAGAGGGGCAGCTTGCACCAAAGCAGAGACCACCCTGGCCCAAAACCGCAGCCCCAGTCAGGAGGAGTGAGCCTCCCAAGCCGCAGGTGAGTCTACTTCAGAGATCTATTGCACCTGAGGGAATCTTCACATATGCAAACCAGGATTAGAAGGTCAGTGAAAGTGAAAGTGAAACTTTGAAAATTAATTTGGGGAAGAAAAGCAGTTTGGCCAGTCTACCCCTGGGAAAGGAAGCAGTGGGGGAGGGGAACTACTGGAACCAGTGGCAGCGGCCCCTACCAGGCTGCTTCAGAGCCTCTGGACTACAGACTCTACAGGAGGGCTGAATTGATTGATCAGGGCCAAGTGCTCTTGCATTGAGCAGCCTGGATCCAGATCATGGCCTTGGGAGGTGGTCCTGGGGTGCGCTTTCAGCAAGCCAAAGCTGGGGAGCTATATCACAAGCAATACCCCCCTAATAGCTCCGGCAGCTGGGAAAACCCCAGCAATTTGGAACAGAGCTTTCCCCCCTGGAAGCAGAGTTTCACAGAGCTAAAAAAAAAAAACAAAACAACCAATTAACTGACCAGCCAACATGAAAAAAAGGAAGCAAAACAGGAACTGCAATAAAACTCTAGAATCCTTTTTTGTGGACAAAAAGGATCAAAGTATGGAACAGGAGGAAGACAACCTAGTCCCAATTCCCACACCAAATTCTTCCAAGACACTTGAAGAATGCCTAGAAGCTATACATCAATTGAAAAAGGAC
>CM053596.1:123377480-123399220 GCA_028646575.1 Pseudocheirus occidentalis
GAGGCAAGGGATAACTATTACAACTTTACTTTCAATTACTCTCATTGAATTTGGCTTAGGGAAGAAATGGCATAAACTCTAAACTGGGCATCATGCCACACAGGAGAGTAGGGGGCATGGAGATGAGAAGGGGGATAACGGAGGGGAGGGCAGGGTCTGGGGGAGGGATGCTGGAAGCACACACTTCAGTAAAGGGACAGGGACAGGGTGGAGAACAGAGCAAGTGGGGGGAGGGATAGGAAGGAGAGACAGATGATCACTGTCATAATATGTCCACTATGAAGATGTCCTGTATAATCACACATCCACAGCTTGTATTGATTGTCCTTCCAGTGGGGGTGGGGGACAAGGGAGGAATCGAAAGCATCTAGAGTTCGAAGTTCTGCAATACCTGCAACTAGGAATTAAGATATATAGGGGCTGGCATAGGGAGACCCTCTCTGCCCTACCAGAAAGTAAGAGAGAAGAGCAGGGGAGAGGCTTTACAGTGGGATTGCTGTTTTGGGGTTCGGGCAGGGGAAAGACGAGGAGAAAATTTGTAATTCAAAAATGTAATGACAATGAATTATGATATAAACAAGAAAATGAATTTTAAAAATTAAAAAAAAAGAAAAAAAGAAAAACAAAACAAAACAAAAAGATAGGCGTACCAACTTTCAATTGTTTAAGCCATGAATTGGTTCCACCTTCCTGGGCAAGATATCACTGCTGGGATTAGATCTCAAGGAGACTACGAAGAACAAGTTTCTCTTAGGCCCCAAAGTGTTCATAGCAGCATCATTTGTGATAATAAAAATCTATAAACAAAATCTGTGCACAAAGATTGGGGAATGACTAAACAAATGACTGTGTCATAATATATTGGTGTATTATTGTATTGTAAGGAATGATGATTATAAGGGGCTCAGAGACATATGGGAAGACCTGTATGTGAAATGATGAAGGGAGAATGAAGGAAGCAGAGTCAAATGAAGATAGATAGATAGATAGATAGATAGATAGATAGATAGATAGATAGATAGGCAGGTAGATGATGGATAGGCAGGTAGATGATAGAGAGATGATAGAGAGATAAATGATGATAAACATTTATATAGTTCTTTTAAGTTGACAAAGTGTCTTACATACATTGACTTATTAGAACCTCAAAACATCCCTGGGAGGGATACAATAATAATAATAATTATTATTATTATTACTATTATCATCATTACTATTATCTCCATTTTGCAGATGGAAACTGAGGTTCAGAGAGATTAAGTGACTTGTCCATGGTCTTACAGCTAACATACATCAGAGGCAGTACTTGAACCTAGGACTTTCTGACTCTATCCAACCCTCTGGCCACTGCCTATAACAATGTAAATGAAAATAAAACAAACTTACTGAATCTTAATACTTTTCTGTCAGAGTTAAAGAGCTCATCCTTTCTGAAATGCTATAAAAGAGATCCAAACAAATGAAAAAATAGAAGGCAATGTGAAATATCTCATTGGAAAAACCACTGACCTGGAAAATAGATACAGGAGAAACAATTTAAAAATTATTGGACTACCTGAAAGCCATGTTAAAAAAAAGAACCTAGAAATATACTCAATAAATATAAGCTAATTGGTTGATTCATCAGATTGATTGATCTAGAATGATCTAGAGTTCTCAACCTTCCTAATGCTGTGACCCTTTAATACGATTCCTCATGTTGTGGTGACCCCCAACCATAAAATTATTTTCATTGCTACTTCATAACTGTAATTTTGCTTCTGTTATGAATTGTAATGTAAATATCTGATATGCACAATATATTTTCATTGTAACAAATTGAACATAACCCACAGGTTAAGAGTTGCTGATCTAGAGGGCCTTCCAAGGAAGAATGCATTAAAGAGCTGAGCATGAGGGAAAAAGGGAAGAGGGGAGAAGAGATGTAGAGGCTGAAAGGAACCACCAAGACCAAAGAATATAGAGTTGAAAGGGGTTTCAAAAGTCATCTAGTTCAACTCCTTCATTTTACATATGAGGAAACTGAGGCAGCAAGACACAAGTGACTAATGCTAACCTTGTTCATTTGTTTCCTCTATCCCTTCCCAAGGAGGTAAATACTATTGTGATTTATTTTTTCCCCTCCTCCACACAGAAAAACCAACTGAGAAATTAGTTCGAGTTCTCATATTTCTGATGATGTTTCAGACAGATGCTTTGGTTTATAAAGCTGGAAATATACCCAAGCTTTAAAACAACAACACAAAATCTAGATTTTTTAAAATAAAGAATCATCAAAATAACTAAGGGAATACATAGGTCAGCTTGTTCATAATGTGGATCTCTTGCAACCTGTTTTAAAATGAATCTTGTTTGGATTTTTTTTTTACTATTGTTGTTTCTAAAACTAGACTTTTTGCTTCACAACTAGACAGAATATTGGCCTCTGTTTACATCCATTATGGTAATTCTACTGTTTTCAGATGTTCTGAAGGTTTCTCATCTTCTTTTTCAGGAACAGAAATAAAATACACAATAGCATGACACATTGGGAACACACACACACACACACACACACACACACACCAGCCATAGCTCATAGAATCACATTATTTAACAGCTTAAGGAAATCACAGGAGACCACTATTTTGTCCAGCTCCTACCTGGACAACTCAGTTACAGGTACAGAAGCAGAGAATGGCTCTCTCTATTTCTTGTTGTTTCCATTGCTTAAATAGTTCCAGGAAAGCAAGACTGGTTCTAATCCTGCCCCTGCGCCTTGGGAAGCAATGTGATGCTGGGCAAGCCAATAACCTCTCTGGGTCTCAGTTTTTCCATATGTAATAAAATGAGGGGGCTGGACTAGAAAATCTCTAGGGTTCCTTCTAGCTCTAACATTCCATGACGTTCAATGATTCAGACTTCAAAAATCTTGTACTTTTTGCTATTTATTCATTATTGAATTAGGAAAAATTTATTGAGCATCTACTATGCCCCATATTATATTTGGTCTTTGGGCACAGGAGTTTTTTAATCTGCAAAAAGCACCTCACTGTGTGGTTGTAAGGATCAAATGAAATAATATTTGTAAAGGGTTTTGCAAATGTTTAAGTCCTATATAAATGTTGATATTATTGTGATTGCTACTACTTACTACTACTAGTATTATTGCATGTAATATTTATTAGATATATGACTATAGGCTCTCAGTGTTCTTATCTAAAAAATGTGGATAATAATCTTTGTAGTACTTTAAGGCTCAAATGAAACAATGCATGTAATGCATATCATAGCTTTTAAGTGCTAGAGATATTTCACCACTGAGTAGCATTGGTAGCCAGTATTTGGAACCTATTCAAGAGGAAGGAGTCAAAGCTGGAGGGAGAGGGAAATTCTCATGCTTAACCTATTGGGTAGAAGGGTGATGATGTCTCAAGTTTCCTATGGTTCTCAGAGAATGTGGATCCCTCAGGTCTCTGTCCCTCAGCTCTGCCTCTCTCTGCAGGGCAATACAAACTCATTTTCTAGTGTTTGAGGTGCATTGTGGATTTACCCAATCAGAAAGCAGTTTTCAAGCCCCCCATCTCCAGGAAACAGCCTCCTCCTTCTTGATTTTGTTGTTTCCTGGGTTTTTTCTACATTCAGCTGTCCTATCACAAGCAAGGACCTCTAATGCTTCTCAGCTTGGGCAAGTAGATTCATAACCTGTTCTGGGAATGTTAAACCCACCATCACCATGCTACTCTAGTGCCTCTCTCACGGCTGGTGTGGAATTCCCTTACCATAACTGGGTCATGCCATTTTCTTTTTCACTCCTCCATGAGACACTGAACTTGAACACTCTTTGTCTGATCCTATAGTTACAGGACATGGTGGCAAAGTAAGGTTACTTACCTAAATGTCAGTTATTATTTTACAGAGCAGGAAACTGAGACCAGAGAAGTGCTATTGCTTTAAATACTTGGAATTGTGCCAACATTATGAGGGGCATCATCATTTAGATGACCTTTAGGTCACTTCTAGGATTAATTTTTAATCCTAGGGATTCTCTCTAATTGATTTAACTTCTAGCCACACCTGGTTACCATTTACTGAATTATGTGGTGACAGCGATACTTTTTAGTTCTACTGTGGCATAGAAGAAAAAGCATTGGGCTAAGCTGTCACCTCCTCTGGGTAGCCTTAATTCATTCTCACCAACCTCCCAGACCAAGCTGAAAGTATTTATTCTCTCCTTCCTCAAATATCCTTAGAACCCTTTGGATATTTTTCCCCATCAAAGCCTAAATTATTCTTGTGAGAGTTCTTATTTAACTGTTCCCATCTCCTCATTAGAATGTAAGCTCCTCCAGGACACTGTCATTTTTTATCTTTGTATCCCTAGCACCTAGCACACTTCTTTGCAAATGGAAATACTTGAGAAATATTTGTTGTTTGTTGAATTAGTCTGAGAATCAAGATACCAGAGTTCTAGTGCTAACTCTGCCCTAGCAAGATGGGTAACCTTGGGTTAGTCACCTCTCTTGGCCTCAAGTTACACATAAATAAATCTAGGAGGTTGGATTAGCTTATCTCTAAGGACCCATCCCGATCTGGATTTGTTTTATTCACCTCAACCCCAACCAAGTGTTTAATTTAGCGAGTTGGAATGACAGGAATTAGAACAGTAGAACCAAATATCGCCCCATAATTAGAGAGAAAGAACATATGGAAAGCTCCAAAGGATGTCCTTCTGAGTGGAAAGAGATATCCCTGCAGGAGCAGGAGGATTTGACAAACTTCTATTCCAAGGATACACTCCCAGGACTGCACAGACCAGTTTAGAGACTCGCTGGGACTCAGAAACGGGTGGAGGCAAAAAATTCACAGCCACACCAATTCTGTCCTGACATTCTTTAGTTCCCTTAAAACCTTTGAGTGTCCAGATTTCCACGTGCTGAGATTTGGTACATATACAGGACTCTTTCTCAGGTACTTCAACAGGGCAATAGAAAAGCAATTTTCAGGTCAGCCAGGAATAAATATAATTGCCCTGGAGAATGTAAGAAGCAATACAAAGGGATATAAAAAAAAGGATGAAAGACAAAATATCCAATAGAAAAAGGTTGGATATAAGCCTGGTTCTTTAACATATAAATCAACAGTAAAACTAATAGTGATAGAAGAAAAATGAGCAAAAAAAAAATTGAGGATCATAATGTAGTGGACAAATATTATGCTATATGAAGAAAATTAAAAGTAAAATTCCTAGTGAAAAAGAAAATTCTGTGGCTATCACAAAGATCATAGAATAATAGAAAGAAATTCCAGAATCATTTAAAAGAGAAATACAACTTCTAAAAGAAGACATTATTATGGAAATTGGTTAAATAGAGCTCTCAAAGTAGAATTAACCAAGATAGATTAACAGAGTATAGAATTTAGAGAAAATATCTGAGATGAAAATCCTCCCAAATCAGTAGACATACTGAAAAAGAAAATGAAAGCCTTAGAATTCAAAAATATAGAAGAAAATTTGGCAGAAGAGAATAAAAAGACATTAATTTTGAAAGACCACCCGAATTCTATATAAGCCAAAGAGATCAGCCTTGAAGATATGATGTGCAGAGATAACAAGATCATAGGTCTTCCTAAGGAACATGATCATTTAAAAATATACATATAAATATAAAAATATATTTATTTTATATTTTATATAAAATATATATTTTACATTTTATTAGAGTATTTTAAATTACTCTAAGAAATAGTGTGAGAAAATTTCTGAACCTTTAAATTTATACAAAAAAGTACTGATCAAAATCATGGATCACCTCCAAAGAAAAATTTAAACATGAAACTCCTCTGTAGGATAAACATCCCTAGCCCTGCCCCATTTCTTCATCTTTAAAAGAATGTCAGTTGAAATAACTCAGGATTGCTCTACCATCACAATAAATCAGAGAAAAGAATGAAATCTTATAGCATATGTCAGAAGATATAGATATGTAGGTATAGATACACACATATATATGTATGTATTGCTGCTGAAAAACTAGGCCTAATCATCAATAAAAATATAGAAAGTCCTTCAACAAAAAAAGATGCATTTGAGGTACTACAGAGAAAGAATTGAAAAGAACATTCAGTTTACAATGACTCTAAATAAGAAAAAAAATTTAAAAGGTGAGTGTATCTATTTTTAAAAAGACTAAGCAGTGAAATAAATTCCCTCATGTTTATTAAGCTACTGTTTAAAGAACAGATTGATTATTAAAAGAGAAACAAAGAGGAATAATCATAGGCCAAAAAGCAACTAAGGAACTAAAAATTTAAGGGGGAGAATTGAATATTATCTAGATTAACTCCCACACTTCCCTAGAAATTATTCAATAACTTATGTGGGATGGAGGAAATGACATATCTTAGCCTCAACAGAAAAATTAAAGGGTGTCATTAAACACCCTTTCTTCCTTTGCTCTGACACCATCTTTTCTCCTCTTCTACAGAGGTTGCCCCTTCAATTCTCCTCTGTCTTTCCCTAGTTTTCAACCTCTCTTTATCTACTAGCTTCTTCCTTCTTGCCTTTAAATATGCCCACATTTTCTCTATTCCAAAAAGTATTCACATGGTCCTACTCTTCCCTCAACTTGTAGTTATATATATATATATTTTTTTTCTTTCCTTAAACACCTAAATTCCTATTTTTAAAGAGCTGTCCATTCATTGCCTCCACTTTATCACCTCCTATTTGTTCCTCCAGACTTGGAAATCTGCCTCTCATCCCCATCATTTGATCGAAATTGCCCTCCCCAAGACCACCAGTTATTTGTGGCTAAATCTAATGACCTTTCCTCGGGTCTTGCCCAACTTGGCTTCTCATTGGCATTTGACACTGTTGTCCATTCTCTATTTATGTATATTCTCTCCTCCTTGGATTTTTGTGACATTACTCTGTCGCACCTCTCTCATCCTGTCTAATCAATCCTTGGTTTCTTCTGGAGGATAATTATCCATATTATCACCTCAATGCTTAGCTTCTCCTTCCCCTTGATATGTGTGAGTGTACATGAAGTTCTGTACTGGGTCCTTTCCTTTTCTCTCACTACAATATCTCTCAGGGATAGCGTAAAGTCTTTGGATTCAGCTCTCATTCCTATGCAACACATTCCCCCAGTCACCTTTCTTTGAGTTCCTGTCCCACATCATGAATTGCCTGCTGGTCATCTTCACCTGAATATCCCTTAGCCATCTCAAGCACAACACTATTTAAGCAGAACTCATCTTTCCCCATAAACTCACTTCTCC
The DNA here is from genome assembly GCA_028646575.1 of Pseudocheirus occidentalis. NCBI lineage: Eukaryota > Metazoa > Chordata > Mammalia > Diprotodontia > Pseudocheiridae > Pseudocheirus > Pseudocheirus occidentalis. The sequence goes on from CM053596.1 coordinate 123,384,747, forward strand.
TCTTAACTTTCTGAATTGTCACAGTTGCTACCATTCTTTCAGTTATCCAGGCTTAAAACCCTTCCTCATCCAATTAGCTTCCAAATCTTGATAATTGTAGTTCCTTAGCATTTTTTACATTCACCACCTTCTCTCTTCTCACACCCCGATCACCATAGTTGAGGCCTTCATCATTTTTCATTTGGATAACTTCAATAGTCTCTTAACTGATCTCATCTTTGCAATTCAGACAGCTGACAAATTGATATTCCTAACTCACAAGTCTAATCATGTCATTCCCTAGTTCAAGAAGTTTTTTTCTTTTATTTTGGAGGCAATCAGGATTAAGCAATTTGCTCAGTCATACAGCTACTATGTGTCTCGTGCTGCAGAAGGTGCTTTTATGTTTAAAATTTTTTGTTGAAATCTTTTGCCTTTACATGACCTCAGTTTCCAAATATATCTCCCCAGCCCTGCCAGCCAATAAACCCACATAATGAAGAAAGTTAAAAAGAAAAAAAGTAGTTCATAAAAATTAACTAATGCATCCACTGAATCTGATGTCATAGGGAAAGTTCTACAACCATAGTCCCTCACCTCTAAGAGGTACATATTATTTCTTCTTAAAGCTAAATTTGGTCAAAAATTGGTACAAAGCATTCTGCTTTGTTGGGTTTATTGTTGTTATTTTAGTGTACACTTATGTAATAATTGAGCATACAGTTGTCCTGGTTGTACTTACTTAATTTCACATCAGTTCACATAGATCTTCTCTGTATTTTTCATAGTCATCATGTTTTTTATGAAGTAGTAACATTCCATTACATTCAGACACTGCAGTTTGTTTAGTCATTCCCCAATCAATAGCCATCTATTTTGTTTTTATCTTTTTGATACCACAAAAAAATGCCACTATAAATTTTGTGGTATATATGGAGTCTTTCTTCCTATCTTTTACCTCCTTGGAGTAGTATATGCCTAGCAGTAGGATCTCTGGGTCAAAGGGTATAGACATATAAGTTACTTTCTTAGCCTAATTCCAAATTGAGGACTAATTCACAGATCTACCAACAGCCTATTTGAGTCCATTTCTCTCCATAGCTTCTCTATCATTGAGGATTCTCTACTTTGGCTCTTTTCTAATTGGTTTGGTGTGAAATGAAGCCTGTGTTAACTTGTTTTCTCTTAGTAAGACATACAGCAATTTTATAAGGTTGTTCATAGTTTGCAGTTCTTTATTTGAGAAATGTTTGTTCTTATCTGTTTGCTCATTGGGGAATAGTTCTTGATTTTAGATACTTGTATTAGTTCTCTATGTATCTCAGACAACAAACCCTTATCAAAGATACTTGAAGCAAAGAATTTATTCCCAATTGATAGCTTTCCTTCCTACCTTGGCCAATATTTTTTCTCTTTGTTTTTCTTTGGGGTAGGGATACCGAACCTTTCCAATTTCATGTAATCAGAAATATCTGTTTTATCTTTTGTGATTTCCTGTATCTTCTGTTTGGTTAAGAATTCTCCTCATAGACTTTTCATAGCCATAGGGCTGTGAAAAGGTAGCTGGTCCCTTGCTCTTTTCTAATTTTTCATGATGTGGCTTTTAATATTTAGGTTGAATATCTGTTTCTATATTATTGCCATGAATGGCATAAGATATTTTTCTAAACCTAAATTCTAAGAAACTTAAGTTTTCCCAGCAATTCTTTATGAAGAAGAAGTTCTTCTCCAAATAATTTGGGTCCTCTTTTATCAAACACTGGATCACTGAGTTAAATTATTCCTGATTCTTCCTTGTCTACTTTTCTATTTTTTAACCAGTACTAAATAGTTTTGAGACATCTTATATATAAATGCCTGTTAAATAGCACATATAAAGCAGTAATCATCAAAACACCACAAGTTAAAAGTATAAAGCAGTACAACAATGAACAAGGTGAGTTTTGGCTGTTATTGCTTTTTAACAAGTGAAGAGGATTGGTCCCAGTTACAAAGGAGAAATGACTTATTCAACTCTCTATTGCAGGCAGTATTATGAGGAATTAAAATGAGGGCTCAAAGAATCTCAGATCTGAGACTTTTATGGCATAAGAAAAAGTCACCGTTTGTTGATAAGATTAAGAAGTAGGATCTCTTATCTTTTTTCTTCAGCTTTTTGAGGTCCAATGGTCCCCTACTCTTTCTCTCTCTCTCTCTCTCTCTCTCTCTCTCTCTCTCTCTCTCTCTCTCTCTCTGTCTCTCTCTCTCTCTCTCTCTCTCTCTCTCTCTCTCACACACACACACACACACACACACTCATGTCTTTGCTCGTATAGTCTCCCCCAACTTTCACCACAGTCACTACTACCCACAATGCTTTCCCTCCATTGCTTTTGTCTAGACAAATTTCACCCATCTTTAAGGCCCAAATAAAATCTTATTCCCTCCTGAAAACTTCAACTACAACTGTCCTTTAAATGAACTTTTAGAGCATGAATCATCTGTACCACACAACTGAGCACTTAAGCACACACTGGCTCCAACTGTTTTCTATTTGTTCTCTTCCATGTAGGTTGGGTCTTATCCTTTTAATTAAAATCTCTTATGGGTTTTGAATCTCCTCTATCCCCTGCAGCACCTTGTAAAGCACAGGGCACATGGACACACTCAGTAAATACTGATAGATTCATTATACAGAATCCCACAGTATTATCTCCCAGGGAAAAATCCTAGATGAGATAATTCACAGACATGATAGCTCCTATAAAAGTTGAATTAAAATAATCATAAATAACTACAAAAGCCCAAGATGTGAAAAACACATGGATAAAATTCTGATTTCTTACATATGGATCCTAGATACTCAGCACCAAAACCTTCATAGTGAGGGTAAGGGGCAAAAGGGGTTCTCAACTCAATTTAAGCAAATCTTTATTGTCTACTATATGCAAGGCATTAGACTACTGGGTGGGGAACCTGTGACCTTGAAGCTACATGTGGCCTCGAAGCTACATGTGGCCTCGAAGCCACAGTTTCCCCACCCTTGGGAACAGACCTTGAGGATACAAAGGCAAAAACTGAAAGAAAAAAAAACCAGTTGCTGTCTTCAAGGAGCTTACATTCTATTGGGGAATATGATAGGACTGTACTTGCAATTTCGTTGGTATAGGGAACTAAGTGGTACAGTGAATAGAATGCTGGACAGAGTTGTGGACTTAAGAGTCAGGAAGACCCGAGTTTGAATTGACCTGAGATATTTACTAGTGGTATAACCTTGGGAAAGTTACTTACCCCCTTCTTGGGGGGTAAAATAGCACCTACCTCACAGGGATCAAATGAAAAAGCACATGCAAAGCACTTTGCAAACCCTAAAGTATAAACAAATGCTAGCTAATATAGGGAACCCCTAATGAGTAAACTCCTTACAATAAGGGAGAAGAGTTGGCCAGGAAGAAGGGGTGGAATAAACATTTATATAGTGCCTACTATGTGCCAGGCACTGTGCTAAGCACTTTCTAAAAATATTATTACACTATTATAAAGATAAATAACATATTTGGAGATTGGATGACTTTCCCTTCTGGTGGATATTATATAGAAGAGCCCTACTTTTAGGGCAAACTTCCAAGAATTTTTTAAAATGAGAGTCACAGAACTACCTAGTCAATATCTGAGCTTCACTAGGGAAATGGTCATTTCTTCATAGTCACTACTCTAGTCAATAAATAACAAAATATTGGAAGGAGACTAGCACCTCTAACCATTTGTGCTGCCCCACCAGATGTAAGGAATTCCCACAGCAATTCCTAATCAAAGGTCCCATCTGTGTCTTATGCAGGATATATTTCAGAGTAGGCTCCACCCCCAAAGCAACAGACTAATAAAGTGAATTCCAGTGAAATGCTTTATATTATGTGAAGCCATATATCTGGCTTCAGTGTCCACTCTTCTTCAATAGCCCTGAAAAATCCATTTAGGAAGGTGTTAAAGAATAAATCATGTTACCAGATGGTCAATAATTTTTTTTCAAATTTGGGGTTATGGAAGGAGGATCGCAGGAGAAGAGAATTTAGGCTCCCCAAAATATATGATGGCATTAAATTAACTACAAGCCCTTGTTATGGTGACAGAGGCTCATTTATCCAGCCTCATACAGGGTGCAATTCAGCAGACAGTGGAGGCTATTGGAGATAACAAAGCCATACCTTCACATCTGTTTTCTCTATTTTGCCAAGACACTCATTTTTCTTCTTTTTAATAATTTGACCTGTTTTACTTTCTGGCAGAGGACCCTGGGAAGCTAAGCACTGGCTTTTCTTGGCCCCTTCCAACTCCAGGGGACAGAGGGAAGGAGAGGAGGAAGAAGAAAGGGTGGAGGGAAAAGGCAGGAGAGGAGAGAAAGGGAAAGAAGAAGGAAGAGAGAAAGCAAGAGTGAGCTGAATATGTCTACTTGCTTAGCTGAATAACTAGGCAAGTTTGTTTGTATTTCTCCTACACAACCCAAATCAAATAGGATTTATTCCAGGTCATTCAGTTAGAAAGTGTCCCAGAAACTGTAATCAGGGTAGCCTGGATGCTCCAGCAAAGTTCAGTGGTTATTTATACAGCTCTCTAAGTGTGCACAGGGCTGCAGAAATGACTCAATATTAGAGTTTTGCATTGACTGTCACACATGTTAACATTCAGGAAATATGGGAGACAGTGTCAAAGGATTTTCACTGTCAACTGATCTTTAAGAAATAGAAAACATGCTAGTCCAGGTCCCGTGGATTTTCTTTGCCATTTTCTTTTGTCTTATCAGAATCCACTTCTTCTGCTTCTCCTTCCTTGGTTTTAGCCAAGGTATATAGTATGTGTGTATACATACATATATACATATATATATGTATATAATGTGTATATATATATATATAATTTGTGTATATATATAATATACCATATATACAAAATGTATATATACATATATACATATATATTTGGTATAGCCAAAGCTATAACCCGTTTGCCTTCTGTTCCATATAGCCAAAGGCAGAGAGAGTATTATTCTTTCTAGGATGTTTCCAGTAGTACTCTCTGTTTTAGGGCAAGAAGCAGGGCTGGATATCAAAGCCAGGGACAGTGGTTCATGTGCTTCTGGATAAGTCCATCTATCCCCATATACTTTCATCTACCTTGAGAGAGGACATCAGGATCTGATACCTTATCTTACTCTTCAGAATATTCCTATGACAATTCAAATGGAAGTGGTTCTATTTTCTGGCATGGTGCTAGTAGACTTTCCAGATATTAGCACAGGAGCCACCTAGTATGGTGTGCCTGCATCAAAGAAGGTGCCATGCTCCTTGAGCAAAGCAGAATCTCAGAAGCACAAAGGAAATGTGAGATGTGCAAATCTAGACATATCTCCATCCCAAATGCTCAAACGGACTGTTTGTGCCCAACCCGTGGGAGAGCCTTCTGAGCTCATATTGGACTGATCAGCCACAGGGGAACACACTGTACCTTGACCTCGACATTGTGATTCATTGGCCATCTTGGAGCACGAAGGACAAACAACAATTCTCATTTACCTGCTACTGAACTTTTACAATTTCCCCCCAAAAGTGATGGTTTCCAATCAGATTCCAAATTGTGGACAGCTGCAAATGAGTAAAATGTTCTTTTGTTAATGATCACTGGTACATGAAGAAAATTGTCAGAAGATCCAGAGTGCAGAAATTCCAAAACAACAAAATGCAGAGCTGGCAAAACATAGCTGGGATCTTTCTGGCTTCTATTTCAGACATGGTTAGTGAATATTCCTCAAGGGAACATTAACCACTCTTAAGCTTGAAAAGGTACCAGTGTGATCCAGTATTCTGCAGAGCAATTTGGAACTGTACCAAAAGGGCAATTGAGCTGTGCATACCCTTTGATCCAGCAATACCACTTCTAGGTCTGTATACCAAATAGATCATATTTATAGGAGAGAATTCTGGGAAAGCTGGCAGAGTGGATCAGAAAATTCCAAGCTCTCTAGATTTCCCCCACAAAGAAGATAAAATAACACCTCAGGGAGGACATAAGAGCAGTAAAAATAAACAAGAATTGGGGCACAACTGTGGCCCTCCAGAGACAATTGAAGATCTGAAAAAAAAATCCCAGGACCAAGGTTTGGTCCCTATGAAGAGTAAAGATCTCCAGGCTAGTTTCATTGAAATAGCAAGCCCTGGGGCTAGCTGGATTAGGAGGTAGCCTCAGTTCCAGCCACAGGAACTTTCACTTCCTAAGCAGTTTCAGGATCAAGAAGAAAAAACATAAGACTAATTGGACTACCTGAAAGTTACAATTTAAAAAAAAGAATCTTGATGCAATTATACAAGAAATAATTAAAGAAAACTGGGGGGAAATTGTAAAAGTTCAGTAGCAGGTAAATGAGAGTTGTTGCTTGTCCTTTGTGCTCCAAGATGGCCAATGAATCACAATACTGAGGTCAAGGTACAGTGTGTTCACCTGTGGCTGATCAGTCCAATATGAGATCAATTAGAACAAGAAAGGAAAGTAGAAATAGAAAAAAAAAACCTCACCAATCACAACCTGAAAGAGATTCTACCAGGATAACTTATAGGAATATCATATTCAAATTCTAACCCCCCCCAGTTCAAGGATAATATATTAAGAGCAACAAGAAAAAGCAATTTAAATATGGCAGTGCCACAATTAGAATCACACAAGACCTAGCAGCAGCAACACTAAAAGACTGCAGATTTTGGAACACTATATGATAAGGAGCAAAAAAACTGGGGTTGCACACAAAAATATCATACCTATCCAGCAAAGTTAAGGATAATCCTGAAAAAGGGACATTTCATGAATTATCAGACTTTCAGGATTTTGTTTTAAAAAAACTGAACTTAATAGAAGATTTGACATATAAGATACAAGAAAACTATAAGGTACATATCAAAGACTAACTACAAGTCAATCAATAAGGACAGACTGCTTACCTTTCATATGAGGAAATGTAAAATGTATGTCTAAGATTGTTATTAGTAATTGGGTAGTTCAAGAGAAAGATTGAGGTACACCTGACTATGATACGATTTTAAAAAGTAAAACCATTTATGAACAGGTAAGAAAAGTAACTATTTTATACAAATGAGGTGCAAGATGAAGAACTGATACAGAGGAATTAGATGGCAGGGGAGGGCTGGTAGTTCTGGAACCCTACTTTCATTGGGAATGGGTTTAAGAGGGAACAATACATACATACATACATACATATATGTGTGTGTGTACATATATACATATATATGTATAAAAGTCTTCTAAATTCAGAAAGACTAAGGTGGATAAGGAAGGGAGGACAAGGCAGGGATTTTAAGAGGGGAGAGTGAGAGAATAGTGTAAGGGGAAGCTAATAGAATGGTGTTCAAATTAATGGGAATGGGATAAGAAGGGAAGGATCCTGGGGGGTGGAGGGGTAGGTCAAGTAACAAGAGGGCAAGGTAGCAGATAGAAGTAGTAGAGGAGTAAAGAGGGATAGGAAATAAGAGATACACATAAACATAAAATAAAGATCAGGAGTAGAATTTATTATGGGGGAGAAAAGCAGGGGTAGTAATCAGAATCTCATACAAAGTTAAAGCAAAAATAGATCTAATCAGAACAGAAAAATAGCGAAACTATACTATATGTCAGCAATAGTAATCAATACTGTTTTAGACTATTTAAAATAACTAGACAGTACGAGTTTGGAATGTTGCTGTGGTGTAGGAAATGATGAGTTGCTAGATTTAGAAAAAATAAGGAAAGACTCAGATTATTGAAGGAATTATCTACCTCTACTTACCCACTTATCCACCCTCAGAGAAACAGAGGACAAATAAGTACGGTCTTACATAGATGCATATGAATGTATATGTCTATACATGAGCATGATTATAGATATCTAAGTATATATGTGTGTATGTAAGTATATTTATGTATGTGTATATGCAGGTATATATCTTTGTGTGTATGTATGTTTGTAAGTATGTATACATATATAGTGTGTATATGTATATGTGTGTATATATTTATATGTGTGTATGTATATAAAATATCTGAGCTTAATTGTACCTTCTTGGGTGAGGGAAAGGGGAAGAAGGGGGAAAAGGAACAAAGTAAAAAGTGTACAGCAGAGAAAAAAAGAAAACCTACAGGGAAGCAAAGGAAAGATGGACAGCTCTGAATACAATGCGTAATATTTAATTATATATGCTTTCTCTAAATGGAAATTTATTGCTATATATTTTGAATCCTCTCTTACATTCTGCTGTGCACATGGCAATGATTTTTTTCTTCATATTTAAATTTTAATAGTTCACAATTATATAAGGTTTCTTTTTCTTTTCTTATTGTGTATTTAAGCTTAAAATTAATTTTAAAATACAAATAAATAATATTAAAAATATTTGTAGCAGCTCTTTTGTGGTGCCAAAAAATTGGAAATTGAGATGGCCATCAATTGGGGAATGGCTGAACAAGTCGTGGTAAATGAATGTAATGGAGTATTATTTTGCTGTAAGAAATGATGAGCAGGCTCATTTCAGAAAAGACTTGCATGAACTGATGCAAAGTCAAGTGAACAGTACCACTGTATTATATTGTACACAATAACAACAACACTGTGTGATTAACTTAGTTCTTCTCAGCAATACAATGATCCAAGACAATTCCAAAAGACACATAATGAAAAATCATATCCACATCCAGAGAAAGAACTGATGGAGTCTGAATGCAGATCAAAGCAGATTATTTTCACTTTTTTGTGTGTTTTTTCCTTTTGTTCTGTTTCTTCTTTCACAACATGATTAATAAGGAAATATGTTTTACATGATTATACATATATAACCTATATAAAACTGTCTACCATCTTAGGGAGGGAGGAGGAGAAAGAGGAAAGGAAAAAATTTGGAACTCAAAATGTTATTTAAAAAATGTTAAAAATTATCTTACATGTAAACATTGAAAAAATAAAATACTATTTTTAAAATGTTGATTAAAAAAAGATAAGATACCAGTGTACACTGGGTGAACATCTGTATGAATGACTCCTTATCTTCCCTAACTCTGGACGTCAGTTTAGTCCTGATCCAGGACCCAAGAAACAAATCCTTAGGATCAAAGATCTAAAACTGGAAGACATTTCTAATGCCATCAAGTTTAGACCCATCATTCTACAGACAAGGAAACTGAGGCCCAAGGAGGCTAAGCGACTTGCCTGTGGTAGGTAAAGAATGGCCTCAGGAGGGACAGCTCATTTAGAGGCCTATGGACCTCAGGAAACATGAAGTAATGCATATAAAGTAGGTGGCAAATGTTAACGTCATGTATAAGGTATCAGTTTTATCATGCTAAGATTATACATTTAGAACTGAAAAGAACCCTAGAGATCCAACACTTCCATTGTATTGACAAGAAAATGGAGGCCCATTAGTTAGGTAATTTGTCTAAGGTTACATGGGTTTAAGGAAGAGAGGTGGGATTTGAACCTAGGTTCTTTGATTTCAGATCTCTCTTTCCACTGAGTCATGGAGCTAGAAGGGACCTAAAAGATTATGTAGCCCGACCCCCTCATTTTACAGATGTGTTCATATCACTCCGAACAGAAGAGATCCATCAATCACTGACCCAGTCATCCCTCTGGGGTGTAATTCCCAGGGAAGCAGTAGGGTCTTTTAGCCTGGAGATGCTCTGTTACTAAGGCTGGTCCTAGCTTAACACAATGCATGTAAAGTTAAGCACCGTCCTATCTTGACTTCCTCTTCTCTACTTCCATCCTTCCCCCTTCAACATCTGGCGACTTCATTCTGTCCCCTCACTAAGCAGAGGTTCCTCCCCCTCCAGAACCCAAAATTATCTTCCCCAGTATCATTCTATGATACAGCCTAACCTCTAACTGTGCCAGTCTCTTATAAAAGAAGAGCTAATTTGATAAATTAGCCAGTACTAATGTGATAATAACATCATCTTGCCTTCTTGGCTTTTTCTCTTGTCACCTTTAATTCTTACAACCTGAAACATGCAGGGCAAAATACTATTATTCCCACTTTACAGATGAGATTATTTGAGTGGCTTGCTAAGGGGTCACACTAGTTGGGTGACAGAACAGAGACTTATAATTCCCAGGTTCGGTGCTTAATCTTCTCAGCACAGAGCAATAGCATTTAATTTTCAGAAAACCAGATGCTTTAAGTCAGAAGAGTAATGCTAAATATTGAGCAGTACTAATTGTTAAGAATTTCAGTCACTGAGTGGGCAATGGAAGGGCTGCTTTTGGATAGGCCTCTTTATTTCCCTTCAAATCTAATTAGATCTATCAGTCTAGCTCATTTTCCTTTTCCCCAAAGCTTCCTCAGGATGTGGTTTCCTAGTGTGATGCAAAGGAAAGAGTCCTAGCTTCAGTCAGAAGAAGAGGGTCCCAGTCCAAGACTGATTAACTTCCTGCCTAACCTTGGACAAATCATTTAATCTCTTCCAGGGTTTCAGCTTCCCCATCTGTAAATGAGGGGACTGGACTAGAAATCTCTGAATTCCTTTCCAGATCTAAGTCCTATGATGTTGATTTTCACCTGTATATAAATGTGGGGTTGAAAATAAGTGATTTTTCTTAGCTTTCCATACCTCTTTTGGATTTCAATTCAATTTAAAATTTTTTAAAGTATCAACTGTGTGTAAAACACTGTGCCAAGTCCTGGCAAGGTTTAGGTAAGGCAGGTGTCTGACTTCAAAGAGTTTCTAGGCTAGATAGGGGAAGTGACACATACATAAACAATTATAACGCAAACCAACACATAAAGGCCTAAGAACAACATGCTGTGTCAGGTCTGAGGGTTTCCTGAATGGAGCACCATTTGACTTAAGCTTGGGGAACAGAATGAACAAAGCATGGATGTGGGAAAATACAGGGCATATATAGGGGGTCAGTGAGTCATCCAATTTGGCCAGAATGCCAAGTATAATAAAGAGAGACAAGGTTGGAAAAGTATGATGGTGTATGATTGTGAATTACTTCAAATGCCAAGCATAGGTATTTATACTTTCCCTATTGGGCAACAGGAAGCCACTGAAATGTTTTAAACAGAGGAACAGTATAAGTTGATCTATGGATTAAAAGAAGGGATCCCATTCGCCACCCTTGAACTTCCTGATCTTTACCTGCTGGGCTAATACAGGCATCTTATGATAATACAGTTGTAGTTTAAAGGGATCTTAGAGATTATTTAATCCAACCCCATCATTTTACAGATGGGTTAAATGACTTGCCCAAGGTCACAAAAGTAGTGAGTGGCAGAGCTGGGACTAGAGCTCAGGTCCTTATGAACCCAAATACAGCTCTTTTCCCACAGCACCATGCTCTGTAGATACTACTCATGAGAAAGCTAAATGTTATTATTACAGCCTACATAACAAAAACAGAATCCTTCTACAGAATTGGACTGGCCTTGGAGGTATCTGGGCATTTGTCCAGTGTCCTGAAGGGTGGCTCATACTTTACAGGATGAAGGGTGGGTAGACAGTACAAATATCCTGCTGTCCCACCTCCTTCCTGCATCCAGGATATCTATCATCAATTCCTCCTAGCTTTCCCTTGACCTTTCAAGTTCCACCCAATGACCTGGCATCATAAAATTAGCCTGGCTTTCTGGGTTCAGGGGAGGCTACCCATAGTCTTCCACTAACATTAAAGAAGGATGCCACCTGGTGGGAGAAAATGAGTTTATTACATACTCTAATTGAACAAGCCCAAAACCATTCCAGAGCTTCAGCAAAATTATAATCCTTAACAAAGTTGGCACATACTTTTTATATTTTTAAAGAAGTTACACAAATACTATGTTAGTTTTCATTCTAATGAAGGGCTTGCTCTCTCCCAGAACGAGGAGGTCAGTAATAGCTTTTCTCATGGTATATCTAGTCCCATTGGAAGCAAGCTTGGGTAACTTTCCAAGAGCAAATATTCTCATGGGACACCCTCCTCCCTCATTCCTCATACTGAAGACAGTTCACAGGGTTTGATGGGACTGGACAGGCAGCTGAGCTTTGGGAACTCCTGATTGTCAATTCCCTCATCACTGTGTGGTAGGAAAGCAAATAATTCCATATGACCAAAAGAATAGGAGAACCCAAGTGAGCAAAACATGGAAAAAGGAACTAAGATTTCTGGGGGTGGAACCAAGATAGCAGAGCAGAACCAAAACTCAGTCAAGCCTTCTTAGGATTGCTCTCCAAACAATCTCAAATCAAATTCTGGCATGGCAGAAGCGACAAAAGGTCAGAGTGAAACATTCTTTCAGCCCAAGACAATTTAAGAGATCAGAAAGAGAGGTCTGTGACAGAGGGGACAGAGAATAATTTGGAGTCCATGTGAATGAAACACCATTGGTGGGACTAGGTGATGGCAACAAAGCAGCAGAAAAACTTTAGGACCTCTCAAATCAAAGACAGGATGGGGACCTGGAAAGTGGTCAGAAAGAAATTACAAGGGACCACAGTACCAGCAACAGACACAGGACTAGGCACCATTTGGCAGCAACACTGCCTATACCACTTCTGGATCATTGTACTAGGGCAGAAAGGAGCATTTTTGGTCAAGAGTGAATGGGAACCCTGAGAAATAACATTGCTTTTGGTAGTAAGGGAGTAAATACTGATTGCAGTCCCAAGACACTAGGGGCCCTTCCAGAGTAAGAACCAGAGTACAGACCAGGAAAAGAGGGACCACACCTCTCCCCATTTCATACAACCTTGGAGGCACTGAAAGCTCCCAAGCCCCCAGAAATAGCTCTGAAAATAGCAGTGTGAAAAAAGTCTATAGCTTGACACAGTCTTTCCCCACTCTCCATGCCAGAAACAGAGCCCAACTTCAACTCAAAGTTCAAGATTAGGAATATTGTTGAAAAATGAACAAACAAAAAAACCTGACCATAAAAAAAAATCTGTGGTGACAGGAAAGAACAAAATACAAACTCAAAAGAAGATAATAAAATAAAAAGAGTTCCAAGCAAAGCCTCAAGGAAAAAAAGTGAAGACACAAGTCCAATACGAATTCCTGGAAGAGCTAAAAAATTACTTTCAAAATCAGAATGGTAGAGAAAAATAGGTAAAGAAATGAGAGCAAAGAAAGGAAATTATTAAAATACAATTAATAGCTTGGTAAAAGAGGCGCAAAAATCTGAAGAAACTAATGCCATAAATATACAGAATTGGTCAAATGGGAAAAGAGGTACAAAAATTCACTGGTGAAAATGACTTCTTAAAAAGCAGAACTGGCCAAATGGGAAAAGGTATAAAAATCTCACTAAAGAAAATAATTCCTTAAAAATTAGAATTGAGAGGGCAGAGCCAAGATGGCAGCGTAGAAGCAGCAAGTCTTTGCAGCTCCCACACAACCACCCTAAACACCCATAAAATATGACCCCAGACAAAGTCTAGGACTCTCAGACTCACAAAAACACAGAAAATACATCTCTCGCTGAAGGCAGCTCAGCAGCAGGGGCTCATTGCGGCAGGCCGGGAGCGGAGGTTGGCCCAGCCTGAAGCCAAGACCACGGCCAGGCCCAGGGCAGTGGGAAGGAGCCGAGCTGAGCCAAGCCGAGCCGTGCAGCAGCCAGTCTGCAGGAGATAAGATCTACAGCCTCTAGCACCTCCACATCTACCAAGGCATGAAAAACAGGGATAGGAGAAGGACAGTGGCAGGAGGGGTTCATCCAGCAGGCCGGCAGGCCAGAGACGAGACCAGCCCAGTCCCAAACCACAGCCGCGGCCAGGCCAGGCCCCAGTGTGGCCAGGAGGAGCCAAGACACCCAAACCACAGTATGAGTCTATTTCAGAGAAGATCTAAAGCACCTGCCTGAGGGGATCTTAAAATCCAGCAAACCAGGATCAGAGACAGTTAGTGAAAGTGAAACTTTGAAACTTAATTTGGAGGAGGAAAAGGCGTTCAGCTAATCTGCCCCCAGGGCAAGGAAGCAGTGGGGGAAAGGAACTGCTGGAACCCGCGGCCCCCACCAGGCTGCTTCAGGGCCCCTGGCCTGCGGACCCCACAGGGGGGCTGAATCGCTTAATCAGGGCCAAGTGCTCTTGCGTTGAGCAGCCTAGATCTGGATTGTGGTCTTGGGTGATGGTCCTGGGGTGTACTTTCAGCAAGCCAAAGCTTGGGGGACTTGCAACACCCCCCTAATAGCTCCAGCAGCTGGGAAAACTCCAGCGATTTGGAACAGAGCTTCCCCCGCCCCGGAAGCAGAGTTTCACAGAGCTAAAAAAAAACAACCAGTTAATTGACTGGCCAACATGAGGAAAAGGAAACAAAATAAGAACAGCAATAAAACTCTAGAATCCATTTTTGTGGACAAAAGGATCAAAGCATGGAACGGGAAGAAGACAACCCAGTCAGAACTCCCACACCAAATGCTTCCAAGACACTTAAAGAATGCCTAGAAGCTATACATCAACTGAAAAAGGACTTTGAAAACCAAATAAGAGAAGTGGAG
>CM053596.1:123399720-123422220 GCA_028646575.1 Pseudocheirus occidentalis
ATTGAATTTGGCTTAGGGAAGAAATGGCATAAACTCTAAACTGGGCATCATGTCACACAGGAGAGGAGGGGGCATGGGGAGGAGAGGGGGGGATGACAGAGGGGAGGGCAGGGTCTGGGGGAGGGATGCTGGAAGCACACACTTCAGTAAAGGGACAAGGACAGGGTAGAGGACAGAACAAGGGCGGGGAGGGATAGGAAGGAGAGACAGATGATCACTGTCACAATATGTCCACTATGAAGATGTCCTGTATAATCACACATCCACAGCCTGTATTGAAGTGAGTGTTCTTCCAGTAGGGGTGGGGGACAAGGGAGGAATCCAAAGAATCTAGAAGTTAAAGTTCTGCAATACCTGCAACTAGGAATTAAGATATACAGGGGCTGGGATAGGGAGACCCTCCCTGCCCTACCAGAAAGTAAGAGAGCAGAGCAGGGGAGGGGCTTTACAGTGGGATTGCTGTTATAGGGGTGGAGCAGGGGCAAGACGGGGAGAAAATTTGTAATTCAAAAATGTAATGAAAATGAATAATGTAAACAAGAAAACAAATAAAAAATAAAAAAAAATTTGACGCTGAGAAGTTAAATGACTTGCCCAATGTCATATAGGCAGAATTAACGCCTGGATCCTATGACTTCAAATCCTTTGACCTTTTCACTATACAATGCTGCCTAAATCTTTCTGTCTATCTAATCACCCATCCATTTATCATCTGGGCAGTTAAGCGATGCAATGGATAGAGCACAAGGCCTGGAGTCAGAAAGACTCATCTTCCTGATTTCAAATCTGGTCTCAGACACAAGCTGTGTGACCTTGGGCAAGTCACTTAACCCTGTTGGCCTCAACTCCTTATCTATAAAATGAGCTGGAGAAGGAAATGGAAAATCACTCTAGTATCTTTGCCAAGAAAACTCACAAATAGAGTCATGAAGAGTCAGACACAACTTCATTGACTGAACACTAACAACAGCAGCATTTATCATCTATCATCCATTTACCTATCTATTTACCTATTTTTTGTTATCTATCATCTATCTCTCTCTGTCTCCCTCTCTCTCTCTCTCCCTCTCTTTCTCTCTCCCTCCCCTCTGTCTCTGTCTCTCTCTCCCCCTCTGTCTCTGTGTCTCTCTGTCTCTGTGTCTGTATCTGTCTCTCCTCTGTCCCTGTTTCTGTCTCTCTTTCTCTCTCTGTCTCTCTGTCTCTCCCTCTCTCTGTCTGTCTGTCTATCTCTCTCTCTCTCAGTGTCATGTAGAAAATAGAGAGCCAACCTCAGAATCAAGAAGAACTGAGTTCAAATATGGTCTCTGACACAGTGGCTTTGTGACCATAACCTTTCATTATCCTACATTGCTGTCCAAGACTGTAAATATTAGAGAAGATGCCAACCTGCATGAGTATAAGAAGTTCCTTATTCATAACTTTCTTACATTCATATCAAAGGTTCAGTAATATATGTGCACATAAATATGTAAGCATAAATATATTATTATATAATGTAATATATTACATATTTATAATTATTAAACAATTGTTTGTGTAACCAGTTTTTGAAAGAGATCTGATTCTGGGATAAGAACTCACTATTTGACAATAATTGCTGGGAAAAGTGGAAAATAATATGGCAGAAACTGGGCATACACCAATGTCTCATACTATATACCAAAATAAAGTCTAAATGGATGCACAATCTAGATATAAAGACTGATACTGTAAGCAATCTGGGAGAGCAAGGAATAGTTTATCTCTCAAATTTATAGAGAAGGGAAGAATTTATGATGAAACAAGAGATAGAGAGCATTAAAAATGCAAAATAGATCGTTTTGATTACATTAAATTGAAAAGATTTTATACAAATAAAGCCAATGTAACCAAGATTAGGAGGGAAGTAGAAAATTGGGAAAGAATTTTTATAACCAGTATTCTGATATAGGACTCATTTTTAAAATATACAGAGAAATGAGTCAAATTTATAAGAATACAAGTCATTTCCCAATTGATAAATGGTCAAAGGATATGAATAGGCAGTTTTCAGAGGAAGAAATTAAAGATATCTATAAACATATGAAAATGCTCTAAATCACTACTGATTAGAGAAATGCAAATCAAAACAACTCTGAGGTACCACATCTCACTGATCAGACTGGCTAAGATGACAAAACAGGAAAATGATAAATGCTGAAGAGGATGTGGAAAATTTGGAACACTAATGCATTGTTGGAGGAGTTGTAAACTGATCCAACCATTCTGGAGACCAATCTGGAACTATGCCCAAAGGGCTATAAAAAAGCACATATCCTTTGATCCAGCAACACTACTTCTAGGGCTGTATCCCAAACAGATCATAGAAGTGGGGGAAGGACCCATATGTACAAAAATATTTATAGCAGCTCTTTTTGTGGTGGCAAAAAAAATTGGAAATCAAGGGGATGACCATCAATTGGGAAATGGCTAAACAAGTTGTGATATATGAATGTAATGGAATACCATTGTGCTGTAAGAAATGAGGAGTAGACAGACTTCATAATAACCTGGAGAGACTTATATAAATTGATACTGAGTGAGGAGAGCAGAACCAGGAGAACTTTGTACAGAATTACAGACACATCATATCTGTGATGAGTGACTTTGATAGACTGGGCTCCTTTCAGCAATGCAAGGTTAGAAGACAACTACAAAAGACTCATGATGGAAAGGGATATCCACATCCAGAGATAGAACTACAGAGTCTCCATGTAGACTGAAGCAAACTACTTGCTCTTTCTCTTTTTTGTTTTGTTTTGTTTCTTCTTTCTCATTGATTGTTCACTCCATTAATCCCTCTTTACAATGTTGAATGTGAAGGTATTTGTAGAATCTATATCTGATTGTATGCCACCATGGGGGGGGGAGGAGAGAAAATCTGAAGCTCAAGGGATTGTGGAACTGAATGCTGTAAACTAAAAGTAAACCAATTTTTAAAATTTTAAATAAAATAAAAAGAAGACTTTATGGTAAAAAAAAAAAAAGAGAGAGATCTGGGAGACATTTTCAGACCTGGGCTATGTGGGTTTCTCTTAGATGTAGTTCTCAATAGATTGGTTTTCTTTCCTCATCTAGGTTGTGAATCTCTCTGTCTCTGTCTCTCTGTCTCTCTGTCTCTGTCTCTGTCTCTGTCTCTCTGTCTCTCTTTCTGTCTCTCTGTCTCTGTCTCTGTCTGTCTGTCTGTCTCTCTCTCTCTCTCTTTCTCTCTCTCTCTTTCTCTCTGTCCCCACACGCACACAGCAAGCTATCTCAGTTTTCAGTAGCCAAAATGAAACATTCACCAGACTGTGCTGGAGGTCTCCCCTTCCTGCCCTATTCTCTGTCAGATTAGGGCAGTAGCTGATTCCAAAGAATATTCTGTTCTATAAACTTGCTTTTTAAATGACTCTAGCCCTATACACAACTGTCAGGTTTTCATTAGTAATAATTTTTATACATTTTTGAAAAGGCAATCCTAAATTGGATGAGAATCTTTCTTCCTTCACCTTAGGCTAAAAATGAATCAGAGCATCATTTGGATATCTAGACAAGGCTGGTCTGTTGGGACATGTAGACTCATTTACTCCTCCTTCCCCCAAACACTGGGGTGGAGTTGAGGGCAGGGAATAGGGACTAGGTACTACTTGGTAGGAAGAGAAAAAGGTGTGGTTGGTCCTGGCTGGCAAGGCCCACATTCCAGAGTTTGGGGGTCAAAGGAGAGAGGAATTTTTTTTTCTCTTCAGGCTTTACATTTTACCTCAAGCCTATATCCAAACAGGTACCCAATGAGATACTGGATAATATATATGTATATATGTATAATATAGTTATGTAATCAAACCTATTTTCTACCTATCTAGTTATTACTTTCTCTCCTTCTCCCAGTTAAATTTAAGTTCCTTGATGAAAGAGGGTCTTTTTTCTCTGGGTATTTGTTTCTTTTCTAGTTAGCACAGTGATTTGTCTTGAAATAGGAACTTAATATTTTTTAAATTGAATTGAATTGGAACCATCACAAAAGAAGTGACTAAAATTATCTCCTTTGCTCCACCAAGAGAAATCAGAGAAGGAATAGAACTGATCCAGTCCTCACACAAGGGGTACTTGTTTTCAGATGTAAAATAGTCTACAGAGAAGTGTCAGCTGAATCCTAACAACTTATGGTCATCACTAGGCAGAACTGCAAGAACTTTCCTATCACATTCAATCTGGTTCTTCTCTGAATGCATGCAAGCAGGTGTTTCTTGAGGAATGAAAGAAGAGGAACCATTTCTTCATCTTCTTTTGATGCTCTGACCTGAGATTGAGTCTAAGCTCATCCAGACTGGAAGGCTGGTCAGTTGCTAGTGAGATACTTTGTGGGTGCATGTGGAGAGGAGGACAATGCCTTAGAATTGCACCCAGAATGTCAGAGCAGGTCCTCAGGGAACATTCAATCACTTGCAGTGATGGCCACCAGCCTCTAGCCAACCTAGAGATGTTTCTTTGCATCCCCAGCCCCTAGCACAGTGACTTGGATACAGTAAGTAAAATATATGTTTATTGAACTGAATTAAATCATGGAACTGTTGGGGAGAAGATGCGCAGATGGTGAGGGAATTAGCCCTTTAAAGCCATCATTCCCTCAGCCACTGCATAGAGAAATTGATTCAAATACCTGATACTTACTAGTTACATAATATGACCATGGCTTTTGCTATAGAACTAGGTCCTACCTTTGTTCACAGCAATTTCTTTTTTAAAACTATGTTCCCTACTACAGCACACCAGCTCTCTGGGAGGGGAAAACTGGGTACCTGCCAGTCTGTCTTCATTGGTAGAAAATCAACTCCCCAAAAGAAATTGAGGAGATGACTAGGAGGGCCCTCCTCAATTGGGGAAAGGGGAGGAGGACTCCTTTTGAGAGGTGCCTCCAGCTATGCACATGGTAGACTATGATTCTTTAAAGCTCACCTATTCTTTTAATTCCATTGGTATCTACCAATGTAGTGATATGAGGAAGCTGAAATACAAGGAAACTCAGACCTAGGACTTGACAATTATGGAAATCATTCTTTGTATGCAGATAATCTAGCACTAATACCATCATGTTTCCCAGAGTAAATAATTTCCCTCCCAGTCATTGATTATACTTACCTATAATTTATAAATATTAATCACTCTTTGCAAGCTGGAGAGGCCAACCAGGAATTATTAATTATCAAAGATCAGTTGAACATCTAATACTTGCCCAAAGAACTTTTCCCTTCCCCCCCCATAGGATTGTTCAACATGAACACAATTTGACCAGTGTTAGAAAAATCTCTAACCTTTCTCCTCCACTCTGAAAGAAGAGTGCAGGTTTTCTCCTTGTTATACAAAGCAAAGACAAAAAGATCAAGGATGACTATTTCACCTGCGGATTTACCCCAAGTATTTCTTTAAAAGCATGTTTTCCCTGGGCATGAACATTTTTTTTTGTTTGCAAACATCTGAGTGAAAATTCTCAGACACAGTTTATGAATACAGTAAGATCCTGCTGTGTTCTGGTCTCTCAAAATGCCTGTTTTGACCCTGTAGAGTTTTGTGTGCCTTACTGTTGGAGAAATGATTAGAAAATCATCCCCTGAAGTGAGATTCCACTGAGTGATGTCAGGATAAATAAAGACCATTCTAACAGAGCAAGGGGCTGATTGAAAAGAAGTGGGTGGACATGGAAAGCAAGGTTTTCACACCCATGATAAGTGAATAAGGAGAATATTCTGAACAGGTCAGCTTGTTAGCAGCTAAGGTTTCCTGAAGGGCAAAACACACACGCACACACACACACACACACACACACACACACACACTCAGAGCATTTAGAGTAGTAGAGGGCATCTAGAATACCCACTAGGGATTCTGATAATGAAAATGCCTTTGCAGTTAACACGGGAAAGCCTCCGCTTTTGACAAAATCTCAGTCAACCACACAAATCCCTGTCTAAAAAGGGGGGGAGGGGCGCGGACCTGGCACAGAAACAAGAATAAAGAGAAATAAGCGACCGGAAGACACCCGAGAAAAACATAAGAACCTCACTTTAGGGTCGCAGCTCCCAGACGTGTACTTAAAAACTCTAGCCTACAACCTCTTCCTCCAGTCTTCACCAATTAATGAGTTATATAGGTTGTACACCTGCCTATAGAGTGGGCTAGTACCCGGTAAGGCAGCTACAGAAAAGACACCAACAGTCCCTGCTTTCTAGTGCAGGCTCAGCACCCAACAATAGAGTAAGTTCTTGTTTGTTTTGTGTTGAGCTTGAAGTGGATTCTCTAAAGAGCTGCAATGTTTGCTTTGTCTTTAACACACAGACACACACACACACACACACACACACATACATACATCCTGACACTTTAGTTCAGCCACAAAAGCTACATGCCCAAGAAAAAAATGCTACCTCGAATCACAAGGGAAATATATCTAAGCTAAGTCAATTTGATCGACATATAGGACCGGGACATGCCAATACATACAAAAGTATTCCCTTCAGTCCCAACTCATGACCTGGCATCAGGGTCTTTGCAGAGTCTGACTCTTCGCTGGAGCTCTGGAATCGGTAAACGGGAGAAATTAAAAGACAGGAAAGAAAAAGACAATGCCTTCATCCAATAAAGGATGAACTTACCCAACTCATCTGTGTTGAACTGTGCTCCTGTGGATTCCGCAAACTCACTGTCTACAGGAGGAACGAGAGAGGAAAATAAAAATAAAATAATAATTTCTCAAAAAGACTCGCAATGATTCATTCAGTCGGTGACTCAATTAAGCCAGCATCAGTAAAACTGCTTTGGGTTCTGCTGAGAACTTGTTCTGGTTTCCCTGCCTTTTGGGTCGCTGCTCTCCAGGGCACACCTGGCTCGGACAGTCTGATCTCCCGGGAGCTTACGCTTGCCAGTGAAACTTCAGGTCAGCCAGAGGAAAGACCAAAGCATCCTCCTGGAGCAGAGAAAGATACTGCCTGCTTGTTCCTCTGGTCTCTACAAACTTTCCGAGAGTCGATTTGCCAAGCACCGGGTAGGGCATCCAGCAGCTTGACTACTTCGTGATCTCCCCCTCGCCCACTGGCTTGAGGCAGAAGTCCTCACATCCCAGCCAGGAGCTCTACGATGACATCGTCCAGCTTCCCAAAGCCCCAAAGTTTCATCCTGAGCAATTGGATATCGTCAGCGCGTGGGGTGAGCAGTGAGCTCCCACATCACCTGCCCACCTGGACTTACACATATAGACTAACACATTCCCCCGCCTGAGTGTGACGAGGGAAGGTGTGGAGGGATAGATGGAGGGATGGAGCCCCTCTTGCCTCACAGACCCGCCTCCTCCTGGTTGCTAGGCGACCACAGCAGTCATGTTCTAGAAATGCATTAGACATTACCTCCCAGTACCCTGTTGTAGGGTTTTCTTCCTCTCTATTTTCCCCTTTTTAAATTATTTATATAACAGGAACACAGCCATTTCTTTTATTTAAAAAAAACGTACCCCATTTGTTCTGTAACAGAAGTCTGTCTTCCTATTTTATGCTCAGTAAAAACCTTGATTTTTTTTCTTCCCCCACCCCACTCACACAACCTTTCCAAAGGAGAAGGACTTTCAGAGATGGGGTGAAGAGACTCTCTGGAGAAACATTTGCTATCTCCCTCATATACTGGAACCAAATTTGAACATTCTTATTCCTGTAGATAGCTCCTAAAAGAGACCTCAAGAGATTCTTTGACCCAGCCTTTCTGACTTTAAAACATGTTATCTCTAAGTTACAGATGAGCTAACTCAGGCCCAGGAAGGTTAAGTCAGACTGGGTATGGGTCTTGTCAATAAATATAACAGAATTCTATGATCCCATAGAAAATTACAAATAGGAGGAATTCAGAGGAACTTGAAAAGACTTGAATGTAATATAGAATGTAAGCTCCTTGATTCCATTTTTGTCTTTATAAGCCCCTAAGACAGTGTCCTGAACAAAAGACATGCTTAATAAGATGCTTGTTGAATTAAATTCACCTAGGTTGAGTTAACCTTCCAGGTAGGAAGTAGTACAGTTGAGACTAGCTTAGACCTCCTGAACCCAGTACAGCCCTCCTTCTACAATATTACTAAAGTACCAGTCTCAAAAATTTAGATTATAAAAATAATAGAGGAAGGAAACATAAAATTCCACTAAAGTCCAACTCTGGTGCCTTATTATGCCATGCAGGTTTATCAAATATTATGACAGTGGTTGATATTGTTTGGTCCAGTGATACCCTAATTATGACAACCAGAATTATATCTCTAAAGAAGGTCAAAAACAAAAGGAACGGTTCCAAATTACCAAAATATTTAGAATGGCATTTTTTTGGAATCATGAAAAACTGGAAACAAAGTATGTACTCATTGACCAGTATATCAATGAAATGGAGATTTCCAAGTACTCTAAAAAAAGAATGCCATATTAAATCATGATCAAAAAGTCCAAAGAGAAACTTCAATAATTTCCTTCCTTCAGTTAGGGAATGAACAGAAAGATAACCAGAAGAGGAGTCTTGCCAATGAATGTAATAGAATTCTATCATTCCATGGAAAATGGCAAACAGGAGGAATTTAGAGGAACTTGAGAAGACTTGCATGTAATATTGAATACAAGTTCCTTGGTTCCACTTTTGTCTCAGCACCTTAGACAGTGTCATGAAAATAGAGGCTCGTAATAAGTAATAAAGTACTCATTGAATTAAATTTGATTGAATGAATATAAGATGTAATGATAAGCAGTACAACAATCAGAACAACGAGAACATACTCAATGACCACAGTAATGTAAAGGAAAACAATGCTAGGATCATCAGAATTTGTATTAATATAATTACAATGAAATTGGTATTGACATGGATGAAAAATGAAATACACTTCTCACTTCTCAGTAAGAAGAGAATGGGTGTTGAATCCTGAGTTTACAGTCAGACATCATCAATGCGTCTGTTTTGATTAGCTGTTTTTCTGTTTCAAGAAGAGATTCTTTGGAGGAGGGAAATCTCAGTCACGTAAAAAGCATAATGCAATGTCTTCTTCAACTAAAATTATGTCAGTGCATCACCAGTTTTGGTAGGACTGACCAAGATGGGAAAAGTGTTGGATGTGGTCCCACTGTATTTGTCATTCAGAGACCAGTCCAACTAAAACTGACCACTATATCATGTTTTGAGTGGGTGGGTTTTTCATTTGGTTGGTTGGTTTTGGTCATAACAACTCATAAAAAGCATCTACTAAGGCACAGAAAAAAATGTAATCTCCAATACTGAAGATGCATTTACCCTGATGAAATTTTGGATCCTTGATGTTTTAAAATATATGCATCCTAATGTGATTTATACCACACTGTGGAAAATTTTTCCAATTAGCTCTCGCCCTAACCCCAGGTCAGTGTCCCAAATCATTTGGGCAAACACATCCTGTATCTTTTGTTTTTTCTCCCTGGTTACTTGACTAATTGCTATGTTCCTGCCTAGTTTTGGATGCCCTGGCCATGGTTCATTGTGACCCAATGTGAGGACACTAAATTAAGAGGGTAAAAGCTGAAGGAGGAAATATAGAAAATACCATCCCCCATCCCCTCCACCCTCTGGAGATCACTAGCCTGAGAGAATCAATGCTCTTTGTGCCACCTGTGTCTCTAATATTGAAGGTTCTAGGGACCAGCTATTGCTGACAACCCCTAGACATTCAGTTAGTTCCTGCTCTTATCTGTGATATTGTGTACCCATGTTGATAGATTTAGAGTCAGTGCCCAATTTTCCTACTGCCAGACTTCTGCTTCTTAAATAACTCATAGAAGGAAGAAAAAGAAGTTTATCCATGATGGAAAAATATGACCAGGGACTCTGGATATGGGGCTGTCTCTATGTATTTATTGCTGGGCTCTCTTCTTCAAATGCCTTTCCCCTTACTTCACCTCTTTATTCTCTTTCTACAGCATAAAGATCTGACATAGGATTGAATGCAGCTGGATAAATATTTGGGCAAATGGCAATCTATTCCTTACTCCTTTATTCACTGAGTTATACTGACTCTGGAAAGTAGGTCAGACAATATCTGGCACATAGTAGGTATTTTATAAATGCCTCCTGATTGATTGGCTGTCTCTGAGGAAATCAGACTCTATCCCAAAATAATAGAACTATATCCCTGAATCAGCCTTGAAACCTAGGTAGTATTCTGGACCATATCTAGACTATGTACGAATAATTCTTATATCAAACCTACTCTTTAAGTGTTTTATTTATCTAATGGCCTTTTAGAATGAGATATTCTTCCCCCTCTTACTTTGAGGTAGGGAAGAAGAGGGATGACTGAGATATTAAGGGCTCTGAATGATGATGAGAGAAAGACGACAAGTATAGTTGTTTTGGTTCCCCCGCCTCGAAAGCTGGAAAAAGGGACTTAAAGATGATGGAAGGAAGAAGTTGCATAGAACCGGGGCCCTTAGGAAAACCCAAGAATTTTGGAGCTCCTAGGAAGGGAAAAAGAAACAGTGGGGTGAAGATTCTTACTATCAGCTGACTGATTGCAATTGTTAACCCACAAGGAACGTAATTATGAGAAGTTAAAGCCTTGTCTGGCTCACTGACCTACTTTCGGAGTGATCTGCTAGGATACCTCTTAGAATTTTGTTGTTTCCCTGATTGTGTCAGTGCTATTTGGAACTGTTAAATTTATTCCCTTTCTATTTCTTCCCCTTCCCCTGCCTCATCATTGCCTGGTGAATTGGCATTGCTTACCCTTAAATCTTACTTATTTATTGTCTATTATTTTTTTAATAGACTTTGTCTCTAGAAGTTGATTTTCATTGCTTTGTGAGCAAATATTTACTATAAAGGATTTAGTTGAACACACAGCTAAGGAAGGACCAAAGTGAACCCATGAATCCATAGCCCTGGGCTTAATCCCAATTTAACTATCTTTCTCTCTCCATCTCTCTTTGTCTCTGAGTCTCTGACTTTGTTTCTCAGTCTTTGTGTGTGTGTGTGTGTGTGTCTGTGTGTGTGTCTGTGTCTGTGTGTGTCTGTGTCTCTCTGTATCTGTGTAGAGGAAGCCAGCTCAGGGTTAGGGAAGTTCTTAAAGGCAGTTATACCTAATAAAGGCAGGAATGTGAACCAAGGAAGAAATAGGTACCTTTGCTTTCCTTTTGTTCTTTTTCTACTTCATTTGCATATGAATCAGAGAGTCTCTTGGGAACAAAGTGAGTTTGGTAGCTCCCCCCTTTAAACAGCTCCTGGTAGCTTAGAGGAGTCTCTGATTTGGGTCTGAGGGCACACAGTCTTCACTGGGCAAGCCAAAGATGTTCTCTGAGACTTAGTTCACTCATCTGTAAAAGGAAGAGGTTGAACTAGAAGGCCTCTCAGGTTCCTTCTAGGACTAGATCAATGATTCTATGATTTGCTTCAGAGTTTGATTAAATGTCTCTTGTTTTAGATATATATGTCTTCTGGCTGGCTGATAAAAGTAAACACATTAGTGGGGGTTCATAAGTTATGATTTAATAGCTGTTCAACGTTAGGGTGCTACCAGCCTGGAGTAGCTCTTCTGGAATTACATAAAAGGATCAATACCCAGACATATGGGGGTTAAATGGGTTTGGGGGGGCTAACCTGGGAACCTAACTATATGTGTATGTGTATGTATACACACACACACATATTGCTTCTACAGAAAAACATTTTTCAAATTCCAAATGAACCTTTGTATGGAACCTATTCTTAATGTGATCACTTGCATTCTGTTAATTTGTGAGAATGCTGGGGATATTGATGCTGAGTGGGGAAGATAGAGCATTTGTGTGGTTGCCTGTAGTTGTTAATTATCTCCTGAACTACACAAGAGTGTCAAGACATTCTTGTGGTGCTCTCAAGAGTTGTCTGACACGGTGGTAGCTTTTGTGTTTGTAACAGAGTACTTTGATAGTAGACTGTGGTAATCAGGAGGATGGATCAAGGAAAAAGTTAACAGTTTTGTTCTGAATGATTGAATTGATGAGTGGAGTCTCATATGAGAGAGAATAATGTTATATGTAGGGTGAATGAGTCAATGCATATGTGTGAAGAAGAGTTACTTGCTATGACAGTGAAAATGTGGCTGTGCCCAGTGTGGAACCCAGTGGTTTGCGAACTCCTGGAGTAGGGCATTTGTACCTTTGTGAAAACATAAAGAATTAGTACTAGAGTTGGTAGAGGCTGGAATGCTCTGCAGAGGCTTCAGACCCTTGACAGTGTGAAGCTCTGGGTTCCAGTGTCTTCCTATGCATCAATATCAGAATGTGGGAAGCCATGAGGACAGAGATTTAACCAATGCTAAATCTGACTGGGAAAGTGGTAAATGCCCAGGAATCTCTGTTTGGGAGAAGAAAATGATCCAAAGCAAAGACATAGAGGTAGCATTGGAGGAGGTTTGGTATCAGTGGGAGCGCAAGTAAGTCAACAATATGAATGAGCCATGGAGATATGTCATGCATTTTAGTAAGATTTTTGTCCAAAAATAGCTCATTTTTTATTTTAAAAAATGCTCCAATCTTTGGCACTTAAAGGATTAAACTTCAGCTATTCTTTTAGAACACTTCATTCCC
This sequence comes from Pseudocheirus occidentalis, assembly GCA_028646575.1. NCBI lineage: Eukaryota > Metazoa > Chordata > Mammalia > Diprotodontia > Pseudocheiridae > Pseudocheirus > Pseudocheirus occidentalis. The sequence continues at coordinate 123,412,329 of CM053596.1, forward strand.
CAGTGATAAAGGAGACACTGTTTTATCTAGAAGCATTGGGTATGTCTCTGGGATCAGATTATTTGTGCATTTAATTCTTCCCCCCAGAAGGTTGAACACTTTCCTCAGGTGGAGAGAGAAAGGAATGTGCACCTTCCTTAGAATCTCAGATTACACTCACCTGGTCTGCTGGCTATCCAACCACTGATTCCACTCCCAAAGCTTCTGTTAGGGCAGGGCAAATAAGGCAGTGGTCAGCATGTACTTTCTGTTCCAGGAGAATGCACACAGGTGGCTATGCTTTCTGGAAAATAATTCTTCCCTGTCCTACCACTCACTATAGCAATGAGAATGCCTGCTTTGGCTAAGAACCATGAGGTCAGAAGACCAGGTAATAGGAAAGACTTCTATTACCCCCCACCTTTTATACATTATATATATATATATACCTCTGTGAGCATTCAAAGCTAATGCAACCCCTTCACCATACAATTGAGGTAACCGAGGCCCAGGAAGTAGAAGATTCACAGAAGAGGATAGAAAAAGTATTCAATTTGTAATCAGAGAACTATATTCAAATTCTAGTTCTGTTCCTGCCTTCAACAAATCACTTAGACCAGTTTCCTAATCTGTAAAATGAGAAATTGGGACCATGTCAGAAGTTCTTAACCTTTTTATGTTGTGGACCTTTTTGGCAGTCTGGTAAAACCTATAGATTCTTTCTCAGAAAAAAACATCTTTAAGTGTATGAAAGTATAAAAATAAGTAATATTTTTAAAGTGAATAAAATATTTTAGGTATTAAAAAACTGTCTTGCAGACATTTAATCCCTGGTTTCCTTCTATGTAGCTCAGGGTCTGTTTCTGTAAAGGCCATATACATTTGTCAGCAGGTTCCCTCCAGCATCTTTGTTTTCCTTTCAGAACAACCCTACTCTTTACAATCCATGATGGGGCCAAAGCAAAAAGAAAGTGTAGTTGTATTCTTTCTCTAGAATGAAAATCAGACCCAGGTAATCATAGGATTACAAAGAAAACAAACAATATTAAAATACAGGTAACAAAATATATATAATTCATATATGTACATCAATGGATGGATGGATATGCATGTAATATACATTTATACATATAAATGTATATATGTATGTATGAAGACCAAGTTCACAGGTTAAGAACCCCTGGACTAGATACTTCCTAAGTTCCTTTCTACCCCTACAGCAGTGATCCTAAGTAACAGAGCAAAGATTCAAGCCAGGTCCTCGGACTCCAAATCTGAGGTTATTTCTATTATATCCTCCTGTCTTACATTGCCTCAATGCTAACCATACCAAAAAAAGTGTCTGTAGGAAAGGTTATATCTAGGTTGTCAAGGAACCAAAATTACAAATGAGGAATATCCTTAAATCCAAAAGCACGTAGTATTATCTGACAAATACCATCTATTAAAACATAATAGTGGTTACAACAAGTCAAGGCGTGGGCCAATGTCTCCCTCCCCACCCCCAGTGTGCCTTCTGCAATTTGGTAGACCTTTTTCTTCCCTTCTCAAGAAACCTTTTTCCATCATCTCTGCTTATCATTTTATGGTTGTGAAATTAAATGCAAAACCAAAGTGGGGAATGGTAGGCAAAGTGATGCAGTTTCAGGATGGTGTGAAGCCAGACTGACATTCACAAACTATCTCCTCCAGCATCCTGAGGCAGCTGGGGTCAGCATTCGAAGAGAGAAGAACAGAGCAAAGGTAGGCACAGCCTCTTGTCTTCTATTATGGCAGCAACCAGCTGTCTCACTGTTCTTCTTAGCAGTTGGTGGGGGTGTTTTGCCTCTTGCTGCCAAGTCAATACCCTTGCCAGATGTAGAGTCAAGAGGAAACAGTTTGCTGCCTCCCTCCCTTCACCCCTTCCTTTGGGAGGATGGTTAGAGCTATTTCAACAGGGGTCATAACCTCAGGGGTCCAAATTCAACCTGTTCTCCTCCTTTTGTCTATTCTACCCAGTTCTGTAACAGACAAACAAATGATATCCAGGGCAAAAAATGTGACCTTAGGTAAGACATTTCGAAAAGAAATCCAGCAGAGTTCAACATTACTTTTAGGGTTTGGTGGCCCCAACAGATAAGATCATGGTACCCTCTCTCTTGGTGCTCTCTATTGGGCTTAGGGTCTGCTTCTGCAAAGGCCATATACCTCTTATAGCAGGATCTCTCCAGCTCCCTGTTTTCCTTCCATTTATAATCCTACTCTTACCAATCCATCATGGGTCAAAGGAAAAAGGAGGCATAGCTACATTCTTTCACTGGAATGAAAGCCCAGAATCAGGTAACTTAAATATTTTGTGTCTTCTAAGAGAAAGTGTACTTACACATAATAACAGTTATCTATAACTAGCCTGGAAAAAGTCACTCTCCTGAGCCAAAAATAAAGAAAAATGAAGAAAAGGTTCTACCAACCAGGGAGCATGCCTGCCAAGGATTCATTCCTGCAAGCCTAACCAAAAATATCACAAGCAAGTTTCATTTTATAAATCCCATTTAACAACGCAGAAAAGATCATCCATGCAACCCAGGAGTTATAGAACTACACAAAAGTGTCTAATTGCCAGGCTTCCTCCCACCCCCCAGAACTGCTGCCATCAAACAGCACAGAGAATGGAGGATTCAAAGAAATCCTAACTCAATACTAGGCCAAAAGGAAAATAAATAAGGGGAAAACTTTGACAAGATAGAGAAGTCACAAGATAGAGAAGTGGACATGAATCACAATGAAGAACCATTCCGAAAATACACACAAAAAGCATCCCTACAGAGAAAAAATAATACACTTCCAACTTAGACTCAGACTGATCTATTGAGTGAAATCAAACAAAATATCCTGTTAATAGAAAAGGCAAAAACATTTGCCACTATTGAAATCTATGACTAAAGCTTTTTTATTTTTAATCACATGGGCTGAATATGCAAAAACAACATTGCAGAGGGCATGCTGATGGCACGTTCTTCAACCTTAGCATTCTGCTGGTCTGCATGAGAATGATTTCTTTTAATAACCACAAGTGAAAGTGTGAATTTCTGACAATGTTCAAAAATGCATAAGTTGCTGAACTTGGAGTCCTAAGACCTAGATTCAAACCCTGCCTCTTATATCCTGTGTTATTCTGGGCAAATCTCTTAATATTTCTGAACCTCCAGTTTCTCATAAAACAGCATAGTTGTAAGGCTCAAATGAGAAAATATACGGAAACCACTTTGCAAACTTTAAAGTTCTCTATAAATGTCAGCGATGATGACAATGATAAAGATGATGACGTTGATGATGATGAACAGTGGATTCTGCAGCAGCATTCAAGGAGGAATGCGATGAAGTCAATTCCAACTGGTTCCTAAGAAACGGTTGTTACATTTTCAGCATAAACATTTACACCTCAAAAATTGGCAAAAGCTACAAATTGGGATGTGATTTATTGTTTTGTTGATTTTCTAGCGTGACTTAAGAAAGCAATGGAGAAAATGCTAGCGATGCAGATTCAATTTAAAAGTGTGTCATGTATACATTTTTCTCCCAAACGGCCAGTTGTTAAACATTACCCAGCACACCCCTGGCAGAGGAACTAGACTCCCATTCTACCTCTATCCCTAACTACGTCGGTATGTTCAAGTCTTTACCTATCCGGGCTTCGTTTACCTCGTCTGTAAAACAAGGGGTTTGGATTAGACGCTGCCTCAGATCCCTTCCAGCTCTAGTTGTATGCTTATAAGTCACTTTAGCAATTTGCACCTCCTTTTTCCAGCAGCTAAGTGGTTCAATGGATAGAGTGCCGGCCTTGGAGTCGGAAGGACCTGAGTTTGAATCCAGTCTCAGACACTAGCTGCGTTACTCTAGGCAAATCATTCGACCCTATTTGCCTCAGTTTCCTTATCTGTAAAAAAAAAGAAATGCCAAACCAGTATTCTTGCCAAGAAAACTCCAAATGGGGTCATGATGAGTCGAACACACCTAATCAACAAAACCATAATAACAAAATGAGAAACTTGGGCTGTGCGATATTCAAGGCCTTTACCCTCTTATGATTCAAATGTATTATCTGTTGGACGTTATATATAATAGCCATATTTTGCCAGCTCCCCAACCTCAGCGTCTGTATTCTCTGTGTGAATGTGTGTGTACTTGAAGTTCTACTGAGAAACAAAATATAGGTAAAGAAAGGTGACATTTCAAAATGTTGTCCATAAGAAATAAACAGTGACCCTTTAAAAGACACCTTTGAAAAATGCCAAAGGGAAAAAATCTTTCTGTTTATACCTCCCTGTCTTGTGGTTGCTCCAAAGATCCAGGACCAGTGGAATTCTTAAACACACCTGGCCAGCACCTGCTGGTCATGTTCCACAGACTTCTTTGAGCTAGCCCTGATGAGAGCCTTTCACAAGATTAGCCCTATACATAGGATGGATGAAAAAAAATTTCCCAAGCAGCTGCATGATTTGAAGCAAGAGAAATGTCTTAAGGCCTGCAAAGGGGGAAAATCATCCAAAAACTCACCTCAAATTATGTGGCCTATCTATGGACGGCTGAGAAGCCAGAGGAGCAGACAGACCAGTGTGTTATATAAGAATTGGGAATAACGTGGTGATTTTCAATCAAAGACATCCAGCAGAGAGCAAGGCAAAGATGAAGAGTTGCAATCCTAAGCTCTGCAAATAGAGGCTGCAACCTCTAACACAAAACAAAAGACACTTTACGTGAACAGTATAAATAAATCTGTTGGTCACATGAACATCCCTATATAGTTACAATGTGAGTATGTGCGTTGTATATGTGTACACATACACACACATATGTATGTGTGCATATTTATAGTATATTGCCTGAAGCCCAGGATGGTTAACATGAGGATACGTTGGCTGATTTCTGACATTAACCAACACAAATAGCCAAGTACTGAAACGGGGACCACTATGAAGAAAAAGGACCAGGAGCAAGACTGGTCATGATGAATAATATGGACACAACCTCAGGGGCAAAAAATATGTTCTTTTCCTAACTGTAACTATAAATTTAAACCAAATTCAGGCCTTTGCTCACTGTAAAATAAGGAATTTCTAAACCTTATATAGGAATGGTGAATAGAGTACCAGGCTGAGAGGCAAGAAGATTCATCTTCCTGAATTCAAATCTGGCCTAGCTCTGTGACCCTGGGCAAGTCACTTTACCCTGTTTGCTTGAATTTTCTCACCTGTAAAATGAGCTGGAGATGGAAATGACAGACCACTCCAGTATCCTTGACAAGAAAACTCCAACTGGGGTCACAAAGAGCTGGACACAACTGAAAACAACTGAACAAGAGCAATGAAATTCATGCAAAACTGACTCACCTATGAAAACAAATAGACATTAAACATTATTTGATATTCTGAAGGTGGTCTTAATAAGGAGTTACATTTTTACTTTTGACTACATATGTATGTGTAAGTGTATGTATCTATATGTGTGTGTTCATAAGTATATATAAGGCAAGAACTAAGCATATTTTCAAACTACTTTAGAAACAAAATTTTTATAAACTCAATTTTGTAGATACTCAGAATACTACAAATTCAAATGATAACGAGGTTATATATAGTTGTATGCTCAGGGCAGGCAATTATGGAAATTTATATTACTTACCAACAAGGACATGTGTATGTTTGTGAATGTACAAATGGAAGGTCCCATAGATCAAGACAGTAGATCATCTTTGTTTATACGGAGACAGATCCTGGCTCTACCACTTACTAACTCTGTGGTATTAGGCAAATCATTTAACGTTCCTGAGTCTCAGTTTCCTCATCTGTATAATGGGGGTAATAATAATTATTATTATTGGGAAGATCAAATGTAATAATAGATGTAAAGCATTTTGTGAACCTTAAAGGGTCATTAAAATGTCAGCTGTCATCATCATCATTATCATTATATTGTCATCATCTTATTCTCATTCATCTTTGTTTTTTTGTTTGTTTGGTTGGTTGGTTTTTTTTTTTTGCTTTTTTTTTTGGAGGGCAGTTGGGGTTAAGTGACTTGCCCAAGGTCACACGGCTAGTTTTTTGTGTTAAGTGTCTGAGGCCGGATTTGAACTCAGGTACTCCTGACTCCAGGGCCGGTGCTCTATTCACTGCGCCACCTAGCCGCCCCTATTCTCATTCATCTTAATGAAGTTCAGACAGAATGGTACTAGGACAAGTCATCTTCCTGCTATTATTCTTTCATCATACTCTAAGGCAGTGGTTCTCAACCTTCCTAATGTGGCGACCCTTTAATACTCATATGTGGGTGTATCTGCATGTGGACAGACCCGCCTGGAGATGGATAGAGGAGGTTCCTAAGGCCAGCAGAATTATGTGTTTTCTGATGGTCTTAGTCAACCCCTGTGACCCCTGTGAAAGGGTCATTTGACCCCCAAGGGGTCGCGACCCACAGGTTGAGAACCACTGCTCTAAGGACTGTTGCACAGGTGGATAAAATAGCTGCCTCCTCTCTGCCACTTTTCGTCTCAGAGAGCTGTGTCAAACAGTGAGAGGTTAAGTAGCTTCCTCAGCCAGTAGGTCAAACACAAGAGCCGAAGCCAGGCCTTCCAGTTCCAAGGCACAGGCAGCACCATATCTCCTCGTTATTGCCACTCTTATGTTGAACTAGATGATCTTCCCATTCTAAAAGAATTCTCTAATCTTATGTTCATGCATATGGATATGCAACATATTTTATACTAACTACATATTTATGTATGTATGTATATGTACAGAGAGACACATGAACATACCCTGATATAGAGATCTACAGGGTTTGCCACAGGGATGGGTGCAAAAATATCAATGAACACTCAGGGACGGAACAAAAGTGATCTGAGGTTGCCCCAAGGCCAAAAGCTCCCTAGGGCCCAGCTGCCACCCTCTGGCTACAGTACTTTGAGGATGGCATTCATGGCACAAATAATTGATGGTGCTGAAGGATAAACAATTCCCCAAAGATATATTTGCTGAAAAACACCCAGAAATACTAAGTCATATCTCTTATGACCATGTACTCTTCCATTAGCAAATTTGCACACACACACACACACACACACACACACACACACACTGTCAAAGTGAATAGGACTGTTAGGAATCCATAAAATCATCAGGAGAAAACTTCAAAGGAAGTTATTGATTAAGTTACCTAAAGAGAGAATTCTAGAAAACACGTGGTTGAAATAATGAATGAATGAAAACGCATTTATAAAGTGTTAACTATGTGTTAAAGGTCTGGGATCCAAATACAAAAGACCATACCTTCAAGGAGTTTACATCTAACTGGGAAAGATAATACATGCAGGAGGGTGGTGCCCAGGGACTGATGTTTTTGTCTAGGAAGTCATAGGAATGGTGAGTGGAATCATGAGACAACCTATTAACAAGTTCCAAGCCAATTTCCCCAGATGCCTGGGGGTGGGGGGGAGGAGTGATGAAGTGCACCCTTCTACATTTTTATCAGGGTAGGGAGAGGGAGTAGTAGGGGAATTTTCCTTTGGAGTTTCCACCTAGCCATCAGACATCTCGGGGATTTTGCTCCTGGAAATTCTGCTTGGACTAGTTTTTTCAGGTTTTCCCACCCTAATGGCATCTAGACACATACCCTGAAGACTGAGTAAAGGTAGATGTTGTGAGGAGCTGGCTTTCATTCAAGGCCTATGATTCGCCCACAAAGAATATCTCTCAGAATGAATATCCCTGAAGATACTTAGAGACAAGACACAGAAGCCCAGGCTCCCTGGGCTTTCAAGGAGTCATTCTGGTATCTTAGTAGAAATGGAAATTATGAACACATGTGGAGATAGAAACTGGAACTTAAGAGATGGAACAGCTGATATAAACTATGGTGGGGCTGGGGAGACACTAAAAGGAGATGAATATAGCAAAAAGAAGTGGGTTCAAGCCACTTTGGCTCATTTTTTGTGGAGGCTGTAGAAAGGATGACCTGAGGATCTGACTCCAAGAGAATGGTTCATGCACTGGGACAGCACCTATTTATTTTCTTTTTCTGCCTTATGGAGATCATCTACTTTCCATGAAGACAACTAAATTACCAATAATGATAATACAGATATGGAGAGAGTCCCAAACAGCCCTGGGCAGTCTGTGGGAGTGGTAAACAGACAGTGTGGCATGAAAGGCACATTAGACTCCCTTTAGCTCTAAAATTCTTTAACTGTTGGATATGTTAGCCTAGGTGAGATCCGCACATGTCAACAAGCATAATTTGTCATTCCAGTATTAATGACAAAGGATATATAGTAGATATAGTAGACTTGGAGTTAAAAGATCTATGTCCAAGGCTTGATTCTGCTACTTACTAACTTCATGATCTTGGGTAACACATTTCATTTCTCAGGGTTTCAATTCTATAAAATGAAAGAGTGTAACTAGATAATCTCTAAGGTCACTCTGTCTCTGATATTCTGTAATTCTGTGATATAATACCATTTTGTTATTCAATTCAGTTGAACCAGTATTTGTTAAGCACCTAACAGATTTTGTGCTTGATGCTGGAGATACAAAAGAAAAAGAAAAAGAGTTGAAAGCTTCTGCCCTAAAGTAGTACCCGTAATATTATGGGAAGGAGGAGGGAGGGAGAAAGGGGAGGGAGGTAGGGGGAGAGAGAGAGAGAGAGAAAAAGAGAGAGAGAGAGGAAGAGAGAGAGAGAGAGAGAGAGAGAGAGAGAGAGAGAGAGGAGAGAGAGGAAAGAGAAGAGAGAGAGAGAGGAGAGAGAGAGAGGAGAGAGAGAAGAGAGAGAGAGGAGAGAGAGAACATATACACAGACAAGTAAATATGAAATAAAAAGAAAAATAGTTTCAAAGGCTAGACACTAACTAGAGAATCAAAAGAGACATCTTGTAAGAGGCAGGACTTGAGCTGAATTTTGAAGAACCACAGGAATTCCAAGGACAGAGATGAGGAGGAAAGGTATACCAAGAAAGACAGTGACCATCTTGGGTCAAAGTGAAAAGCTGGGCAATTTAATGTTCTCTAAGAAGAATAGTTCATTTCACTGGAACATAGAAGAGTCAGGGGAAGTAATGTGTAATCATCCTAGAAAGACAGGCTAAACTGTATGAAAAAATGCTCCAAGTTACGACTAATTAGAAAAGTGCACATTAAAACAGCTCTGAGGTTCTGTCTCATGCTGATCAGATTGGCAAAGAAGACAAAAAAGGAAAATGACAAATATAGGAGAAGCTATAGGAAAATGTGCACACTAGTGCATTGTTGGTGGAGCTATGAATTGCTCCATTCATCTTGGAAAGCAATTTGGAACTATGCTCCCAAAAATCACTAAACTGTACATGGCCTTTGACCCAGCAATACTACTACTAGGTCTACACCCCAAAGAGATTAAAGAAAGAGTAAAAGGATCCATATATACAAAAATATTTTAGCAATTCTTTTTGTAGTACCAAAGAACTGGAAACTAATGGGGGGAGGGGTGTCCATCAATTGAGGAATGGCTAAAGAAATTACAGTATACGAATGTAATACTATTGTGCTATAAGAAATGTTGAAAGAAATGTTAAAATCTGGGGGAAAGTGAAGCAGAATGAAGTTAGCAGGAGAAGAATTTATATAACAGTATTGTAAAGACAAACAACTTTGAGAGACTTAAGCAGTCTGATCAAGTCAAACATGCATTTATCATTTGTGTCTACTACTCGTCAGACACTGTGCTAAGTACCAGGGATATAAAGACAGACAAAACAAAGCTGCTCTTAAGGAGCTCACAGCCTAATAGGGAAGAATACATACATGCAAACAGCTATGAACAGGCAAGCTATATACAAGATAAACTGGAAACAATCTCAGAAGAAAGGCACTAACATTAAGAAGATCAGGAAAAGTTTCATGCA
>CM053596.1:123423649-123521419 GCA_028646575.1 Pseudocheirus occidentalis
GGGGCAGGAAAGAGCTTCAGATTCCCATTACATAGGAAAGGTGGGAAAGGGAGAAGATTTTAGGGAAAGGATTGTAATAAATTTAATTTTGAATGTGTTGAGTTTAAGATATCTACCAAGACATCCAATAGATAGTTGGAAAAGAAAGCTGGAATTTAGGTCTAGATAAAGTGATCTAACCAATGCAATGACCAATTACAATTCAGAAGGATCAGTGGTGAAGCATGCTGCCCACCTCCTGACAGTGAGATCATGGATTCAAGACGTAGAAAGAGACCTACATTTTTTAGACATAGGCAATGTGAGAAGATTTTTCTTGAATATAAATATACAAGGATATTGTTTTTCTTTCTTTTCTTGAGGGGGAGGATGGGTGGGAGAGAAATCAAGTGCTTACTAACCGAAATAAATTTTTTCCAAAGAAAGGATAAAGCCAGATTGTGAAGGATCTTAAATGTTAGAGAAATGTGGGCTTTCCCCACCAAGAGGCACCAACACTTCTTAAGAAGGTTAAATGAGATGGTCCAACCTGTGCTTTAGGATTATCACTTTGGTAGCTGGTAGGAGAATGGACTGGAGTGTGGACAGGCTGAATGCAGGGATCCAGTTAAGGGGCTGTTGTAAAGTCCATATGAGAGGTGAGGAAGACCTTGATAGGGTGGTGGTCATGTTAGAAGAGAAAAGGAAACAGATGTGAGAGACATAGAGGTGAAAGCAATGAGAATTAGCAATGGATCAGATAAGGAAACTGAGAGAGTGACAAAAGAGATGGCTCCTGACTAAGAAGCAGTTTTTTCCCCCCACAGTCTTCAAACAGCAGTTATCATGTACCTAAATGGAATACTGCCATATCCTGCTTAATCATGAAAATACACATTGGGGTGTGGAAGGGATGGCAGGGAGGGGGGGTGCAGTAAATTTCTTGGATGGAATGCTATAAATGGAATGATATTATAGCTGGTTTTGAGTGATGAAAGTTTGGCTTTGCCATAATGTATTAGTGATGCTTCTGGTTAATTACATTAGCCGAAATGCATCTAGCTCAGACTAGGCCCCTGGCTTCACAGATGCATGGCCTAGTCGGACTTCTGCACAGATCCACCAGAGACCCAAAAGACAAAAAAACTCATTCTCTTGACCAGTGGCTGTTTCCCCCCAAAGGGAAACACACTCAAATGCAAGGCCAGCAACCAGCAAGGGCAGAGATCTTCAGGTTACCAGGTCTGGCACAAACTCCCTCACTTTTATCCACATACAGACACAATAACTCCTCAATAACTCTGTCGTCCGCGTGAGAAAGGCTAAACTGGCCAGTGGAAAGGCTTCCCCCATGCTAATTGATGATCATTCCTCCAGCCATGCTTCACTTTTCACTGGGCCATCATATTGATGCTTTCTCCTGCCACCATCTCTTCTCCCATTGGTGGTGAGCTCCTCAATTTTTGAGAAAGGGCCAAGACCCGGCATGCCTCCCTCTCTGAACTTTGTCGCCATGCCTCTATTGCCAGTGCTCCCCCTCCCCTTTCAGCTCTATTCTATGTGTCTTCTTACCATTAGAATGCAAGCTCCTTGAGGCCAGGGACTGTCTTTCTTTTTGTATTGGCATTTGTATCCCCAGTATTAAGCAAAGTGCCTGACCCATACAAAGTACTTAATAAATGTTTTCTGACTAGACTTGACTTGACTTGTAGCAGAAACTGTGCAGCTTTCCAGGTGGAAGTGTAGGCTGATCTCTGGGAGTGGCTACAGCATTTACAGGTGGGAGGTTGTTTATAAGCTTCTAAAGTGCATCCTGAGCCCTAGAGCTCTTAAAGGCCTAGGCTTGGGGGGGCTGCACTCAGCGGGCAGCAGTGAGGGCTCTAAGCCGTTGGCAGGCTCACACAGAGAGTTTGGTCCTAAGCTTTAGGAGTAGTAAGTGGCATGCTTGGGATCAGCTAAAGAATGCTTTAGTGAAAGAGAAAAAAAACAAGCAGAAAGGTAGCTCTAGAAGGATATTGTTCCTCTGTGGCTGTTATTATCACTAAAAGCTGTAATAATAACCTCATATTTGTGTTATGTGTTTAGCTTTCTGAAGTATTTTACAACCATTAATTATCTCACTTTATCTTTAAAATACTTATGTGAGCTGGGTAAAAGCAGGTGTTATTTTCCCCATGTGAAAGAGGAGGAAATTGCCAACAGGGTGGTACAGATTCTGCAAGAAGGTAAGGTCTGTGGGGCAAGGAAGTCCTAAGACCAGAAAAGCAGAGGTTGGCCGTGTGGCCTTGGCTAAATCATTGAGCTTTGGGGTGCTTATGTTTTCATATGATCATAAGATTTTAGATGTAGAAGGGACCTTGGAGATTCTAGTCCAACTCCCCCATTTTAACTGATGAGGAAACGGAAACCCCAAAGCACAAAGTGGCTTACCTAAAGTCACCTAGTGAGTTAGGGCAGCTAGGTGGCACAGTAAACAGAGCGCTGGGCCTGAATTCAGAAAGAAAGACCTCAAATCCAACCTTAGACATTTACTAATTGCATGAGCCTGGACAAGTCACTTAATCTTGTTTGCCTCAGTTTCTTCATCTGTAAAATGGAACCACAAGATGGCACAGTGGGTAGAGTGCCAGACCTGGAGACAGGAAGACTCCCTTTTGTGCATTCAGATCTGGCCTTAGACACATACTAGCTGTGTGACCCTGGGCAAGTCATTTAACCCTATTTGCCTTAGTTCCTCATCTATAAAATGAGCTGGAGAAGGCAATGGCAAATCATTACAGGGTCTTTGCCAAAAAAATTAAAAAACAAAAAACTCAAACAGGGTCACAAAGAGTTGAAAACAACTCAACAACATCAACAATGGTGACAATAAAAGTAACCATCTCCCAGGGTTGTTGTGAAGATCAAATTGTAAAGCACTTAGCACATGGGTGTTACATAAATGGTAGCCAGCATCAATACCGCCATCGTCACCAGTGGCAGAGCCAGGCGCCTTCTCGCTTTTCACCACCCACCGTGGGGCTTCTCCAATACACTTAATGGCCAAGTCTTCCATTCACACAGACAGCGTCCTACAGACAACAGAATCTTATGACTTTTCCTGAAAGTGTCTTTTCTGATGAATGAAAAGCTGAATCATGAAGAATGGTCCAGCAGTGCAATAAGAGACCCTCTCAGCCCTCATAGAAGGCTGTTTCTAAGGAGTGGTTCAGGGACACACACATGTACACACACACACACACATATACACAGAGTCACATATATCATATATGTACATCTATAATATCACATGTATCATGGACAGCTAGGTGGCACAGAAGATAGAACACCAGCAGTGGGGTGAGGAGGATCTGAGTTCAAAACCAGCTTCAGGCATTTACTAGCTATATGACCCTGGACAAGCCACTTAACCTTGTTTGACTCAGTTTTCTCATCTGTAAAATGAGCTGGAGAAGGAAATGGAAAACCACTCTAGCATCTTTGTCACAAAAACCCCAAATGGGATCAGGAAGAGTTGGTCATGACTGAATAGACTGAACAACAAAAACTTATATAATTCTTTGTACCATATATATGTATATATTTCTCTTCAGATGCTTATGACTCTTGGAAATAGTAATAGTACTAATAACAGCAGGGGCAGCTAGGTGGCGCAGTTGATAGCGCGCCGGCCCTCATGTCCGTAGGACCAAGATTCAAATGCAGACCCGGTCATTTTACATTAATTGTGTGACCCTAAGCAAGTCACTTAACCTCAATTGTCTTGCAAAAAAAAATAATAACTCATTTTTACATAGTGACTTGAGATTTACAGAATTTTTTGTTTTTATAAATATTACCTCACTTTATCCTTACAACTAGATCCTATTGTAACTAGAAGCTAGTTCCTATTGTAACTAGATCCTATTCTAGATCTAGTTAGATGCTAGATCCTATTGTAACTAGAAGCTAGATCCTATTGTAACTCTTGTTTTAGGGATGAGGAAACTGAAAGTCAAAGGTTAAGTTTAATGGTCATACAGCCAAGACATGTCTGAAACTGGATTTGAACTCAGATCTTCCTGCCTCCAGGTCCAGTATCCTGACCACTGCACCACCAGCTACCTAGGTTGTTATTATTACCTACATTTTGTACTGATAGAAACTGAGGCTCGGAGTTTAAATAACTCACCTGTATGGTACCATACAGCCTTAAAACAAAGCAAAACAAAAAACTAGAACAATGGTTTCATTGAGGTAGGGAGCTTTTGGTGACAAATTCCCTCTACCAATGCAAGCTGGCACCTTCTCTGAAAGACAGACTCTAAAACTGTCTGAGGGCAAGTGACTTTCCAAGAGTCACACAGTCAACAAGTGACAGAATAAGATTCTGACCCCAAGGCCAGCTCTCTGTCCACTGCCACCTATCCCTTAATTAGATCTGACATGTTTTCCATAAAAAAAAATGCTATAGGGGCGGCTAGGTGGCGCAGTGAATAGAGCACCGGCCCTGGAGTCAGGAGTACCTGAGTTCAAATCTGGCCTCAGACACTTAACACAAAAATCTAGCCGTGTGACCTTGGGCAAGTCACTTAACCCCAACTGCCCTCCAAAAAGCAAAAAAAAAAAAAAATGCTATAGGACAGGTCAGGCAAGGATAATCAATTTTATCTTGAAGATAAGGAAACTAAGACTCAAAGTCCTTTATATAGTGTGCTTAGTCCCACAGTTATTAAGTGACAAAGGCAAGATTTTAATCCATATCTTCCAATTCCAACCCTAGACTTATTCTTTGTCTGCTTTACTAATGTTGGAACTTCTAGAACAAACATTCTGAAACTGAAGTCTGTAAACTTAAAAAATATATATTTTGATGGGGGCACATAGGTGGCACAGTGAATAGAGCACTGGCCCTGGAGTCAGGAGGACCTGAGTTCAAATCCGATCTCAGACACTTAACACCTACTAGCTGTGGGGTCTTGGGCAAGTCACTTAACCCCAATTACTCTGCCTTTCCCCCCTCAAAAAAAAACATAAAAATTTTGATAACCAGTTGTTTCCTTTTTAATCCCATACATTTTATTTGAGACAGTTAAAATCATTATTCTAAGAAAGCATCCATACACCTCACCAGACTGCCAAAGGAGACCATGGCCCTCCAAAGTTTAAGAACCTCTGATTGAGAGTTTAGTACTAGAGTCATATGACCAAAAGAGAAAAGACAGAAGGTGGATTAAGCAAGTGGAAAGCTACTCTACCTGCCCTTGAACTCGAAAAATGGTGTATTCCGGGATGAGCCAACCTATGACCTTCCTCCAAAGTCCATTTGTCAACGAGGTCCATCCTGTCAATGGAAGTCTTTTATGAGCAGCTCGTCAGACTAGTCTCCTAAAACCAGAAAGTGAACACACAAAAGAGGGAATGAATTCCTATAACTGCACTTTTAAGAAGGGTTAGGGGGATGGCTAGGTGGCACAGTGAATAGAGCACCAGCTCTGGAGTCAGGAGGACCTGAGTTCAAATCCTGCCTCAGACACTTAACACAAAAAACTAGCTATGTGACTTTGGGCAAGTCATATAACCCCAACTGCCCTACCTTCCCCCCCTCCAAAAAAAATAAAGCTAAATTAAATTTTAAAAAAATTTTTAAAGGGTTAGGGATTCTGTTAGGAATACAGTCAGTTTCTGGTTCATTAAGTTGTCACCATGTATAAAGAGCTTGTGACCATTCTAATGCTCACACTGTCTTCGGATGGGGAAGAGGGAGTAAGCTCAGCTGATATAAGCAGAAAGGTAGCTCTAGGCTGAACTTGGGACAGAGCTTCACTTACTTCTCATATCCTGTAGTAATCCGAGTCTGGGTCACAGAGTAGCACAAGCATATGACTTTGAACCTATACAGACTTCTGAGAAAACCCTACTCAGTACAACGTCATAATTTTAGAGGTACAAAGAATGTCTGAAACCTGCTGGTGCAATACCCTCGTTTTACAAATGAGGAGACTAAAGACCAAGGAAGTCAAGTGACTGCATAAGAAAAAAGAAATTCAGCACTTGAGGTGTGCTACTGTACCCCTTCTTGAGCCTCACCTGGGTTTTCTGCTTATACACCTTTCTGTTCTTGTCATTGGCCTAATTAGTGGAACACTGTTTCCTCATTGTTCTTTCCTCTTTTGGACTCCAGATTCCACAAATACTCTAACTGTAGGCCTGGGCAGAAATACCAATGCACTCGATTTGTATTTCATTCCAGCTCTTTTCCTTAGCTCCGGCAGGGAGAACGCATCCTGATGAAGCCTCCAGTGTGAATAAATTCCACATTTACTCTCTTCTACCACTCACTCTGACTTTATTGTTTCTCTGACTGTGTTGTTCTAAGATCCATTGTTTTCTCTTTACGAAAATGGAATGATGTCAGCCATCCACTTCCGAAATCATAGGATTTAATGCTGGAGGGTTCTTTAAAGACTACCCACTCTTACCTTCTCATTTTATACATAAGAAAACTGAGACCCAAAGATCCTAAATGATTGGTGCACCAATTGGTTTCCCAAGTCTCTCTTCAAGTCTCTCTATCTCTATCCTCCCATGAACTGTTCAAATTGATCCTTCTTAAAGCACAGGATTGACATCACACACCAGCACCTCCCTTTACACACACACACACACACACACACACACACACACACACACTCAATAAACTCTAGTGATGCCCTATCACCTCCAGGATCACATATAAAATCCTGTTTGGCATTCAAAACCCTTCATAACCTGGTGCCCAAACTCTAGTCTTCTTATACCTTATAGAACCCCCTACTACATAACACTCCCATTCCTGCCTGAGCATTTTCCCTGCATGTCCCCCCTGTCTGGAACTTGTCCTCCTCCTCCTCCTCCTCCTCCTCGTCCTCTTCCTCCTCCTCCTGCCAGTTTCCCTGGCTTCCTTCAAGGCCCAGCTAAAGGTCCACCTTCTGCAAAAAGCCTTTCTCAGGCCTTAATCTTAGAGCCTTCCCTCTGAGACCATCTCCAGTTTATCCTTCCTATAGCTTATTTGTCCAGAGTGGTTGCATGTTGTCTCCCCCATTAGACATTTCATTGTCTCCCCCCATTTCAAGTTTTCTTTTTACCTTTTGTTAAATCATTAGCACTTGGCATAGGGCCTCACATACAATAGGTACTTAATAAACGTTTGTTGACTTATTTGAACTGATGCTCTGTGAAGTGAGCAGAACCAGGAGAACACTGTACACAGTAACAGCAACATAGTGCAATGACTAACTTTGATAGACTTGGCTCCTCTCAGCAATGCAAGGATCTAGGAGAACTCCCAAAGACTCAAGCCATTCACATCCAGAGAAAGAACCATGGACTCTGAACTCCGACCAAAGCATATTATTTTTACTTTTATCATTGTTGTTGTTTCTTTCCCATGGCTTTTCCCTTTTATTTGGATTCTTCTTTCACGACATGGCTAATGTGGAAATATGTTTAGTATGATTTTACATATATAGCCTACATCAGATTGCATGCCATCTTGGGTAGGGGGGATGTTGAATGTTGAAAACTAAAAATTAATTAATTAATCTTAAAATATGCTAGTTGACCAACTATAAGGTCACCCAGAACTTGTAGCAATGCCCAAATCTGAACCCTACATACTTAGTCTCCAAATTCAAGGCTTTTCCCATTACATTGTAGTTCTGCTTGACTATTGTGTGTCCTTTTCCCCATTTAATATTGCTAAGTACATAGTTATTAATCAACAAACATTTTTAAATGTCTTCTATATTTCATGCACTATGCTTGATGTTAGGGATACACAGATGAAACGGTTCATTTCATTCTATTAGGATAGACTACACCAATACAATATTCACAGCACTGATGGAGACTATGAATATGCCGGCATAATCCTGAAAATATAACAGACTCTCTATATAGAAGACAGAAGCAAAACATTTATTTAGACATCAGAAAGTGAAATCCCAACACCAGAAAACCAAATTAATCATAGCAACAAAGAAATCTATACACAATAACACTGCAGAGAACAACACCATCCCAAAGCCTTCACACAAACACTCACAAGCCTGTCTCCTTGACTGCCATCCCTCCATTACATTTGGTTGTTTAATTTATTTTTTATCAATTACATGTAAAAACAATTTTTAACATTTCTTAAAAATTTGATTTCCAAATCCTCTCCTCACCCCTTTCTCCTCCTTCCTTAAGACAAGAAATTTAATATAGATTGTACATAATGTCATGTAAAACATAATTTCCATATTAGCCACGTTACAAAAGAAAGCATACCAAAGAACAAAAACAACCCAAGAAAAATAAAGTTTCTTAAAATAATGGCTGATTTAACTGTAAACATGTACGTTTGAATCCAGTCCTGCCACCAGCTGTTTACGTGACCTTGGGAAGTCACTTAGCCTCAGCTCCCTCATGTATAAGATGAGGATAATAATAACACCTACCTCCCACGGTTGTTATTAGAATCAAACAAGATGGTATCAATGTGGAGCATCTTCCAAAAGATTTTCTGCCCATCCATTCTCAGTCATAGTTACTGAGCGCTCCAGCCTGTTAGTTCTCCTTTTTTCCAACTTTATAGTATTCATACAGATCTTTCCAGGTTGCTGTATATGCCTCACACATATTCATTGTAATCACACTATAGTATTTTGTTACATTCATGTTCCATGATACATCTGGTCGTTCCCCTGTTGTACATTTAGGCTGTTAGTGTATGTGTGTAACTGCATTTAATGTTGCTATGAAAATGTTTGTATAGATTTTAAAAATTACATTTTTAGGTTGTAATTCCCTCGTTTATTTACATTTTCTCATTTTACATAGGTAGTTATAGCTACATAAATGGAAGCAGCATGGAAGACAGAGCATTTGACCTGAAGTCCAAAGGCCTGGGTTCGAGTCTCAGCTCTGCCCCACTCTAGTTGGGTGGTGGTGAAGAAACCACTTAATTTCTCTGAATTGCACTATTCTCATCTGTGAAATGAGGACAGTAATGATCATATCACTGTCTGCCCTACCAAAGCGTTACTCTAAGGCAGGGGTTCTCAACCTTCCTAATGCCACGACCCTTTAATACAGTTCCTCATGTTATGGTAACCCCCAACCATAAAATTATTTTCATTGTTACTTCATAACTGTAATTTTGCTGCTGTTATAAATCTATCTGATATGCAGGATGTATCTTCATTGTTACAAATTGAACATAGCCCACAGGTTAAGAACTGCTGCTCTACGGCCTCTCTACAGTGCTGCATTCACCTTGCCTATGCCAATGGAGCTCAAACTCTGGCAGGTTCTTCCAAGCAGGAAAGGCCTAATGATGGACTTCATGCCATAAGATCATATGATCATCATTTTAGACATGGAAAGGACCTCAGAGGCCATCAAGTCTAACACACACACACACACACACACACACACACACACACACACAATTTGCAGATGAGAAAAGGTCCGGCGGAAAATTTGAACTCAAATCTTTCTGACTCCAAGTTACATACAGGACTACGTACTGCACCATACTGCCTCTCATAACTATTCCCTAAGGACCACCCTGGGTAAATTCAGAGAGGCTAAGCAGTAGACTGATCACAGGATTATGTTTTTTTTTCTTTTTGTCACAGCAATTCTTAAAGCCTATCTCTAGAGGGTCATAATCTGCTTTTCTAAAGGAAGGCTCCAAACTAATGAAATTACACAACCTTAGACAGACCTCACCATGAAGAAAGCTATTTATAAACAATTCAGTGCTGTATAAAGGTACAATGTCATTATTAAGAAGATGGCCTTCACATGCTCACTGGTATACAAAGATGACTGTACTGATTCAGCAGGGAATGAACTCCGAATTATTTTTCCTGGAGTTACAGCAAGTCTATGCTAAATAATTCACAACTCCTATAGTTCTCCCCATGCCTCCAGATGCCTATAACCAATAATATGATATAGGATGTGGGTGGCTAATGCTATACTTTGTGGTGGAGTGGTGACGTTTTTCCCTGAGTAAGGCTAACAGATATCACTGGGAATCAACTTTCCCTGTTAGCAGCATCCTCAAAAACTCCCATGGTTCTGTGATCTCACCCATGCCTCCCACAGTTCTTAGAGCAACCCATTCGTGTCTGCCCATCCATTATGATGCATGTCCATGTTGGTCAACACACCAGAGCCTTCCTTACTTTCTCCTGATACTCTAAAGACGCCAGTGGAGCACTTGGGAGGCCCGCCCACAGATTTCCCTCACACTTGTTATGTGATTGATCCACCTTCTTTTTATCAGATATTTCCCTGATCATGTCCTTTACCCCTCTTCTTTGATGTTCCCTAGTTGTTATGTTACGGCCTACTGATAAGCACCGTGCATCTCGCTATTGCCCTCTATATGATACTCCTTTTAACTAACTAATAATAATAGCTAATATTGATTTTGCCCTTTAATGTTTGTAACAAACTTGACATACATTATCTCATTTGATCTCCTCAACAATCCTGTGAAGTAAGTGTCATTAATCATCTTCATTTTACAGATGAACAAACCAGGGATGTCTTGCCCATTTACTTCTGGTAAGTACCTGAGGCTGGAACTTAGCTCAGATCTTCCTGAGCCTAAGTCAGGAATTATTAACCCTATCCAAGTCCAGGATCCCTTTGAAAAATGTATATCTTTATAGAATGTATAAAAGATGTAGAATTGGATTCCTTTATAATTCTACATATTTTATTTTATGTAGTTAAGAATATTATTCTTAGAAAGAGTCCATAAGCTTCATTAGGCTGCCATAGGGGTCCTTAGAACAAAAACATTTAAGAACTGCTGCTCTAATTCTTAATATTCAATCTGCTATGCCAGACTGCCTCTGAACTGTAATTCTTCAGCACCTATAGCCTGCCATGATTTGCAGACATATGACATTAACAGTATGCTTTAATCAAATGAGCTAACCAGTCCACAAAGGCCACAGACTCCCACTTTCTGCATAGATGTACAGCAAGGGTAGAAACAGCTCTCCCACGACAGGGAGCATCATTTATTTAGCTGCAAGGGGCAGGTAATCAAACATCATCTCATTAACTCTGCTGCATGCAGTGGCCAGGAATAGCTGTGCCTTTGTGTTACAGAAAGCATGTTTTACTGATTCACCCTCTTTGGTAACAAGTGTCCAGAGTGAGTTCTTCCCCCCAGCTCCAGTGGCCACACTGCTGTCCCACTGATAACAGATATGCCACATGATAATATCTTGTGCTTACGTGGGGTCAGGCTCTGCCACACATATGATTTCTTTTATGAATCAAAACTACCTAAGCTCATCATGAGTGTATTATTAACTTCAACCTTCAATCTCCTCTGGCTCTCCAGATGGTTGAATTTCATGCCTGGTCTAGGAAACTCAGAATACAAAATGTAAAATAAAATTGTACTCAGCTAGGATATGGAAGGAAGATTTAGATCAATCACACCTATTATTACCATCCTGACTTCATCATCACTCCTACAGAAATCTTTGGGAAGTCTTGTGATTTCAAAAATGTTGCCCAGGGTTCAGAAGACTTTGACCATGGAAAACATGGGATCATAATTTACACAGAATAAAAATTATAGCTCACATTCACATACCACCCCACAGCTTACAAATTACTTCACTCAAAACAACTCTGAAAAGTTGGCAGTGTCTCTCTTGGAAAGAAGTATACATACCAACCATTCAGGTAAATGCCCTGGATGGCTGTCTCTAGGGAAGGGAGCGGCATGTGCCATCTGCCAGGTGTATAGGGAATAGGTTTTTCCTCATAGTTCCCAGAAATGAAAGAACATGCATGCCAACTACGCAAAAAAAAATGGGGGAAATTATTTGGGTCCATAAATAATACACATATTAGATTTATAAGCATAAATTTACTAAGAGGATTGGAAACTAAATGGGTGTCTAGCTATTACTGAGTAGCTAAGAACTTGTGGCAAATGAATATAAATAGAATATTATTGTGCCATAAAAACTGAGGAAATGGATAGTTTCATAGAAACCTAGGAAGAGCTGTATGAACTGATGCTGAGTGGAGTAAACAGAGCCAAGAGAACAATTTGTACAATAGCCAAATTATAAAGAAAAAACAACTTTGGAAGACTTGAGAACTCTAATACATACAATGACCAATCATAATAATGGATTTATAATGAAGCACCTAACAAGAAGGTGATGGACTCAAGACACAGAATAAGGGATGCATTTTTAGACACAATAAAGGTAGGAATTTACTCGATTATGATCATTCATTGCAAGGACTTTTTCTCCCTTTTCTCCCGCATGCCCTCCCATTCTTCTGGGTTTCGGTTGTTCTCAAGAGCTCTGATTTTCCTCCTCCTGCAGTAGGACAAATGGTTTCTTTAAGCATCAAGCCCTTACAGATCACACCCACAGTAGAATATCTCTCCTTTCCCACAGAAGCATTCATCAGTAGTACCCTCTTCCATCATTGACACAAAATTTCCTCCTTTTTTCCCACTTTTTAAAACTTCCTTTGCCTACTCCTTCGTTCTCCTTTAGGAGGGAGAGTCAGGAGACAAGAGACAACATGGACAGGATAAAGAAAAGAAAGAAAAGGGGGGAGGGCATTAAATAAGGCATTTTTAAATGAAGAGAAAAAGACAGAATGAAGACCAGGGGTGGGTGGGGGAAGCACAGACAAGCAGCAGTTTTGAAAGCTACAGCATGAACTTAATACATACTTTAAAGAAAAAGTAAATTTCTAACCATGTGACATGACCAACAAAATGGAGGCCTAAACATTTTCTTCCGAACCTCTCCAAAAATCAATTATGCATCTGAGATGAAGCAATGTCAGCTCTCTCTACAACATAGAAAACCAACAAGGGCAAAGACTCAATGAACAAGCAACAAAAAAGACTGATCCCTGATCCCTACCATGCTCATTCAGCATCCTCTCCCCTATTACCTACCATGCTTCTGGAAACAGGGCTGTACAACCCAACCTACACACTTGCAAAAGGACTCAAAGCAACATCCCAACCAGTTTATATCCCAGTGCCTTGGAGATCCAAATGACAGGGAGGCTTCAAAAGCAGGAAGGAATGATGACACATTGTGCCATAACAGAACTTAGCCAGAGAACAGAGAAACAAAGGTAGAGCAAGGCAAGGCATGTGTCCATGCTTGAAACAGGACTCAGCTGTACACCCTGACTTCTGTCTACAACCAGTGCTTACAGATGAATCAGTGTTTTGTTTTTGTATTGTTTTGTAGGACTAAATGACAAAATGGGAGAGCACGTAAAAGGGAAGAGGAGAAGGCAGGGAAGAATATGTGAAGTACCCATAAGAATTTAAGGGCTAATAATGAAGGGGAAAATCTATATTCTTTTAGGAAGAAGAGAACCTACAGTAGAATAGGTGAAAAGGCAAAGGAAGAGATTAAAAAAGAGGGGGAAAAAAAGGAAATTTTTTATCAGTAATGGCAGAGGGTGCTACTGATGAATACTTCTATGGGAAAGGAGAGATATTCTATAAAGGGAGATGGAGACCTTACATAGGTATTATCTGTAAGGATTCTGTGCTTAGAAGAACCACTGATCCTACTGCAATAAAAGGGAAATCAGAGCTTCTGGGGAAAACTGACACCCAGAAGATTGGGAGAGCATGGATCCAGGAAAGAGGTTTTGAGGCAAATGGGAGGCAAAATTCAATAATGAACTGCACACTCAGGAACACAGGAAGATCCCTACCAGAGGGCAATATTTTCTCTATTACGTGCAGGAATTGGTATTTCTAAGAATGAGGCACAATGGAAAAATGGGGGGCCAGAAGGTAAGTTCTGCAAGGCAACAATGGAAGAACAGAAATTATTTAGAAGTAGGAACCCAAAATAGGTGCCTTAAAAGAAAAATGCAGAGAATAAAAAGGACTAAATATAAAGGTTATTAATTAAAGAACAAAAGTCTAGAATAGTCTGAAAGAGAAGATAAACAATGAAAAGAATGAGGGAAAGAAACACTTTATAGAAAAAACCCACAGAAAATTAAAAATTTAAAACTAATGAATCAATTGGAAGAAAGGAAAAAAAGAGGGTTCTGCTTGAATACTTAGTTGAGAGGGGGGAAATGGGGAAGAATTTAGTAACTTGATAAAAATCAAGGAAAAAAGCAACTAATAAGTAAAACTTCAAAACTAGAGAAAGGAAGAGCAAAAGGGAGGGGGCGGTGGGGTGTGAGGATGAGGAAAAATGAGCCAGTGGTAATTAAGTTGTCTTAAAATGAATTAAGTTAAAATAAATGAAGAGAAATATGACTGTGTTTACAGAGGAAGAGGGGAAATCCTAATTGGTTTTTTAAAAACCGTAATTTTAGAGACAAATGGAGAAAAATATAAACCTAAATCTTCTAACTTTATATATAAATAGATTAAGCAATCCAATAAAAGGAAAAGGAGAGATAGATGGGATAAGAAAACAAAATTTCACAATATGTTGCTTTTAAGGAACACATTTAAAAAACAAAGACATACATGAATAAAAATGATGAGATAGAAAAAGTTTTCCTATATATCAAGTGAATCCAAAAGAACAGTTGTAGTCATGCTATCAAAGAAAAAAAATCTAAACATAAAAAAGAAAAACAAGGAAATTACATTATACTGAAATGAACTTTAGACAATAAACCAGTATCAGTTCTAACCTGATATACTCTGAATGCCTTAGCACCTAAATTCACAAAGGAAATATTAACTGAACTATAAGACAACATAGTAACACAATACTGACAGGAGATTTCAATGTTTCTCTCTGTTTTAGATACATCTAGCAGAAAAAGTGAAAAATGAAGAACTCAAAAAGTTTGAGACACTGGAGATAAAAGACTTAGAGTCTTCTAAATGGGACTGCCAAAGAATATACATATCTCTTAGTATCATATGGAACTTTTACAAGTTTCACTTCTTAGAGCGCAACAATATTGCAAACAAACGTAAAAAGACGAAAATAGTAAGTGCATCCTTTACAAACTATAACACAATTAAAAATAATTATTATTTCAGAGCACCAGAAACAAAAGAAAAAGACCCAAATGGGTGTCTAACAATGAAATCTTTAACATGTGGGTCAAAAAACAAATCATGGAAATAATAAAAAATTATGCAAAAGAAAAATTTTAATGTATCAAAATTTCTGAGTTGTAGATAAAATACTACTCGAAGGGAAAAATGTCTATGATATAAATTAACAAAAATAAAACAAAAAGAATTGATGAACTGAAAGTGCACCTTAAACATGAAATAAACACACACACACAAAAAAATTAAAATTAGAGGGGAAAAAAGACAAACTGGGAACCAAAATTAGAGAAATGATAAATAAAACTATAAACAGGTTATTTGAAAAGACTAATAGAACTAATAAACCTTTAGTCACTCTAATTAAAAAGAAGGGAACAAAAAATCAGGTCAACAAATGAACAAAGTGAAATTACTACCAAAAAACACAGAAGAAATAAAAAGAATAATTAAAATCCATTTTACACAGTTATATACTAATAAAGCTGAGAACACAAAAATAGAGGAATACTCTGAAAAATATAAAATGCTCAAACTAACAGAAGACCAAATAGAGTTCTTAAGTAATCCAATCTCAGGGGAAAAAATAAATAGAACTAGTTATACGGGAACTACCAAGGGGGTGGAGGGAATCTCCTAGTATAAAGGGGAAAAAATTCCTTGTCCTGATGAATTCATGAAAGTATTCTATCAAATTTTAAAAGAATAATTTGTACCCATACTATCCAAATTATTCTTTAAAATTTGGAAAGAATTCCTTTATGGATTTAGTTTTAATATCTAAACCAGTGAATAATAAGATTCAAAACTATTATAGATCAACATTATTAGTGATATTCATATGGATATATAACTTTTTAAAATATTAAATAAAATCCCATCAAGTAGACTATAGTAATGTATTCAATAAATCATTCATTATGACTAAGTTGAATTTGTTTCAGGGCTGCAAAGGTTGTTCAACATTAGGAAAACAATTAGGAACAAAGATTGTTCAACATTAGAAAAACATTTGGAAAACAATCAGCATAAATAATCAAATTAAAAATAAAAGCATCCAAAAAAGGAACAAAGAAACAATCGTTTATTAAATGCCTACTATGTGCATGGCACTATGTTAAGCACTTTACAAATATCTCATTTAACAATAATAATTTAACAACATG
Source organism: Pseudocheirus occidentalis (assembly GCA_028646575.1). Classification (NCBI taxonomy): domain Eukaryota; kingdom Metazoa; phylum Chordata; class Mammalia; order Diprotodontia; family Pseudocheiridae; genus Pseudocheirus; species Pseudocheirus occidentalis. Next base: position 123,439,874 of record CM053596.1, read on the forward strand.
ATTATCTCATCAAGTGCAGAAAAATCCTTTAAGACAGTATGGCACTTATTTGTGCTAAAAAATAATCCTAAAAAAAGTATAAACATATAGGGACCTTTTTAAAAATATCATAAAAAGTATCTATCCAAAACTAAAAGCAAGTATCATATGTAGTAGGAATACACGAGAACATTTTCCAATATATATGGGAGTAAGGCAAGGATGCTTACTCTCCCCACTTTACTTGATGCTATTCTGGAAGTGTAATCAATAGTAATAAGACAAGTGAAAGGATAAAAGGATAAAGATAGGTAAAGAGAAGATAAAACTATCCCTACTTGCTGATAACATATGGTTTACTTGAAAAATCCTAGTGAAACAGCCAAAATGCTAATTGAGATAACAGGTGTAATAAAGTTTCCGGCTACAAAATAAACCCTCAAAAATCAACTGCATTTGTATATAGTAATAATAAAATCCGAGAAGCAATAATAGAAAGTAAAATCCCCTTCCAAATGATTACAAAATAGGTAAGATTCTGGGAATGCTCAACTTACCAGAGTATACCCAAAACAACAACAACAATAACAACAAAACCCTATAGATTTAATTATAAAGTGTTCTTTAAATAAAGAAAGAACTCAAATAACTAGAGGAATGTTCAGTTCTTGTGACTGAATTGCACCAAAATACTAAAAATGGCAATACCACCAAATTTAACTTATACTTTTAATGCTACACCAGTTGAATTTTAAAAATAATACTTCATAGAATTTAGTAAAATAAAAACAAATTTTATTTGGAAAAACAAAAGATCTTGAATATCAAGGGAAATTATGAAAACAGGTCGGGACAAAGGGGAAATACTACTTCCAGATCCCAAACTATATTCTAAAGCAGCAGTCATCAAAACCATTTGGAATTAGTTTTTAAAAAATTAGAGGTAGATCAATGGAAGTAGCAGAAGCAATGGAACATGGTAGTCCTGTGTTCAAAGAAACAGAAAATGCTTATTATTTAAGGAAGAACTCCCTATTAATACTTCTAGGAAAGCTAGTAAGCAATCTTGTGGAAATTAGTAATACCTTACATTATAGGTATTATATTCCACAATATATTCTAAATGAATATACAACCTTAATATTAAAAAATCATATCATAAAAAATTAGAAGTAGATCATATACCTCTAACAGTTATCAGTAGATATATGTATAACCAAATAAAAGAGGCAATTGCAAAAGATGAAATATATAACTTAGATTATATGAATCTGAAAAGCTTCTATATAGACAAAAACAATGCACCTTGGATAAAAAGGAAAATGGTCAAATGGGGGTGGGGAATCTTTTTACCAAAACTTCTCTGAAAAGGGTTGTATATGCAAGATATAATACATATACATATATGTACACATATGTATTATGTGTGTATGTCTACATATATCACCAAAAGCCATTCCTCAATAGCTAAGTAGTCAAAGGATGTGAACAAACAGTTCTCAAAAAAAAAAAAGAACTGCAAGTATTAGCAACCACATGAAAGAGTGCTTCATATGGATCATTTTTTAACTAATAAAATAAAATAAAAACATTTTACTTCATGCCCTGAAATTTAGCAAAGATAACAAAAATGGGAATAGTCAGTGGTGAATGAGTTTTGAGAACATGCATTGCTGGTGGAGCTGTGAATTAGTACAAGCAATCTAGAATTACATAAGTAAAGTGACTAAAATGCCCATGCCTTTTGATCCCAAGATTCCATTATCAGACTTAGGCCCCAAGAAGGCCATTGATTTAAAAAAAAGTCCCAATACACCAAAATATTTATAGTAGTACTTTTTTGTGATAGCAAAGAAAAACAAAATAGATCCTCATTGGTTGGGGAACGACTAAGCAAATTGTGATACATGGATTAACAGAATATTTCTCTGCCGTAAGAAATGGTGAATGCAACGAATACAAAGAAGTATGGAAAGATCTATATGAACCTATACAGGGTGAAGTAAACAGAACTAAGAAAACTACAGTCACTACAACGATGTAAATGGAAAGAACACTGCTGCAACAAAAATCAAAATTAAATGTAGCAAAATTATAAAGAACAAGTATGACTTGAATGAAAAGCTATGAAAGGATATTCCCAACCCTTTCCTCCTTTTTCAGAAGTGAAAAGTACACAAGCATTGAACATTGCCCTTATTTTCACACTTTTTCTATGTGTTAATAGTTGTGTTGATTTCTTTCTCTTCTTTTTCTTTTGTTTTAATTGTCTATTTGAAAATGCTATTTGTTATATGGGATAGCTATCTGAGAGGGAAAGAGGGAGGAGTACTAGGGGAAAACATGGTGATGTGAAAAACAAGAGACATAAATACAAACTTACTTTTAAAAAGAAAAACAAGCTACATATAACAGATCTGTGATGTCATATGCAGTCTTATTTTTCTGTTCTTCTATGTATACAAAAATGCCCAATTTATTTGCTGTTTATAAAATTCAGAATAGCAAGAGAAATAAAAATTAAATGCTGTGACTGGGGGGAAAAAATCACCTGGTATCCATACAATACTTTTGGTGATTAGCATCTCTAAATTTAGCTAGGCTTGTTCTTGGATGATAAACAAATATTCCTTCACTGGGCCTGTATCTGAAGACTTTCCAGTTTAGTAGGACCTGCCCAAGCATATACTCTGCTAACAGAACCTTTGAAAACTTGGGGTCACTTTCATACCACAATATGACATCAAGGAGCAACTTTAGTGGGAGATCAAAACATGCACAGTGAATAATTTGTAAGCAATGACCTTACATATAATAATTGCATCTTAAATACTCAAAAGAACAACCACAAAGTCATACAAGTATGAGGGAGAGGCAGTTGGAAAGCAGTGTGAAAAATATCTGGGGGGCTTAGTGAATTGCAAGCTCAATATGCATCAGTACTCTGATATGACAGTCAAAAAAGTCAAGGCAATGTTGGGTTATATTAAGAAAAGCATATTATTCAGGAATAAAGAAGTCATAATTTCCCCATCTTCTACCCTGGTCAGGCCATATCTGGAGCATAATATTTAGTTGTGAGTGCTGCCTTTGAAAAAAGACCATTGATAAACTGGACAGTGGACAGAGAAGGGCAAACAGGCCAGTAAAGGACTTTGCCACCACGTCATTAAGGCTCAGTCAAAGGCACTGAGGACATTTAGCCTGGAGAAGAGAGGGCTCAAAGGGGACATGATAGCTAAATTCAAATGTCTGAAGGGCTGTGGTGATTGACCCCAGAGGACAAGGAAAGAAGCAATAGGTAGAAGTTTCAGAGACAAGTTTGAGCTTGATGTCAGGAAAAACTTCCTAACACTCAGAGCAGCCAAAAGTTAAGTGAGCAGTCTCAAAGGATAGCGGGTCCCCTTCCTTGGAGGACTTCAAGCAGAAGCTGGAGGACCACTTTTTCAGCATTTCACATATGGATTGGCCCAGGTGGGCCCTAAGGTCATCACAACCCCAAATTCTGCAATGCACGATGCACATCTTTAAAGCACTGAGGTATTTAAAGTTGCTTTATAGACATTCTCATCTTTTATTCTTACACAATATGCCTGGGGGGTTTGGGTGGAGGGGTAGAATGCTACAGGTGCTATTACCTCTGAGGAGACTGAAGCTCAGATGGGCTAATTGCCTTCCTCAAGTTTTGTAATAGAGGTAGTAAGTGACAGAATGGGGCTTGTGCCCAGACTGTCAAACTATGAGCCAAATGACACTACCTCTATTTGATAGAAATAGACATGTTGATTAAATGACTGCAGCTACCATTACAAAGCAAAAAACAGTCTATGCACATATTTTCAGAGATTTGGGGTAATGCATCATTCCTGAGGCAACTAGGTGGTGGAGCAGATAAAGCACAAGCCCTTGGGTCAAGAAGATCTGAGTTCAAATCAGACCTCAGACACTTACTAGTTGTGTGACTCTGAGTAAGTCAATAAACCCTGTTTGCCTCAGTTTCCTCATCTGTAAAATAATCAGGAGAAGGAAACGGCAAATTGTATCAGCAATGCAGCATTCACAAATCACTCCAGTATCTTGGCCAAGAAAACTCCAAACAGGGTCACAAAGAGTCAGACATGACTGAAATGACTCAAACAGCAATAATAATTGTTGGTCTACCTAACTCATATCATGCCCACACAAACACCAGAGCTTCTGATGACGACGGACAAAAAATGGAGCGCTAACAGAATCATAGTTAGCGATTTCTATGCCTGGGCAATTTCCACAGCCCAGGGAATACAGTTTGCACATGGGACCAGAAACATGAAATGTATTCTCAAATAACTGTGTGATTCAAGACATGAGAATAATATAAAAAGCTATTAAGATAAATTTGATTGAGTGGAAAGTTCAGTCTTCTCTCTTATCCACTACATGGGCTTTGGTATGTTGCCCTCCTACATGAGAAGGGAAGCTACGCTTGCCCTCACTCAGGAAAATTACTGTTGCTTGCAGAGGGAGCATGAGAAAGAGGAGCAAAGGCAATATTCTGCAAAGGGGATCACAGAGTGGGGTAAGCGATTCCTTTATGAGATGGGGGAAGGGAGGTAGAAGGAACAAACAAGCTTCAGTCTGCTGCCATCAATGGAACAGAATCTTCCCTTCCTCACATCCTTCTATTCTGCTAAAGGAGTATCTATATTCAATTTTTGCACCCTCTAAATTTCCCACCATGGAACAAAGCCCCAGTGACTTCAGTCTAGTTATGGCTCTGAATACAGATTTCATTCTTGGGCTCATCCTAAGTCATATGGCTGGGACTGTGTTGTCTTCTCTTTTTGAGAGGATACAGTGGTTGGGAGAATTTTAAAAATCTGCCTCCATTTATTTCTCAAGTGAATTCAAGGGAAAAGAGTAATAATATCTTAAATTTTATAGCACTTGACAGCACTTCTACATGAATTACTTCATTCAGGATTCACAGTAACCCAATGTGTTAGACAAAACAAAGTAACTCAATGTGTTAGACAAAACTCATTTTACAAATAAAAACCTAAACCTCAGAGAGATTAAATAATTTGTCCAAGGACACATAGGATCTGGAACAAGAACCTAGATCTTCTGACTTCAAGTTCATTATGTTTCCCACTGCCTCATGCTACCCTCAGCTGTCTTTGCTTCTTTGTTTTTCTTGCTTTCCTTCTTTTTCTTCCCTTCCTTCTTCCTTTCTCTCTGCCTCTCTCTCTCCTTGTATTTCTTTTTTACAATTCTCATCATCATTTATTCAGTGCCAACAATAGACACTAGGGAGAAAAGACAAAAAAATAAAGGGTTCCTTCACTCAAGGAGATCATATTCTACTGGGAAACACAACAGGTACACAGGCCAATAAAGTCAAAGCATAACCCAAAGTAACTGGAAGTAAGGAGAGGCTGCTAATAACTGGGGTTGGGAGAAGGGTATTGGGAAAGGCCTTGTGAAATTGGCAGCTCCTGAGCTATGCTTCAAAGGAAGAAGAGAGTCTGCAAACTGGAGGTATGGGTAGAATGCACAAGTCTGTGGGAACCACTTGTGCAGAGGCCATTTATTCATCTATGTTTTATACAGGGAGCAGCTAGAAATCCAGCTTAACTGAGATGCAGATTGTATGAAATCAGACCAGAAACACAGGTGGGAGCCAGAAAGCAGAGGGCTTTTAAAAAACAGGCTACGGAGTTTCTATTTTGTCCTAGAGGTAACAGAGAACCATTGAAGATTTTTGAGTGGGGGGCTAATGGCATGGTCAGAACTTATGTTATAGGAATATCTATTCCAGAGCTACATGAGGATGGATTGGTGAGTGAGACTAGAGGAAGGAAGGAAGGAGGGAGGAAGGAGGGAGGAAGGAACGAGGCAAGAAATTGAGGAGTCAAGCAATATGATAACCATTATGCATATGAAGTCATGCAAAGCACATTTCCATAGCGTTTTTCATGATGAGTCCTTTGGAATTGTTGTGCATCCTTCTACTGATCAGAGTAGCTAAGTTTTTCACAGTTTATCATTACAATATTAAAGTATACAATGTTTTTTCTGAAATTATCCCCTTCATCATTTCTTATAGCACAATAGTATTCCATCACAATCATATATCACAACTTGTTCAGCCATTCTCTAATTCCCTCCAGTTTATAATTCTTTGCCACTAAGAGAGCTGCTAAAAATATTTTTGTGGGGCGGCTAGGTGGTGCAGTGAATAGAGCACTGACCCTAGAGTCAGGAGAACCTGAGTTCAAATCTGGCCTCAGACAGGTAATACTTACTAGCCGTGTGACCTTGGGCAAGTCACTTAACCCCAACTGCCCTACCCTCCCCCTACAAATAGCAAAAAAAAATAAATAAAATTTTGTACATATGAGTCGTTTTTCCCTTTTCTTAGATTTCTTTGGGATCTAGACCTAGTAGCAGTATTGCTAGGTTAAAGGACATGCACAGTTTTAGAGTTCTTTGGGAATATTTTCAAATTGTTCTCCAGAATTGTTGCACAGACTCACACAACTCCATCAACAACACATTAATGTATCTATCTTTCCACATCCTCTCTGGCCTGTATCATTTTCCTTCTCTTTCACATTAGCCAATCTGATAAGTGTAAAATGGACACTTCAGAAGTGATTTAATTTGTATTTTTCTAATTATTAGTCATCTGAGCATTTATTCGTATGACTATTAAGCATTTTGATTTCTTCTGAAAATCGTCTGCAGTTGTTTTAAATGGAATTTCTCTATTTCTTCTTGCTATGTTTTGTTAGTAATATACGGAAATGCTAATGATTGATGTGGGATTATTTTATATCCCGTAACTTTGCTAACATTATAAAAAGCTTACATTCTAATGGAAGAGAGAACATGTAAACAACTAGGAACATACAAGATACATACAGAGTAGACAGAAGGAAATCTCATAAAAGAAGGGAAATGGCAGAAGGCATTAGCAGCAAAGGAAACTCTCCTAATAAGTTCCATTGAATAACCATTCAATTTCAGTCTTTCCAATCATTTAATTAAATATAGCAATCTAATATGCAGCAGGAAATAAATATTAATGACAAGTGAGTATGAAATTCTTGACCCCCTTTCAGGGCATGACACCCAGAGCATTCCTATTCAGGAAGAGATTGACTTAATAGGCCTCCGAAGGCCCTTCCAGCTCATGGAATCAGACTTAGACAACAGTTTAATACACAGGAAAAATATTCAATAAACATGGTTTTCAAACTATCAGCGACACACCAACAGAATTTCCTTAAAGTATACTTGGACAAATTTAATAAGAAGAACAATGACAACAGTAGATAGGTAGCATTTACATAAGGCTTTAAGATCTGCAGAGCACTCTGCATATGCTGCTCCTTTGTATCCTTGCAACACCCCTGAGAGATAGGAGCTGCTATTATTCCCGTTTTAAGTCTAAAGGAACTGAGGCAGGCAAAAGTAAAATGACTTTCCCATGACTTTATTTGATGCCTTCTAATTAGGAGCCATTAAAGAACTTCTGAGCTGGGAAATGATGTGTGCAAAGCAATGTTTCATTTAGATTCATCCAAGTCTCTCCATAGTCTGGTTCCCAGTTTCTTTTCCTCTCTTATTTCTCTCTCCTTTGTATAATCCCTCTGCTTTGGCCAAATTGGTCTATTTGTTGTTCCTCAATCACATTGCCTGGAAGGCAGGATAACACAGTCAGTAAGTGTCTGAGGTGTTATTCAAACTCAAGACTTATGGTAGTGAAGGAAATATTTGACATGGGTGAGTGGCATAATTATTCAGTTAAATTCAATAAATATTTTTGTCTGTGCCTAGCTCTATAGGGGCCACAAAGAAGTAAATTTTTACCATCAACATAATCATCATCATGTGTAGAGGACTTCAGTAGGCACTAGAGGTACACAGAGGCCGAAAATACAAAATCCTTCCCTCAAACAGTTTCCAGTCTTGTTGAGGAGACAAGACATAGACATAAAAAGACAGCCAGCAATACAAGGTAGCCTATGTATTGTGACAAATAAAATGTCAAGGTCTGAGGTGGTTGGAATGGTTTTTTAAAGGAGGGAAGACGAGCTTGGCCATGAAGCATGGGTTCGACTTAGAGATGTAGAGAGGAAAGAACAGGGCAAGGAGAGGTGTTAACAAAAACACACAAGTGGAATTGGGCAACATGACTGAAGATCAATGAGCAGATCAATTTGACCACGGCAGAGGAACAGTATAAAGGGGAGAGAAATAAGAATGGAGAGGAAACTGGGAACCAGACTGTGGAGAGACTTGGATTAATCTTACTTAAACATCACTTTGCACACATCATTTCCTAGCTCAAAAGCCCTTTAATGGCTCCTAATTAGGAGGCACCAAATAAATTAATGGCACCAAATAAAGTCTTGATTAACCTGCCAGTGGTACATTGGATTGACTGAAGGAGGAAGAGACTGGAGGCAGAAAAATCAGTTAGGAAAGAGAGATAGCCTGAGCTAGGGAACTGGCAGTAGAAATGAAAAATAAATGACAAATAAGGATGAGGACTGACCTTGTAATTTCACTGATATAGGGAACTCCGAGATGAAAAAACTCCATCAATGCATGTCTGCAACTTTTCTGCAACTTATAGTCTTAGAGAGTTGCCTTGGGCACTGAAAGTTTAAGTGATTTGCCCCAAGTCACATGAACAGTATATGTGGTCATTGTATCAGTACATCAGGTCATTGTGGCTTGCTCTCTATCCACTATATTATGGCAGAGACATTAAAAAAATAAAAGGAAGGGTAAGAGGAGTAGAACCAGAACTAGGATCCACAGCACCTGGATCAAATTCAGGTGATAGGAGGAAGGTGAATGAAGCATGAAGGATACAATCTGGGACTCTTCTGGAACTACTTTCCCTACTCCATTCTCCTCTGCAATGCTCTCTTCCAGGTGTAGTCTGGTGTAGGACTTCAGAACTTATGAGTGTGGATCTCCAGCCTGCTACGGGAAGGAAAGGTACTCCTTCCAAACATTGTCACTGGGATCAAAGGCCCAAATGCCTCCCCTACTTATTGCTTGGAATAGGACTTAGGGAATGCAGGGGATGACTCTAGGGTTTGGGGGTGACTAGAAGCATGATGATAGAAACAAATATAAAAGGGGAATTAAACATCATATATTGGTTTTAGATAGAAGTAGATGGAGATCCAAGATACAACTGGAGTCATTTAAACAGGGGAACGCCAAAGCTATGACAACAACTGAGATCTCAAAGGGTTGAGTGGGAAGAGCAGAAACGTGAAAAAGTGATCTTTGAGGGTTGTTTATATGTAGGGAATGGAAAGAGGAAATGGAACCAAGAGAGAGAATGAGTAATCAGCAAAGGATGATGGGGGCGAGGGGGGAGAGGAACTGTACTAATGAGAGAAATGATTATTAATAACCAGTGATTAGGGAGATCTAGAGTTCCCCCTTTTTCTATGGTCCTCATTTCAAAGTTAAGTCTCTGGAAGGACATTACTGATAATGAGATTGAATTAATTCTCCTCAAACTTGCTCAGCCTCCACCCAACCTTCTCTTCAGGTTTGAGTGGGGATAAATTCTTTGGATAGATTGCCCAAGGCTAGGCTGTTTAGAAGTAATGACATAATCAAAGTTCATTGGACCGAGTTCAGCCCCTCATTGTGATATTCATTCTCCCATTAATTGTTAACCAATCAGAATTGATTGACATGCTGAAGAACATCCCTCTTCCACTGGTATGTAAGCCATGAGCTGCTGCTATGATTGTCTTTGGCATTCAAAAGTACCACTGACCTTTATTAAAATGCTAGCATTATTAATAAAATGACTTAATTACTCAGAAATTATGTCCCTCAAACTTTTTAAAATACCACACCATCAAGGAATCTCAGAGAGAAGAGTTTTATTCAAGATGGTTGTCAATAATATGAAGAAATTTACATGTAAGGGAAATTTCATTTATATGAAATACATGGGAAATCTACATCTATATGTATGGATGTATATATATACATATACACAAATACATAGCCACATGTATATTTACATATACGTGTATAATACAGAAATATTTGTGTGCATATATATATAATATATTATATATAAACATAATATATGGCTATATTCTTGATTACATTGAAAGGCAGACAATTATAGTGGATAGTATCATAGAATCATAGAATTTGAGAGTTAGAAGAGAGCTAGATTCAAGTCCCACCCCTAATACAAACTCAAACTGGCTGTGTAACCTCAAGCAGGATCTCTAGATGCTTCAGACAAGGGTTATTAAAAAGCACGTTCATCCGCCTCTGGTTAAGAACTGTCGCCCTAGGTTAGATGAAGTTCCTTTGGTGGTGTGGCAAGGACCCTAGGGAGCCCATTTGAAGTTATATGTGTCAAGGCTACCCGAAGGTATAGGGCATTTTTTTAGTGACATAGAGAGGCAAGGGTTCTTAATTTGAAATCATCAACACTTTTGTTTCTTAAATATTTTTGATAACCATTTTATTTGTTTCCTTTGTAATCAGTCCTAAATATTTTATTTTATATGTGATTCTGAGGAATCCATAGACATCACCAGACTGTCAAAGGGTGCTATGATACAAAACAACATTAAGAACTCTTGCCTGAGACTGAAATTTTTAAAGTATGCAATGACCTGAACTGGTAGAGAGAGTTTCCTTGAATCTATGGAGTTTCTCTTATGTCTATGAAATCATAGATCTTGGGGCAGCTAGGTGGTGCAGTGAATAGAGCACTGGCCCTGGAGTCAGGAGTACCTGAGTTCAAATCCGGCCTCAGACACTTAACACAAAAAACTAGCTATGTGACCTTGGGCAAGTCACTTAACCCCAATGGCCCTCCAAAAAAAAAAAAAGCAAAAAAAAAAAAAGAAATCACAGATCTTGGGACCAAAAAGATTATTTAATATTTGTAACATGTGTTCTCCCTCTAACCTATAAACAAACATATTTAGTAGGAAATAAGATTGATCAGTACAAAAAAATCTGAAAAACAAACAGTAAATTGATTGTTTTTAAATTTTGAACAAATCATTGTAAATGTGATATTTTTTTAATGTAAAAAGAAAAATCATCAAAAAATTACAGACAGTGATTTGGTCCATTACCATATTCCCTCCTCCCCCTGCTTTACCCCATTCCATCTGAAAAAGTTGGGGGTTGGGGGAAGATGTACAAATAGACTCTCCCTGGGGAAGGAGCAAGCAGAATTGCTATTGACTAAAGGCAGTGGATAGTGCACCAGGTATGGAGTCAGGGAGATCTGAATTCAAATCTGACCTCAGACACTTATTAGCTATGTGACTCTGGGCAAGTCACTTAACCCCTATTTGCCTGAGTTCTTCATCTATAAAATGGAGACACATGATAGAAGGAAATAGCAAACCACTTCAGTGCCTTTGCCAAGAAAATCCCATGGACTAATCCATGTGGTCATGAAGACTCAGACGTGACTGAATGACTCAACAAAAGCTTCCCAATATCCTCTGTGAAGGGGGTTATCACCCTGTGAAAAGGTTAACTTCCCAGCAGTCCTACTGTGCTTCTCTAGGTGTCAGTCTGGAAAATACATATATTGTATACAAATTTCCACAGAACCCAAAGGAGACAACAACCCTCCCAGAGGAGACCCTACAGGGCCTTACTTGCCACCTTGATGTGGTTCAGGGAGGAGGTCTCTAGGACTGGCAGGCCTCTGGAGTTTTTGAAAATTTATGATAATGTAGCCAGGCTTTGAGGCAGACCCATCTGCAGACAGAGAAGGAAGGATTCCAAAAACCTGGTCACTTGGGCTACAATTCTCAGAAATCTAGGTAGTCAGCCCCTGGGGAGAGAGAGGCAATTGGGGTTAAGTGATTTGCCCAGGCTCATGCAGTTAGTAAGTTTCTGAGGCCAGATTTGAACTCAAATCTTCCTGAATCCAGAACCCTGAGCTCTAACCAGTTTGTCACCTGGTTGTCCCTTTTGTGTTAAAGGCAGGAGCTGAATCCAGGTCTTCCTAAGTCTGTGGTCAGTCCTTTATCCACTATGTCACAATACTTTTCTCCATTCCATGCAAACGCATAAACACATATGTACTAACATGTCATGTTTAGAGACTGAACACTATAAATGGATTCCCATACACACATATCTAGCCCTGCTGCTACTTTTAGCCCCCTAAAACTGTCTTCTAGAAATCAAAATTTCCAAAAATGTTTTCTACCAAAAAAAAAAAGAAAGGAGCAGTTTAAAGTCTCCTGTCCAAATGAGATCCTTTCTACCTTTTCCATGCTGGGTTGCTGGGCTGCTGGGCTGCTGGGCTGCTGGGGGCCTTGTCTCAGGAAAGGAATGATTTTTCTGGCATCGGGGTGTAATAATGCAATAAAGGGCCCCCTGTAATTGTCAAATGTCTTGGCTTAATCATTGTTTGATGGACTCCAAAAGCTATTTATCACCCAGCATGTTCTTCTGCAATAAATATGATGTCTTCATTAAGCCAACCAAAGACTAAGAAGAGTTGAGGTAATTCAGGCAATAAGAGTGACTCATATAAACAGGCTGACAATTCTACAGGGAAACTTCAGTTAACTACCTCTGTCCTGATGGAAGGATTTCATGATCTCTTTTGTCAACAGATGCACTATTAATGGGAAAGCAAAGAGTAAGGAGGGGGTCCCAAAAACCAGAGGAAAAAGTTGTTTGCAAACCTCTTTACTAGCCACTGAAGTCATTCAAACAAAGTCTCTGTATGTTGGGGCAGAGTTTGGATGCCATTATCTTCCCAGAGAAGAAAGAGTATAAGCAAACTAATGAGGATACGAAGGCCCTCTGGAGAGCTGCTGATTGTCTGGCTATTGATAGGTGTCATCAGACTGCTGAGGGTCCTGCCAAAAATACAAGCCTAGTTTTGGAAATCTTGGGAAGGAAAACAGAGTGAACAAGACAGCCACAACTAATTGAGACCACATGGCCCTGGTTCCCCTCAAGCTGCGCCTTGCCCCTTGCTGTTGAGGCAGATGCCAGACTTGGTTTCAGCATCCCCATGGGATACATGTAAAGTGCTTTGCAAACCTGAAAGTGCTATATAAATACTATCTATCATTACTCTTGTTATCAGGATCTCACTCTCCTCAACTCAAAGCTAAATAAAAAACTCCTTACCCAGCTTATAAATCCCAAGACCTCAGAAACAGCTTTCCCAGTCAAGAATGTTGTTTCTGCTCAGCACCAGGACAGAGTATCTTCTAAGATCTTAATCTGTTTAGAGTTGGAAGGGACCTTAGAGGTCATCCAGTTCAACCCCACTTCATTTTACAGTGGAGAAAGTAGAAGCTAGAGAGGTTGATTTGCCTAGGGTCACACAGATGGCAGAGCTGAGATTCTAGCCCAGATCCAAACCCTGGCACCCCATGCTGGCCTCTAGCTGGCCTGACTGCCTCCCCATGTACAGCCATGAGTCCCTGAGCCATGCATGGCCTGGCACCCTTCTCACCAGAGAAATTGCCCAAAGCCACCCTTAAGAGAACAGAGCAAGAACTTCCTTACCTCGGAAGACCATCCACAAGCAGCAGCTGTTTAAAAATAATAACAGGAAACCTTGGGGCAAAGCTGTTGGTTTTAAGAGAAGAGAAGTGACTTCATTCTCAGTGCCACAGAGTTTAAAAAGAGTAAAGAGTGCTCCCTGGCTGAGCTAATGCAGCTTCATCCAGTGATGATTCCATCCAGACAATGCAGCTGTTGCCCAGACATGCATAGGCTTCTCCAGGTAAATCAATGGAATTTGACTGTTTTCAGGGTGCTGCAGAAAACTGGAAAGCACCAATCGGCTTCTCTCACATGGGAAGATAGAAGCTATGCATTCATTTTCACAAGTCATATCATTTTCCTTCAAGAATCAAATTGTCTGAAGTTCGATATGGAAGGAAAACAGTTATTTAAACTCCCAGGAAGTAGACAGCCTCCCCAGGAGGAAGAAAACACACACACACACACACACACACACACACACACACACACACACCACCATGTTCAAAAGGAGCAGTAACATTGAGACACTGAGCTAGTTGCCAAGCTAAATGATCTTCTGAGCTCAGGGTTTACAGGGTCCCTATTAAAGCAGACAAAGGCAGCATTTTGTCTCCTCTCTCTGCACCTTGCAAAAGCGATCATATGTGTTTAATGAAATAGGAGAGGCAAAGAACTACGTTAAAGAAAAGATGGCAGGTTTCCTAAAAGAAAGAGTAGAATATGAAATCATAGCATCCCACCTGCAATTGTTAGGGCTCTCCTTCAGGCAGTTTTAAAATTTTATTTTGTGTATGTTTCGTGTTTCCTGTTCTGCACATTGTTCCCCCACCTCCGACCTCCGTCATACTCGCAGCCCCAGTAGAAAGGACAAAAGAAACAAAGGAAATTGACAAATTTAAAGAGATTTAGGTCCTTGACAAAAGAGATTGTTTTGTTGTCTATGCTTTTTAACATTTTAAAAATATGCATGCCAGTCACTGTGCTAAGCTCTGGTGATGCAAAAAGCAGAAGACAGTCCCTGCCCTCAAGAAGTTTACAATCTAATAAGAGAGACAACATACAGACTAATACACATACAAAGAAAAGGCACTGGAATTAAGAGGGGTTGGGAAGGTGAGGTTTTAATTGGGACTGGGAAGGAGCCAGAGAAGTCAGTAGTCAGAGGGGTGGAGGGAGACCACTCTAGGCACTCTAGGACAGCCAAAGAACGTCCAGAGCTGAGAGAGGAAATGACGAGGAACGGCCAAAAGGCCCCTGTCATTGGGTCAGAGTAGTGTCAGGGAGGAAGGTGTAAGAAGATTGGAAAGGTAGGAGAGGGTTAGGTTATGAAGGACTTTAAGGGCCAATTAGAGCATTTTGTATTTGATCTTAGGGGCCGCTAGGTGGATAGAGCAATGGGCCTGGAGTCAGAAAGACCTGAATTCAAATTTGGTTTCAGATGCTTACTAGCTGTGTGACCCTGGGCAAGTCATTTAACTTCTGGACAGTATGGTCCATGGGGTCATGAAGAGTCAGACATCACTCACTATTACCACTTACTAGAGGTAATAAGAAACCCCTGGATTTTATTAAGGAGGGGAGTAATGTGATGAAACCTGTACTTTAGGAAAATCCCTTTTGTGCCTGAATGGAGAGGAGGGGAAGGGGGATGGGATGGGGGGGGAGAACTTGAGGCACACAGACCTATTGCAATGTGATAGACATGAAATGATGAGGGTCTTCCCCAGAGTGGTAAAAATGTCAGAGGAGAGAAGGGAATATTTGAGAGATGTTGCAAAGGTGGAATTAAAGGCTTTGGCAACAGATCGGATATGGGGGGGTGAGAGACAGTGAGGAATCCCCAATGATTTCTAGGTTTTGACTTTGAGGGACTGGGAGGGCAGAAGGTGGGAAGGGTTTAAGGGGAAAGATAATGAGTTCCATTACATAACTATTGGTGTCTACTGGACATCCAGCTCAAGATGTCTGAAAGGTAGTTGGAGTTGTGAAATCTGAGGCCAGCAGATTGTTTGGGTAGATCTGAGTCTCATCAGTACAAAGATGATAATTAAATACATGAGAACTGATGAAATCACCAAGTGAAGTAATGTAGAGGAAAAAGATAAGACAGGCCAGGACAGGACCATCAGGGACACCTATGGTTGGAGGGAGTGAACTGGAAGAGGATCCAGCAAAAGAGACAGAGGAGTGGTCAGATAGGTTCAAGGATGACCAGGACAAAGCAGCACCCTGAAAACCTAGGAGACAAGACAGTATCAAGGTAGAAGAAGTGATCAACAGTGTCAAAGGCTGCAGAGAGGTCAAGGAGAGTAAAGATTGAGAAAAGACTGTTGGATTCAGCAACCATGAGATCATTAGTAACTTTGGACAGAGCAGTTTCGGTAGAAAGATAAATTTGGAAGCCAGATTATAAGGAATTAAGAAGAGAGTTAGAAAGCAAGTGGAGGCACCTGTCATAGATGATCTCAAGGATGTTAGCTCTAAAGAGCAGAAGGGATATAGGACGATAAGTTAGCAGGGATGAAAGGATCATGCAAGGGATTTTTCAGGATAGGAAAGATACAGGCATGTTTGAAGGCAATAGAAATGTAGCTGAGAGAGAGGAAGAGAATGAACTTATATAAAAGAGGGGTGATGACAGAGGAGGCAATATGGTGGAGGAGATGGGATGGAATGAGACCACCTGAACAAGTAGCGTTGGTAAGAAATGAGGCAGCTTCATCACATGAGACCAGGGTGAAAGAAGAGAGAGTAGCAGAAGGCACCTGAGCGATAGGAGAAGAGGAAGAAGGGAGAAGGGAGAGTTCATGATGAATGGCCTCCATTTTTTCTGTAACATAGGAGGCAAGGTTCTCAGCCAAGAGAGTGAGGGAAGGGAAGGCATGGGAAGTTTGAGGAGGGATGCAAAGGTCTGGAAGAGCTGCTGTGGAGACTGAGCTGGTGAGCTCATAAAGGAGGGATAGTAGGATTGCCTGGAACCAGTTGAGGTTGTATAAATAAATGGGCAGTGGACCCAGTCAAAAGGGTTGTGCGATTTTCTCCACAATACTTTTTTCTTCAGCAACACTTTTTATCCCTAGTGAGGGCACAATGGCAGGAATGTAGGAAGTACTTAATAAAATGCTTAGTGACTGAATGAATTAATGAATTGAATAACTGCAGTAGGATACTGGTTTATAACACTGGCTATTGTTGATTTCTCTTAAACAGACTTTTGAATGAGGTTTTCAAGAGATTCCAGAACTTGACTGATATTCTCAAGCAGCTATACAAACAAAGCACAAAAAGGAAGAATCTTGAGGAAAGAAATTAAAGAATTATACTGGGGTAGAGGAAGGGTTGAGAGAGGAGAGAAGAGGAAGAAAGCAGTGGGGATGTTAATGGGTTAAGAACTAGGACAGAGCAATAAACTGCATTTATTTTTAACGTGAGGATTCAGAGCCAAACTAGCTCCACCCAGTAAGCAAGCCAAATCCTTATGATGCCAAGCTACTGAGCAGAATGCCTTTCAGTAGGACTTCTGGAGTATGTTCCTGGGGGGGGGGAGGGGGAGAAGAGGGAGGTGAGGGGAAGAGGTGGGTGGAGGGAGTGGTTGGCAATAAATTTTCAGCTATCCCATGGACATAGGAGAGAGGTGAGAGCTTTGGAACTAGATGATTTTGTCTCCCCCCCACCCCTTGCCAATACACATACACGTACACACACACATACACACACAGACACATGCACTCACATCCTTTCTCTGAGAAAGTGTAGATTATTCAGGGCAATTCAGTTCAGTTCAATGAATAATTTTTTTTTAATTTAGGGTGTGAGAGGGAAGAAAAAATCTACATCAACACATACTTATGAAAGACTTAATAGTATAAGAAAAATGAAAAAATAACTGGATTCACAGATTTTCATTGTCATATTCGGACTTAAATATATGACCAGAGGCAAGAAAGTCACAGCTTCTCAATGGCTATGAGAGAGACTCCAAGACTTGAAGTTACAGATCAGTTCTAGACCTTCTTCTGAACAAGAGTTTAGTGGTAGCTGAGTGGTTTGGTGAATACAGCACCAGCCCTGGAGTCAGGAGGACTTGAGCTCAAATCTGGCCTCAGACACTTGACACTTACTAGCTGTGTGACTTTGGGCAAGTCACTTAACCCCAAATGCCTTGCCTTCCCCCTTCGCCCCCCCAAAAAAGAATAAGAGTTTATAAACCAGGAATTCTCCACATTGATGAAATCACAGGTCTGAACCAAAATTTTAGGAGAAGGGGATACTTTGTTAGGCTTTGGTAGGGTACAAATATGAAAGGGACATAGTCCTTGCCTCTAAGGACCCTCTATTCAATCTATTAGGGGAATAAGATATAATAATGAGACATATTGCTATAGAACTTTAAAGTTTACAAAGCATTTCCCTTACAGTGGCACTATAACGTATTATCCCCATTTTATAGATGAGGAAACTTAGGCTTTGAAAGGTAGGGACGTGCCCACAGTCACAGCTAGGAAATATCGGTGTTGGCACTCAAAATTAGATCTCTTTAGTCCAAGTCTGATTTTCTTTCCATCAATACAAGTTAGAATATGATTATGTGTCAAATAGAGCAGCATGAGAAACTAACTCCTGGTCCACTCTCTGCAGATCAAGAGGAAGTAAGTTTTCAATGAAAAATGAAAGGACTTGGGCCATCTATTCAAAAGAGATTTCTAACTTCACAGATGAAACTTGAGACTGGCCTACTGAAGAAAGCTGCACTGTCTGTTTTTTCAAGTACCTATCATACCAGGAGTATATGTGGGATGACTTCGGAAAGCCCTCTCTATATCCGTGTTTCCAAAACAGATCTGCCCCCCCCCCATGATATGATTACTGAGGAAAGGACTACAGGGTTCCCAGGATCAAGGAAATCCTTCAGCCTCCCATGAAACCAGCTAGGCTTCAGGGTGCCTATGCCCATGTCAAGTACAATTTATACATCGGAAAGATGACTTGTAAGGCACTTCCAATTCTGAGTCTATGATCCTGTGAAGACATAGTGTGGAGAGAAAGAGAGAGGACATACCTTAATTATGGAAGAATAATTCACAAACCATGGTCATCAGCTTAATTGTAAAGTCATAGATACTTAATAGGACGCCTATTGATATAGATAGATCTAGATCTGGATATAGATATGGATACGGATAGAGATAGAGACAGAGACAGAGATAGAGATAGATAGATATGGAGTGTGTATACACATACAGTCATCCCTTCCATATTACAGGGGTTAGGAGCACAATAACCCTGCAGTCTGGAAAAATCTATGTAAAACTTTTTGGCCCTCCCTTTGTACCAGAGAAGTCTAGATTATTATGATGTTAAAAGATAAAATTTGTTGATAATATATAATACTATACATATATTTTATGCATTTCTGAGTTTCTAAACTTTTTCTGCATCATTTACTGGCCTTCACATATTGTCTTCAGCTTCCACAAAACTTTGCAAAAATTCCCATTTAACTTTTTATGCTGACTCGTGATATAGTAAAACTGCAGTGAGGAAAGTCTCAATGTGGAAAGGATAATTGTACATACATATAAGCATATACGTATAAATACGTGTGCATATATACATCTGAATTGTAAATATATTTGTATATCTACACCTGTGTCTATGTAAACATACATAGAGCTATACAGACACTATATTCTGCCAAGGACTCTTTCAAAGAGACCGGTCCATCTCCATAAAAGCAATATGGCCGGCATCAGCAAAACCAGATAACTTTATATGCGTCTTTAATCAGCTTTTGATCACTCGTCCAGGGGTGTGCTTGTAATTGTTTAACAACTGGGTATCTGGAAAGGCACAACACACTTCTAATTGTCATCTACATTATTAATATTTTCTCCACCACTTTTTAAAACTTTCCAGGGGTGCGGAACCTACAGACTCAAGGCCATGTATGGCCCTCTAGGTCCTCGAGTGTGGCTCTTTGACCCAATCCAAACAAGGGCATTTGTTCTGTGAAGTTTGGATTCGGTCAAAGGGCTGCCCTTGAGGACCTTGAGGGCCACATGTGGCCTCAAGACCGCAGGTTCCCCACCCCTGGTTTATATAATCAACAAAACAAAAAAGCAAGTACTGCTTCGTAGCCTTTGTCGATTTCCAAGGTGTGAGTGCTCACAATGACAAGTTAACCCTCCGGATCTCGCTAGCTGGTTCAAGCTGGCTCTAGCACATCATAGCACCCATCTAATTTCACCTTCTTGTATGTTCTTTCCTTCATAGCTCAGGAGAATACAAGATCTCCAGAGACGAGTCATCAGTGATAGATAGGCAGGCAGGCAGGCAAACAGAGATGGGTAGATGGATGGATATATACAGACAGCTAAAATATACATCTATCTTACTATATATATATATATATGAATAGGGAACACCAAATAAAATGAAATTGACTATATCTTAACAGACAAGAAACAACTAGTTAATGATGTGGGAGTCATTTCTGAATTTACTGTCTGGATACAGTCAGACCACCCCACCTTCTACTGTAGCGTATTTCAACTTCTTCATGTAGGATATGGGGGACTAATGTGTTAGAATCCTAAAGTAGGGATTTCATTGTTTATTGATGAAGAAAATAACTTTTGCTATAGAAATGCCAACAGATCTTTTCCACTTCTTATATGTTTGTTGTTTTCTCGTTTCATCCTCAATTGCTCCTGGAATGATCTGACTCAATTATGTCTTATACCAAGATATATGCAAATTAGCTTTTCTGTCCATGACTTCTCCCTGTTTTGGAATAATAATAACTGATTTACATAACACTTTAAAGTTTGAAAATCACTTTACATGTATTACAATTTGAGTCTTACAATATATCTAGGAGGCAAGTACAAAAAGATATCGTCATCCCTGCTTTATAAATGCACAAACTGAGGCCCAAAGACTAAAACTCATCCACTCACATAGTTAACAAGCATTGCTGGTGTTTGAATCTAGGTGCTGATGATTCCAAGTCTTGAACTTTATCCACTATGTCATGCTAAGATGCGACTGCTTATGTTCTTCCACCATCCTCCTGTACAAAATTTTGCAAAAAAAATTATATTCTAAGCTAGTCTTGCCCTTGGTGGCCATATGTCTCCACTTGGCAAGGACATCAAGCATTTTCTGGTTGGGCCCAGAATTGAATCAGAGGGAAAAAATGGTTTGCCTTTCATTTGAGAAACTGCAGGGCATTTTCACTGTCCCAAAATTTCTTACTGAAACAAAAATTCAGCTTTTTACCATTAATATTCTTTCGCTGATGTTATGCAGCTGTAAACCATTAAATACCACAATCTCTAAAGAATTAAAATTGAAGGTCACCCAAAGAAGAATCAAGAGGCACATGATGGTTGAAGCCTACTAACAAAAATGAATTGTGTACCAGAAGTTGTGTGAATGATAACATGTATCAGTTTAATTGAGATTGGCTAGACATATGAACAGGGTGAGAGATACTAACTACCCTTAGTCCTGCCGTATTATCCATTTGTGTAGTCTTTTTTAAATGTCTTTGGATTTAAATGAAGCGGTTTCATAAAGTGGTCATCCTCACTCTCCCTTCCAGTTATTGGAGTCCAGTGTCAAGACAAAAGTCAAGATGACAGGCAATGACTCTTGGATGCAATGGACTGACGTTTGCATCTTCAGTGTCTGACCAAGCTCTCAGTGCTCCAGAGTACCTACTTCCATCAGCTTCATGGCCATTGGAACAAAATGTTCATATCCACCTATTCCACAAGGGAAATCTTCACATGCTTTAGGAAGACAGCCCTCTAATTCACTGGTTTGAGGTCCATTGGTTACCCTCAGCTTTGTTTAGCCCATCTGCCTAGAAGGTTTCATCAGGTGTGGCCACTGCACATGCCATAGCTTCTTAGAGCAGGTTGAGAGTTGGGTGGAAGATGGATACTTAAGGGGAATGAGCATCCCTGTAAAGGACTCAGCAGCTCTCACACCAGAGGGACTAATCCTGCCTGAACACCCCATACCACCCCATTTGTATAGTACTTTAAGATTTGAGGAGGCAATGTAGGGTAGTTGGTGGAAAGACTGAAAGACCTGGGTCCTTATCTAGCTGCTGATACTCACAGAGTGATCCTCACCAGATAAGGACACTTCCCAGTGTCCTAGGCAGGTGCACAAGATTATAAATTTCAATTCAGGTTCTAACCTGCTTTGATAGAGGAAGAATACAACCAGTAGCTCCCTAAATTGAAATTGCAGTGAAATTGCGGGTCACAACTGAAACAATTCAACTACAATAAAAATATGAGCTGTTTTATTACAATGCTCATTACAAAATGATATTACTATGCTGAATTCAAGTTTCAATGTATTCAACTGTGGCCAATACGAGCTTGAAATGCTCTACTACAGGTCAGGCACAAATAGTCCATGGGGGTGGATTCTCCAAATTTGCACATCTTGCGTTTCCTTTGAGGGGCTTCAATTCTGCTTTACATGTAGAGCACAGCACCTTCTCTGATGTGGGGATGCCATGCTGAGAGGTTTTGTGTCAGTATCTCCCATGCCACACAATTACAAAGTTCCTAAGAGAGACCTTGAGAGAGTCCTTGTATCACTTCTTCTGACCCCCATGTGAATGTTTGCCTTGTATGAGTTCTTCATAAAACAGTCTTTTTGGCAAGTGTACATTTTGCATTCAAACAACACGACCAGCCCATCAGATTTGCACTCTCTGAAGCAGAGTCTGAATGCTTGGCAGTTTAGTTCAAGAAAGGACTTCATGGTCTGGTACCTTATCCCGCCAGGTGATCTTCAGAATCTTCCTACGACTGCTCAAATGGTAAGTGAAGTTGTCTGCAGCATTCAAAACTTCTCCATTTGCTGAAACTGATGGTTTCATGTATGAATGGTGTGGTGGCAGCTGATGGAGCACCTGTGTTTTCTTGGTGTTAATTGTTAGGCCAAAATTAGCACAAGCATCAGAAAACTGACCCGTACTCTTTGTTGTGTCGCATTTTCAGAGGCTACACTGAGTACACAATCATCTACAAACAGAAAATCATGCACCAATACTCCCTCTACTTTGGTCGTGGCTTGTATCCTTTGTAAATTGAAGAATTAACCCTCAGGGCAGTAGCTAACCTTGATGCCGTGTCCATCCTCATCAAAAGTATTATGTTCTATAGTACCACTAATTCAATCTTATAGTGTTATTATTATCATGTAGTAAGACTGGCAGAAAAGTTCTTTGGAACATCTCCGACCACTTCTTGAATACTGTGGTTTCAGCTATGTAAGTACTCCTGAGTAATGGGTCCAGTCCCCTTGTAAACCTCTAAGGTTCACAAAGCTCTTTACATATATTATCTCATTTGATCCTTACAATGACCATGTTTAGAACTTTCTCCAGGCTCCACTTTACTTGCTTTCACAGACAGGGCCCAAATGATGTATTATAATAAGTGCTCATATCAGGGTGACAGTCAGGAGAGAAAAAAAAGTCATCCCTCTCCAAGGCAGATTTTGTGAGACGGGGCTCTCTATGAGAGCTGAAAGGGACTTTAGACATCAGCTCATTAAACAGGCTCATTTTACAGGGGAGGAAAACGAAGCTCAGGGTAGGCAGGTGACTTGCACCTTATTACCCAGCTGGTAACAGTCTGAGCTAGGACTAAAACTCAGGTGTCCTGATGCCAAGTCCAGTTTTTACACAATTTCCTCTTCCCTATTCAGCTTGACCTTCACTCTTCATAAGATCTCTTTGTTGGAGCCCATCTAACTTCCTCTGTGTCACTTCTGGGCCTCAGTGGATGCCTAAAACAGGATGGGAACAACCTTCACTAAGCATTCTGGTCAAATTTCTGTGTATAAATGGTGATGCTGTTCAAAGTCACTGGTTTGTGGTGGATTACAGTTCAGATCTAAATCACTACCATCACCACCATCTTTGTGTCTCAGAGAACCTAGCATGTTGTCTTAGCCAGAGTAGGCATTTAATGAACAATCACCGAGGTACGTGCTATTATTACTCTCATTTTAAAGAAAAAGAAACAAGGTAAGGAAAGTTGTAACAAGTTACACAGTTGGTATCTGAGGCAGAATTTGAACTCAGCTCTTCTGAATACAAGTCCAGACTGTATATACCACATCTTGGTACATGCTACATTATTATTCTTGAAACGTTATGAGATGCAGAGAAATAGTGGTAGAATTTTAGTTGAATACCCACAAGAGAATTTATGGGGAAAAAGGACTGTGAAGTCATGGATAAATTGTGCCCAATCTCCCGAAACTCCCTTCCCCCAAACCTCTCAAGTGAGATATTTAGCTCCTATTTCACCAAAATATTAGGAGCCATTTGCCTAAAGCTATCTCATCTCCCCTTCTCCTTACCTGACATCATACAGATTGATGTCTTTCTCCCATTTCCTCCTTCACCTTTTTCTCACATGAATAAGGTGGTCCTTCTCCTTCCCAAGATAATACCTCTCCACATGCACTAGTGATTCCACTCCACATTCTCTTCTCCACATAGCCCTATCATAACCCTCTCTCTTTCTAGTCTTCAATCACTCTCAGACTACTTACTGCTTCTTGGCAGTTAGGCAGCACAGTAGGTAAAATGTCAGGCTTCAAATCAAAAAGACTCATCTTCTCAAGTTCAAATCTGGTCTTAGATACTAGCTGTGTGACTCTGCACAGGTCAAATAACCACATTTGCCTCAGTTTCCATCTGTACAATGAGCTGGAGAAGGAAATGGCAAACCACTCCAGTATCTTCCATGTCTCAAAATTAATTCCAACATTCTTCAGGGGGACCTTGAGAGCATCGGCATTGCATGTGTTCTTTGTAAAATAGTCTTCGGCAAAGGTACCTGTGACAAATGTACCAGTCCATCAGAGCTGTGCTCTCTCCAGTAGAATCTGAGTGGTTGGCAGTTCAGCTCCAGAAAGGACCATAGTGCCAGTACTTTATCTTGCCAGATGATCTTCAGAAACTTCTTAAGACAAATGGAAGTCATGCCGTTTCTTGGGATAGCACCGGTAGACTGTCCAGGTTTCATTGACGTTTTCTAACAACAATGATGTTAGCACAACAGCTCTGTAGACCTTCAGTTTAGTAAGCACTCTAATACTTCTTTTCTCCCACACTTTCCTTCAGAACCTTCCACTCTCTGAGATAACTCTGGCAATAGCATCAATTTCATCATCTATGTGTACATCTCTGGAATTGTAAACTATCAGACCTATAAAGAACCTCTGAGGCCGTGTAATCAATTCCATACCTGAACAAGAATCCTTGCTACAACACAACTCAAAAGTGTTCATCTAGCTTTTACTTGAAGAAACTCAGTGAGGGGCTTCTACTATCCACCCACCACCTCAAAGCCCCAGATAGCCCATTCCCCTTTCGGGTAGCTCTCATTGTCAGGAAGCTTTGCTCCCATCTATCCAGCTTAAATGTGCCTGCACAATTCTTCTAACCATTTTTCCTAATTTTGCCCTCTAACTAGAAGTCTAACCTCTCTTCCATGTAATAATAGTAATAGCAATAATGATTAACATTGCTATCATACTTTAAAGTTTGCAAATGTATTTTAACATGCATCATCTCATTTGTTTCTTGGACCAGCTCTGTGAGATAAGGAGTTCAGTGACCTACCCAAGGTCACACAAGGATATTCAATGTCTGAGATGAAATTCAAAATTGAAGTGTTTCTGCTTCCAAGTCCAGCACTGTATCCACTGCACAATCTAGCTGCCCTCAGCTATAGGAAGCCAGCTCTTTTATCATATGCAAAGTCTCCAAGTTATGCAATCATAGTTCCTTCAACTGATTCTCATATGACATGCACTTGAGTCCTTCCCCATCTGATGGATTGCCATCCTCTGGACATTCCCCAGTTTATCCATATCTTTCCTAAAAAGTGGCACCCATAACACAATTCCCCAGATGCAGTGTGACCAGGGCATAATACAGACTCTTCCCTCCCTCTGCTGTGTATTCATTTTGGGCCCAGTCAGTGAAGGTGACTTTCAGAATGGGTGAATCGCAATGACTGATGTGAGCAGCTGAGACTCAAGAGTGTCAAGTGCCCTTGGAAATTCCAGGACACTGTAACCAGAAGTATAAGAAAAACAAACCCCAGAATTCTAGAAATCTTAGACTAGGAAGAGACATTCAAGGTTAATGAAATCCATACACCAACAGGAAGTACTTCTATGAGACCCCTGACAAGCAATCATTCAGCCTCTGCCTGAAAGTAGCAAGAGTGGTTGTGTTAGGGTGGCAGGGTGCCCACAGTATTGTATCCCTGCCAGTAAATACAAGTGGGACAGAGACTCAAAGCACCGTTACCCTGGTAACTGTCCTAGAGGAAGAGTATGGACAGCAAACTCAGTCCCCAAACCCTGAGGGCCCCTAATTACTAAAATAAGCCAAGATTCTTGGGCAACTCAAGAAGAGAGTGTTGGCAGGTACCCTGGGAGAACTGACATTTTCTCCTTTGAGTTTAATGTACTCTCTGTTCTTATGGTAGCCAGCATGAGTGTATCAGGTCACTGAACTGCCCAGCTCCATGTCTCTCAGAGCTCCTGGGCCAACCTGGTGACTTTGGAAGCAACAGACCTAAAGCTTTTTTCTTCACAGTTTGACAAAATGATAAGAGCTCTGGATTTTGAATCAGTAAACCTGAATTCAAATTCCCATTCTGGTGCTTACTAACTTTACTCACCACTTACTACTCACTTGACTTTGGGCAAGTTACTTAGTCTATCTGAGTCTAAGTTTTCTCATTTGTATAATGAGATGGGTAAACTAAATGATTCCAACTATAGTTCTATGACCCTATGGCCTCCGACCCTCACCTACAAAAGGGTAGATGAGATCACCTCAAAGGTCCTTGCCAGTTCTACATGTATGACAATACACTCCCTAGGGTCCCTTCTAGTTCCAAATCAAATAAGGTAAAGTAGGCAAAGTGTTATTTATTATAATTAATAAATCCTCAAATCCACAGTATGACAAGCTGCTCTACGAAGGGATAGCTTTTTCCTCTTTAAGCTAGGCTATTTCACCCACTGAGTATGAGAATGGGCATCTATTAACTGTAAGGTTAGACCTCTGTCTACAAGCAAGTTAATAAAAATCAAACCATGGTGGATAATTACCTAGAAAATTCAAGCAGGGTTCATAATCTGGTTTATCCCTAGCACGTATAATTTTCTCTAATGTATTCATCAGAATTGCTCAGAGTAGGTGTTAAATAAATTGAATTGAATATGTTAAAATAGACTATAAGATAATAGATTCAGAGCTGAAAGAATTCTTAGGAGTTATCAAGTCCAACTTCCTCATTTTGCAGATGAGGAAACTAGGACCCAGGGAGATTGTGTTTTGTCCAAGGTCACACAGATAGGAAGCAGCAGAGCCAAAATTTGAACCTGGGTCCTCTGACTCCAAATTCAGGGCACTTCTGAGCATCCTCAGTTTTGTTTTTTGTTTGCTTCTTTTGGAGGAGGAAAGGTAGGATAGTTGGGGTTAAGTGACTTGCCCAAGGTCACACGGCTAGTTTTGTGTCAAGTATCTGAGGCCACATTTGAACTCAGGTCCTCCTGACTCCAGGGTCGGTGCTCTATTCACTGTACCATCTAGCCACCCCTAAAGGATTATGATCAGTTGTTGTTGTGGTTGTTGTTGTTGTTTTTGTTGCTTTCACTTTTGAGCATCCTATACTGCTGCTCTGATAATAAGGGTACTATGGTAACAGAATAATAATAATGATATATTATAAGAATATTATATATATATTTATAATATATAATAATATAAGAAGACCATAACTGACTGTACCACCAGTCAATTCCGATAATATTGACAGCCTATACAACTTGTGTAGCCTCTCCAACAACAGTAGGATAAGATGATCCCCCCCTGAAGTACCTTCCAAGTCTACAATTAAGTGGTAAAATCTAAGACACAAGAAGGTACAAATCCATTGGTTCTAAGCTCCACAAGGAGCTCAAGACCATGTCTTATCCACATTTGTATTCTTGTCCTCTCTCAGTCCTGTCTGTGCATGGTCAGCAACCAGACGCTGAAACGGGTTAAAGTCTAGTTCTCTACCACACTCTGAGTTCTATAAATACCCAAATTAACTACAAAAGACATATGAAGGAAGATGTGATCTGCATCCAGAGAAAGAACTGATAAAAAAATATGTATAGAATAATTTTACATATATATATATATATATATATATATATATATATACATATACATATTTGTGTCTAATTGTAGCCATCTCTAGGATGGGAAATGAGAAGTGGGGAGGGGAGAAAAAAAGTTACATGATAACTTTATTACATATTTAAAAGGAACAGCAAGTCATAAATAACAGATTTGCAGTTTCATGTTCAATCACTTTTTTTCCAATTCTACTATGCTATGGAAATCCTTGTTCTATTTCTTAAGCTCAGAATAAAATAAATAAAATTTGGGGGGTTGTTTTTGTTTTTTGGAGGGAGGAAGGCTGGGCAACTGGAGTTAAGTGACTTGCTCGAGATCACATGGCTAGTAAGTGTTAAAAGTGTGTCTGAACCCACATTTGAACTCAAGTCCTCCTGACTCCAGGGCTGGTTCTGTATTCACTGCTCCACCTAGCCACCCCAAAATAAATAAAATTTAAAACAACAACAATAAAAAATGGTAGTAAACTATGTCTTTCCCAGATTAAAGTTCATAGACCTTGGAGACCAGCTGGTTTCATTATTTTACAGATAAGAGTGTTGAGGCTACAAGACAGGGTTACAGAGTTAGTCAATGAGAAAGTTGGGATCTGAACTCAGGTCTCCCCAAATTCCTAAGCCAGTCATCTATTCCACCATACTGCCCATCCATCTTCTTTCTGGATCTTACCATTTAGAAAGAGCAAACTCCCTTTTGTTTCTATCTGTTGGTGTCTCATGACCTTGAGAACCTGCCTCCTCTCCCATCCCTGCCCCTAGGAGGAGAAAGGAATTCAGTCTTCAGTGCCATATAAAGTTCCTGCTGAGCCTGCCAGATCAAGAGCCAATTAGTGTCAGCTGAGGAAAGAGTTTCTGTTCTTCAGAAAATGAATTGTTCAGTGGAATTGCCACCATCCACAGTCTGGGGTGAGGAGGGAGGGAAATGGTTCCAGTCTGACTTTTCCATTTGGCTGATGTAAATAGGCAGTGAATTCAATGGAACTGAGCTCAAGATACAGGAAGCCTACTGAAATTTAAGGGAATATCACTTATCTTGTAACAGCAGCAAAGTTCCCCTTACCTTCCCAACTTCTTCTAATGCCAAGTGGTAGCATTTTCAGTTATACATAATTATTACTATTGAGTATTTGCTAAGAGCTCTCCGGGTCTGCCTGGCTCTTACCCAGATTCCTTTCTTCATTCTCCTTGTGTAGAACGGATAAAAGAAAAACTTCTTTCCATGGTCTCCTTGCTCTGTTCCCTGGTCCAGCTTGAGTGCTCGTGCCAATTCATTCACTAAGTCAGTCATGCATTTACTTGTTCATTCCTTGATTCATTCACTTAACAAACAGAGGGTACAATGGTAGGCACCAAGGTAATAAAATGTTAGCTAAGGCTTAATTTTTGCCCTCGTGGAGCTTATAGTCTTTTAGGGGAAGAACAAAAGTAATGATAATACAAAAAGAGATAAAAATCCAAGGGTTATGTGAGGTATGCCAAGTACAGGGAGTGTGTGGAGCAAGGAAGGCTCTATGTGGGAAGGGACATTGTCTTTGGGCCATACCATAATTGTAATAATACCTTACTTTTCTAAAGTGCTTTCACACATGTAACTTTTGTATCAGAGATTTGTACATGATATGATAAACCTGGGTATAATTGGACAAATCTGATACTCCCACACAGAAAATTTTAGAACTTCATCCAGGGGTGGCTAGGTGGCATAGTGAATAGAGCACCAGCCTTGGAGTCAGAGGTCCTGAGTTCAAATCCAGCCTCATACACTTAATACTTTACTAGCCATGTGACCTTGGACAAGTCACTTAACCCCAATTGCCCTGCCTTCCCCCCCTCCAAAAAAAAGCAAAAAAAAAAATTAACTTCATCCAGTGTGTTGTCACCAGCACAATTCCCTCCCCTCCCTTTTCAACTTCTTTTTATGCATTGGGTTCCCTGAGTAGACTGTAAGCATCTTGAGGGCAAGGATTTTCTTTCTTTTTGCTTGTTTGTATATTCCCAGTGCTTAGAACTGTGCCTGGCACAGGCTAAGTGCTTAGTAAATGATTGTTGACTGACTGTCTAACAGCTCCCCTTGTTTATGCTCTGGTTAAATGCTCTCAGCTCCTCCTAACTGCTTGTGTTACCAACTGTAGCTCTGTGCAGATCCCAGAAAATGACCTTTGTCACCTTCTCTTGAAACTCTCAGAGCCCCCAGAAGGTAGTAATGATTCCACCTTCTAGCTCTGTCCTCCTGTCATTCATCCTGCAGATATTTCCCCTGTTCCCGGTAGGCAGTGTTTAATTGGATCAAGTTCTCCAGCTTTTTCTATAGTAAAGACATGCAGTTCTTGCTACCACAAGTTAGCCAACTAGGTGGTGCGGTAGATAGAATACTGGGGTTGGAATTAGGAAGATTCATCTTCATGAGTTCAAATCTGGCCACAGACCTTTACTAGCTATGTGACCCTGAGCAAGTCACTTAAACTCTTCCTTAATCCACTAAAGAAGGAAATGGCACACTAGTATCTTTGCCAAGAAAACCTCATGGTCAAGAATTGGAGATTGAGGGGATGCCCATCAATTGGGGAACGGCTGAACAAGTTGTGGCATATGAATGTAATGGAATACTATTGTGCTATGAGAAATGATGAACAGGCAGACTTCAGAAAATCCTGGAGACTTCTAGGAACTGATGCTGAATGAAGTGAGTAGAACCAGGAGAACATTGTTCACAGAAACAGCCACAATGTGGGATGACTGATTTTGATAGACTTAGCCCTTCTCAGCAATGCAAGGACCTGAAACAGTTCCATAGGACTCATTACAGTAAATGTCATCCACATCCAGAGAAAGAACCATGGAGTCAGGATGCAGAGTTAAACAGACTATTGTCTTTTTTTTGTTTGTTTTTTTCTTTTTCATGGTCTCTCCCATTCATTATCATTCTTCTGTGCTACATGACTAATGTGAAAATGTGTTAAATAGGAATGCATGTGTAAGGCCATATCATAGTGTATGCCTTTTTGGCAAGGAAGGGAGAGAAAATTAAAAATTTATGAAAGTGAATGTTGAAAACTAAAAATAAATTAATTAATTAAAAAAAAGAAAGAAAACCTCATGGACTGAATTGACATGGTATGGTCCATGGGATCATGGCTAACTACTGAACTGTTTCTAAAAGCTAATTAACTCAGACCAGCTAATTGATAATAAATACAAAGCATAACAGTGTGAGTGCAAAAGTAACAGTACCCCCATCTAATTCCTCAAGGTTATTCCTGAGACCATGAAGGGAGAAAAAATCAGCTAGCTATCAAACTACCAGTGCTAGTTGGAGTTGAAGGAAGTAACCTCAAAGGGGATGCTATACCCAAGGAGTAGTGTAAAAGACAGCAATGGTCAGGAAAGGCAGTGGAATGAGGGTATGTTGAGATCAAGGAGTAAAACAACCTAAACGATGGACTAGTGCCCACAAAATGTTCAAGACCCCCAAAGAAGACCTCCAATACACTGGGTAGATCCACTGGTAGAAAGATATGGGAAAAGAAACAGACAAGAATCACGCTGGATGAGAGAGCCTGGACTGGCTATGATCAGCATTGCTAGAGATAAATGAGTTTCATCACTATTCCTAGTATTTGATCCCAGTCTTAACTGATAAATTGATCTCGAAGAGTAGTGCCATATAGTGGATAAAACAATGGAGCTTAGATTGAACGATCTGGCTTTGAGCTCTTCCTCTGCTACTTCTTAGTTGGTAATTCTTGATAATAATTAACCTCTCTGATCCTTAGTTTCTTCATGTGTAAAATGGACATAATAATATTCATATTACCTACATCACAGGATTGTTTTGATAACAAGTTGAATTAAAACATATAAAGCATTTTGTAAACCATGAAAAATCACCTATATTTAAGTTGTTATTGCTATTGGATTCACTGGTTTCTCCATATAGGGATCTTAGAGACTTTAAAGATAAAGATTTAAGATAAAGATAAAGATAAAGATATAAAATTCTTTAGAGACTTTAAGAGCTACCCTAAGGCCAAACTATGGTAAACTCCTTTATTGTTCCATTTATTCTACATATCCTTTAGAGAAGGAATTCCTAAGGTAAACATGAGGATCATAAAAGAGATTCAGTCATAAACACAATAAGGGCATCTTCTTAGGGAAAAAAAACCCACCAATACTTGAATTGAACAGATATTTCTGAGTACTAATTTTGGAATTAAAGAACTAAGTTTGGTCACTTATTACTGTTAAGATTTTAGGGCATCTTGACATCTTGAGGCCTTAATTTCTCAATTGAACCAATAAGAAGGTGGTTTTAGGTCCAAACCTATAATCCTAAATTCCTACTGTGTGGATAGTAGACACTGAGAGAGGGATTTAGAGGATTCTAAGTCATGGTTCCTGTCCTCAAGGATCATACAGTTTAGTTGGAGAAAATGAGACATTCACTTATGAAACAAGTTAATAGTAATACTACATAAGACAGTTTACGATTAACTGCAGAAATACATGCTATCAGACCACAGGGATTTAAAAGAAGGGGGAAATTATCCTGAGTTAGACTAGTCAAGGAAGACTTTATGAAGAGAATGGAACTTCACCTTAAAAGGTGAGTAGCTTTTGGATCCAGAGAGATAATTCATTTCAACAAACACACAATCTGGATAGAAATCTATGCTTAGGTGCCCTGGACAGATAATAAAAGAAATCAGCTGCCCCTGCCTCCATGTTGTTTGTGACCTAGTTATGGAGACAGTATAGTGAAAAGGTAATGCTTAAGCAAGCAACTTTTAAGGGTGCCCATCAACTGGGGAATGATCCCACAAATTATGATGTATGAAAGTGAGTGAATACTAATTAGCAATGATAGTTTCAGAGAAACCTGGTAAGACTTGTATGAGTTAGTACTAAAGGAAATGAGCAGAACCTGAAGAACAAAAACGTTCTGAAAAACTGATCCAAGTAATGTTCAACCACGACTCCAGAAGACTGATGATTTAGGGTGCTGTCCACCTCATGAAAGAGAAGAGATAGACTAACATGCAGAATAAGACACAAATGTTTGGAAACTAGTTTATTTGACTATGCTTACGTATGACAAGAGTTTTCTTTTAATGGAGGCAGGTTCAGGGGGTGGGGGGAGGAATAAATGCTTGATCATTGAAGGAGGCTGGAGGAGAAGGAAGAAAGCAACATTCAGATAAGCTCAAAATAAATATAATATGACATAGTGGAAAGTGGTTGGGATTTGGAATAAGAGGACTTGGGTTTGAAGTCCCAGCTCTGCTACTTGGTGACAGTGTGAATTAGGGTAAGGCTCAGTTTCTCCTATGCAAATGAGAGCTAAACTATGTAATCTCTATGGCCCCTTCCAACCCTAATTCCTATTATCCTTTGAATATAGGAAAGATGGAGTCTGTTAATTGCTGAAGAATACAGAATGGAGGTATGAGAGTCAAGTGGGGAATAAGCTGAAAAAATGTAGAACAGGGCAACGATGGGGAGAGGGTAAAGGGGAGAAGAGGAGAGCAGTGTAGATTTTTCTGGAAGACAGGGACTTTCTGAGTGTTTCTCTTTCTGTGGGCCCAGGGCTCATGTACAGTCCTGGCCAGGGCATGCCTCTATCAGTCATCACATTCTTTCTGAACAAACAGGAAGGCAAGCCAAGATGATTTCAATGTGGAGATTTTGATCAGAAGAGGCCTCTAACCCCTCCTGGTTAACCTAAAAATGGAAAGTCAGTCATCTGACAAATGAAGGGCTAATAGACTCCCTCTCTAGACCTGCCTGAGCAGAGAAGAATAGAGCTGATGATTCAATGTCCATTCTTCTGTCCAGGTAAAAGAGCCTGTAGATATGTTCTCTTCTGACTTTTTAATGGAGCTTTTGTATCTTCCAGGCCTGGGGCTTGCAACCCCAGCAAACAGAGGAAGCCTCCTCTGTGCAAACCATGATTTTCCCTCATCTCTTCCCCTCATGTATTTGTAGAAAGTTTAGAATGTTCATAGGGCCCTCTGTAACTGCACATTATTTAAGGAGCAGCCGCACAGCTGAGAGGCAGCTTGCCATAGTGGAGTAGGGAGTTAGAATCAGGAAGATCAGGGTTTACATTCCAGCTCTCCTACTCACTACCTGTTTGGCTGTGGGTAAATCATTTAATTTCTCTGCATCTGTTTCCTCATCTATAAAATGAGAGGGCCAGACTAGATGCTGCTGAGGTCCTTTATGGCTCTAAGTCAATGCTCCTAAGATCCCAGGAGATGCAGCATGGGGAAAGAAAGATGGGCATGGGAAGGGTCCTATATCTGGGGTCAGAGGACGTGGATTCCAATCCTGAATCTGCTACTTACTACCTGTGTGACACGTAAGACATAACCTCTCTGGGCCTCTAAAAAACAAAGGGGTTGAATGTGACCTTCAAATTCCCTCCCAGTTTTCCTGTTGAATACATCAGCATAACTTACATGCCTTTCAAAACTGAATTGTCTGCAGTGTTCCAGAATGGTTCTCCTTCTGGAGAATCTAGAAATCACACTGGAAGATTTAAGAATGTTGTTTTTAAAGAGAGGCAGTGGACAATACATATTCAGAAAGCAGCTCCGGATCTTCTAATGATGTTGGATCACTGAAGGAGAGGGAGATGAGCTTCCTGAGCTCCCCCAGTCACTGGCTGACAGGGCTGCCAATCAAGATCAGACTAGGCGGCAAAAGAATGACAACCAATTAAAACTATTTCTGCCTGGTCTGATTCTGATTGACAACTCAGTCAACTAGTGACACTAGTGGAAATGGAGAGGAAGGTTAGTATCCTTCTCTATATTTTCCCTTATCTCATAACTCTATGTGTGTGCATGTAGATATATGTGTGTGCATGTCTAGAGATACACATAGATAAATATACATGTGGACAGAGATGTGTATGTATATAGATATAAGTAGTATACAGAGATGGATAGATATACGTGTGTATATAGAGACACACAGATACACATGTGTGTATTTGTAGATATAAATGTATATATGTATCTATATCTATTGATAGAACTCTAGTTCTATATCTATCTACATATTTATATCTCGATAAATATGGAAAGAGAGATAGTAATACCCATCCAGATTTAGAGCTAAATAGAGATCTAGATAGATCTAGAGATAGAAAAGTAGATAAAGTAGACAGATAAATGATAGATGATAGATAGACAGACAGATAGATAGACAGACAGACAGATAGATAGATAGATAGATAGATAGATAGATAGATAGATAGATAGATAGATAGATAGATAGATGATAGATAAGGTAGATGGGCAGATAGATGAGAGATAAGTAGACAAGAATGATAAACGAGAAAGAGAGAGAGAGAGAGAGAGAGAGAGAGAGAGAGAGAGAGACAGAGTGTGTATAGATGTTTGCTGATAGTCCACAAGGCTCAAGAATGCCCTGGTCAGTCTTCTCTAGGTCATTGCTACCAGACTCCCGACATGCACATGCCAAAAACCAAGTACCAATTGCTGTTCCACCTTTAGAAACCTCGGTTTCCTTCAGGGCTCAGCTCAGGTGCCACCTTTTGGAAAGACTTTCCTCATACCCCTAGGTCTTAGATCAAGTGTTCTTAACCTTTTTTGTGTCACGGATCTCTTTAGAAGTCTGGTTAAACTGATGGATGAACCCATTCTCAGACTATTTTTTTAAAAATATATTTTCACATTAGTCATGCTATACAGAAGAATTATAATGAATGGGAGAAACCATGGGAAACAAAACAAAAGAAGTCTGTATTCAGACTCTATAGTTCTTTCTCTGGATGCAGATGGCACTCTCCTTCATGAATCCTTTGGAAGTGATTTAGGTCCTTGCATTGCTGAGAAGGGCTAAAGTCTATCAAATGTAGTCATCGAAGACTGTGGCTGTTATTGTGTACAATGTTCTCCTAGTTCTGCTCACTTCACTCAGCATCAGTTCTTCAGACTAATTTTAAATAAAACAACATACTTCCACATTAGTCATGTTGTGAAAGAAAAATCAAAACAAAAGGGAAAAATCACAAGAAAAAAAAACAAGAGAAAATCATCTGCTTTGCTCTGCATTCAGAATCCATAGTTCTTTCTCTGGATGTGGATGACATTTTCCATCATGAGTCCTTTGGAGTTCAGACTAATGTTTTTAAACACATAAAATACATAGGATTACAAAAGAAACCAATTGTACTAAAATTAACTTGTCAAAATATTTTTAAAACAAGTTATAAACCCTATTAAGGTTAAAGTTAAGTCCCTCCCTTCTTCAAATGACTTGACATATATTTTATCTGTGTTCATGGTATTGTTTCTTGAAGGCAGCAACTATGAAGGCTTTGCATTTATACTCCATTGGCCACTCTGAGCTCATTCATTCAATTCTCACTAGCCCTGGCAGGTAAGGGCCATCAAGGGCAACTGACAGCTTTACTCCTCAGGATTCTAGAAGTAACTCTGTGGTGTTGCTATCACTCATGAGCCCCGACCCTGTTTGCTAGCAATTGACCGGTCAATCATAGTTTTTAGATCAGGGTATTTACTATATAGGTACGTAGGTGGCACAGTGGATGGATCAATGGACCTGGAATCAGGAAGACTCATCTTCATAAGTTCAAATCCAACCTCAGACACTCATTATCTGTGTGATCTTGGGCAAGTCATTTAGCCCTGTTTGCCTCAGTTTCCTCATCTGTAAAATGAGCTAGAGAAGGAAATGGCAAATCACTCCAGTATCTTTTTTAAGAAAACCCAAAATGGGGTTGCAAAGAGTCAGACACGACTGAAAAATGTTCACAACAACATTTACTACTTAGAATAAGAAAAGTTGGCATAAAACCCACATCCCCAGGCAGTCAGTAATGGAGAACTGGAGCTTGGGAGGAATATGAGGGCAGCTCTCCAAAGGGTCAGACTTGTTCCCCAGGAAGTAAGTACTCTCAGTACTAATAAATTCTGGCTCAACACATAAGAGTAATCTATTTATTTTTCCTCCTTATTTTCATATACCGCAGCAAAATCTTGATTACCTGGAACACTCCAGGAATTAGAGGAGGGGATTTCTGTGTAATTCTGCTTCCTTAGAGGAAGCACAGCACAGTGGTTACCGAGGTGGCCTTGGAGCTAGGAGGACCTGGCTTTGAGTCCCACCTCTGACACATACTTGGAAGTGTCAATACTGAATCCTCACAGCTACTGGGGCAGTCTAGCCCATTCCACAATCTTGGGCCAAAAAAGTCAAACTGCCAAAGGTAAGAGTTACTTACTATTTAAAATTGTCTTACAAATAGCATGACTGAAAGAGCTCAAGTGAGAGCCTGAGGTCTTGGCTAGAGTCTGGAATCCAGGGAATTGGGACAACCACAATCCTCATTATAGTTATATATCAGGCATATTGCAATTTGTCTGACTTCTGGTCTTTTCCCCCTACTTCTCTAGTACAGAAAATTCTCCCTTCTTTTACATAAAAGTTATATTCTGGCAAAGGTGTGCTGGTAAAATGTTTAACAACCCACTCTCCTAAAAAAAAAAAAAGTTGGGCACACTTTGGCATTTAATCTGAGTTATTCACATTTTTCCCATCATTTCCAGAAGACTAGATAATCAACAAAACAATAAATCCAGCCCTGAATTATAGCATTTGCTGATTTCTGAGGTATAAATTTTCAAACTGAAAATCTAACAGAAGATTTGATCCGGTTCCAGTACTCCCCTATATGCTAGTGACTTTTATCTCAGAAAACCAGGCCCTTTAGGTTTGGTTTTTTTTTTTTAATGGTAGTCATCAGTCTCATAAGATCAAAGATTTAGAACTGGAAATGACCTTAGAGGTCATTTTGTCCAATTCCCTTCTTTTAAAGATGAGGAACCAAATCCTATAGAAGGGAAATGATTTGCCCGAGGTTCCCAGGTCCTCTAGTCCTCTGGTTCTAAATCTGTCACTCTTGTCTCCTTACTTCTGCACTGGAGATTTTAACTTCCAAGTTCAGGAATTGGCATTTTATCCTAGACACATAATGACTTTTGCTACTAATGCCTGGCACATGGTATCTAGTAAGTACCCACTGATTGATTAGTACTGTCTGAATGAATCTATGAATATTTTCTTTAAGAAGTCAGTGAGTAGGCCCAGAAAATGGTGTAAATGTCTTCCTTTTCTTATGTGCTCTCAAAAACTTCAAATACTACTTGATTTTCAGCTTCTTCATAAGAATTTGTGAACTTCAAAAAACAAAAACAAACTACAACTGAGTACTTCCAAAATAATCTATGCATCCTTTTTTGTTTGTTTGATATTAAAACCACATACTACCCAAATACAAATGGAGCATCATGAAAAAGAAGAGAGCTTTTATCATCCAGCACAGAGCATTGTTCAATATTTGCCATCTCTCAGTTGCACCCAACTCTTTGTGACCCCATTTTGGGGTTTTCTTGACAAAGACACTAGAGCGGCTTGCCATTTCCTTCTCCTGCTCATTTTACTTAGTAGGAAACTGAGGCAGAGTTAAGTGACTTGACCAGAGTCACACAGCTAACAAGTGACCAGATTTGAAACCAAAAAGATGAGTTACTGATTCCAAGCCCAGCACCTCACCACCTAGCTGCCCCAGTATTTCCACTACAACGCCTTAATGGCCAACAACAGGTCCCAACTCAAGCCTCACTTGGGCATTGTCTGGATTTTGATGGTTCAGAGTGAGTGTAAATAGCAGTTGTTTCTGTTTTGATCTGAAACCCTGAGAATCTTCCCCTCATAGATTGATTTTATTTTTTTGAGTAGGTAAAAGAAGCTGTTCTTTGTCTCATTTCTTACCTAGCCTTCATCACTGAATGGGTGTTGCCTCAGACAAACTTGAAATCTGGGAAAGACCTGTATTTGGAGCCATTTCCACTTGTCCTGATCTATATCTTGCCGCGGAACCCAGATGGCTCAGGAGGAGAAAGTGAGACTTAATTAAATCCAAGTCACGACCTTCACCTTCCCCATGTCACAGTCCCCTTAGAGGAGGAAGGACAAACAACAGTAATAGTCTCTTGGACTGAAAAATATTTGCCTGTATTTTGCTAGTGTCAAAGTGCTCTTCCACACTGTTTGCCTCAGTCTCCTCATCTGTAAAATGAGCTGGAGAAGGAAATGCCAAGCCGCTCCTAGTAGCTGTGCCAAGAAAACCCCACAGGAAGTCAGATGTGACTCAAAATGACCGAACAACAAAAATGCAGAGTACTTGAAGGTTTTCAGACGTTTTACAATGATTTCATTTTATCCTCCCAACTACCCTGAGAGATAGGTAATATTAGTGTCTGCATTTCACAGATGAAAAAACTAAGTCAAAAAGAGGTAAATAGAGGTGCTCAGGGTCACACAGAATATTAAGTGTCTGAGGCAGGATTTGAACTCAGGTCTTCCTGACTCCAGGTACAATGCTCTGCTCACTGAGCCACCTCAGAGGTAAGATGAGGGCCCACCTCATCCTGATTCCAAGGCTGAGAGCCATTCATACACTGTGCCATGCTGATCTCAGCATAAAAGTACCCCTAACTTTGTAGGAGTTGTTTCTGTAATATTTACGAGAATTAAGAAAAATGCCAAATAATAGTCATTCCTATTATCTAAATTTTTTATGTCCATTTCTATCCACAATTCTTTGACTAATTCATCATTTACTCAAAAACTTTTAGCTGGGTCTTGTTTTGTTCAGGACATTTTGTTAGGTGCTGGGAAAGATATAAAACTCAGATAAAAATTTCTCCCTTTCCTTAGGGAACTTGTAGTATAATAGAAAAATTATAATAATTTGCATAGTAATTTAAGGTTTACAAAGCACTTTGCTCACAGCAGTCTTGTGAAACAGGTAGTACATATATTCTTGACCCAATCTTAAAGATGAGGATACTGAAAATTAAGCCATTCTGGCTTCATTCCTATTTCCCAGATTGTTCTACCTCTTCAGTAGCCTGGCCCTGCTTTAGGACGCTTCTGCCCTGAGGCCTTGCTCTCCAGCTGGGTAAACCCCTGCCCAGAATCACCCCTATCTCTTCCTCTGCTTTCCAGTTAAGCTTTATGTGTTGTCTTCCCCCATTAGAATATAAATCCCTTGAGGGTAGGGATCACCTGATCTGGTAGTCTATAATACCTACTGCTAACGGGCATTAATTCTGGTACCAATAGGGTGAGCAGTGTGGGGTGGGGTGGGATAAAGGAAGATGCCCAAGAAGGGCAGAACCAGCCCATCGTAAACAGAGAAGATCAGAACTTTGGTGCTAATCAGCAATGGGTTCAGGCCATGAATGGCCCCCAACTTCCAGCCTGGGTGAGAAGGAGAGAGCCAGTCAAGAGAAAAAGGCAGACAGAGATCGGGAGTGTGTGACAGAAAAAGCCAGAGAGGGAGAGAAGGACAGCTTTTCTTCCTTGTAGCTGTATCCCCAGCACTTAGCATACAGAAACTACTTAAATTTTCTGTCTCTCTCTCTCTCTCTCTCTCTCTCACACACACACACACACACACACACACACACACACACACACACACACACACGCACACACACACACACACATACACACACACACACACACACACACACACCAGGAAGTAAGTGGTCCAAAGATGTATGATTTTTTTAGTCAGAAAAAACCTCAGAGGTTATAAGACCATATTTTCAAGTGAAAAATGACCTTAGACGTTATTGAATGTTTTTTATAGATGAGGAAACTCAGGCCCAGAGAGGTGAAGGTAGCAGTGTGCTGGTAGATGTTTAACTCGCTCTCCAAGCCCTAGCCAAAGCAGACTCTAGCAGTGCCTGGGTGAAGGGATCTATCCGCCATGCCACAAGTCCCAATATCCCAGGTGTTAAGTTACAGAGCCAAAATTTGAACTGAGTCCCTCTGGCTCCAAATCCAGGGCTCTTTCCCTGTACCAGGCTACCCCATCTAGTCCAGCCCAAGCCTGAATAGGAATCTTCTAACATATCCCTGGCAGCAGTTCTCATCTAAAATATCTCCCATAATTTATCCCTTTCAAGAATGTCAAAGACGACCAGGCAGGTGCTGGGAGATGTGCTTCCCAGAGGCCCTGTAATCCTATTAGGTAGCCTCTTACTCTATTTACACATAAACATAGACCCTGACACCCCAGAAACTTTTTTTTACAAACATGTGATGTCAATGTGCCTTCTTATCATTTGCAAATTTCTCTTTCAAATTCAAAAAAACATTGTATTTCATTAGAAATCCCTGTAAACAGGGCTACCAGTAATTAAATTTTTCCTGTCAAATGACTCTAAACCACTGACCTCCTGGAGATTTCTATCCTTCTGACAACGTAAAGGAACCTGAAAAATGCTCTACAAGGAGGCTAGAGGTGCATTTTGCAGCAGACAGCCCTGTGTGAATGTCCCAACTCCCAGGAATCTCCCTGATGTCTCAGAGACACTTAAGTGTGGTGGGTGAGGTGCCCCAAGACTGAAGGTGTTAGGCCATTTTCAGCAGCACTTTGCAACATCCAGTCGTTATCAGGACAGGTGGCAGTTTTCAAAGGCTTT
Organism: Pseudocheirus occidentalis; assembly: GCA_028646575.1. Taxonomy (NCBI): domain Eukaryota; kingdom Metazoa; phylum Chordata; class Mammalia; order Diprotodontia; family Pseudocheiridae; genus Pseudocheirus; species Pseudocheirus occidentalis. The sequence continues at coordinate 123,481,198 of CM053596.1, forward strand.
CAATCCACAAATATTTACTGAGCACCTTTACTGAGTATTTCCTTACCAAATTACTCTGGAGATAATCTGACCTCTGCCCAAATTCCAAAACTTAGAAAGAAGCACACATACATCCAGAGGGAACTCAGTTCCTCAGCATGCATTTGGGGTGAAGGGGAAGATGGGGTGGAGAAAGCAGAAAGAAAAGTACCCTTAGAAGAAACTGGCTGTGAAATAGACTGGAGGCATCCACTTCCTCAGGCCCAGCTGGGCAAACTTCCATGATGGGAAGGCAGCCTTCTGAGAGGGAAGGGTTCCTTAAGTCAAGAAGGTTCAGAAGAATCCAGGGAGAGGGAAACCAAACTGACCCTACTGGTTTCAACCCTGGCAATCTTGCAAGGACCAAGCAGCAGCAGAAGCATTTCAGGTGTGGGCAGAAAGCCAGTTCTGTGAGAGAGCTATGAGTGATTATATTAGTCCTTGTGGAGAGAATCACATACTCTCAGTGTCGGAAATGAACTCAGAGACTATCTACCCAACCCACATCACAGCAAGTTCCAGCCTGCATTGTAATGAGGGGGTCCCTAAGCCTTCTCCTACACTTGTCAAACAACATTTACAGAGCACTACAGGCATCTTCCTGGCCTCTGTTTAATAATCAGGTTCTCCCTCTTCAAAAAATATATACACTCACACTCTATGCTGCATTATTAACATGTTCTAAAGTCTAGACAATCAACAAAAAGTAAATCAAGTTCTGATTTATAGCAATTGCTGGTTTCTGAGGTACAAATTCTCACATTGAAAATTTAAACAATCCAGTTAGGTGAGGTTAGAGTTGGTTTCAATATACCCTTGACTCTAACATTTTTTTTTCTTTTTTGGAGGGCAATTGGGGTTAAGTGACTTGCCCAAGGTCATACAGCTAGCTTTTTTTTTAAGTGTCTGAGGTCATATTTGAACTCAGGTCCTCCTGACTCTAGGGCTGGTGCTCTAGCGCCACTGGGCCATCTAGCCACCCCATACCCTTTCCTCTAAGCTCTAACTAGAAGCTTATCCCTTATTTAGGAAAAGTTTTCACATCTTACCTATCTTTAAAGATAGGCTTATCAACTACCCCCTTCAGACCCTGAAATGATATGTCACAATAATCCTAGGTACCACCTTGTCTCAGAGAAAGAACAATGATTTGATGACCTTTCAGTATTTTTCTTTAAAGTTTCTTATGATTTGATTCAACCTTGGAAATAGTCATTTGCCTAAGGTTACAAACCATTCATGATGAAGATGGTGGCATAAAAGCAGAAAAGTCTTGCAGCTCCCACAGAGCCACCCTAAACAGAGTCATAAAATATGACTCTAAACAAAATACAGAAAATACATCTTGTGCTTAACGGCAGCTCGGCAGGAGGGGCTCACCCTGGCAGGCTGGGAGCCGAGGCCAGCCCAGCCCAAAACCGAAACTGCAGTCAGGCCCCAGGGTGAATGGGAGGAGCCGAGCCTCCCAAGCCACAGCGTGAGTCTACCAGAGAGCAGTTCTACAGCACCTGGAGCAATCTCCATATCTATCAAGCCAGGAAGGATTTAGAGGATTAGAGAAAGGTCAGTGAAAGACAAGCTTTAAAGCTAAATTTGCGGGAGGAAAAGCACTTTGGCCGATCTGCCCCCAGGGCAACAAAGCAGCAGGAGAAACGGCAGGATCTGCTATAACCAGCAACTGCCCCCACTGGGCTGCGTCAGAGCTCCTGGCCTGCCAATTGCAGGGGGGCTGAGACGATTGATCAGGGCCAAGGGCTCTTGCGTTGAGCAGCCTGGATCCTAATCATGGTCTTGGGTGGTGATCCTGGGGTGCGCTTTCAGCAAGCCAAAGCTGGTGGGGGCTGCAGCACCCCCATAATAGCTCCAACAGCTGTGAAAACCCCAGTGATTTGGGACAGAGCTTTCCCCCCTGGAAGCAGAGTTTCACAAAGCTAAAAATAAACCAGCCAATTAATTGACTGGCCAACATGAGGAAAAGGAAGCAAAATAAGAACAGCAATAAAACTCTAGAATCCTTTTTTGTAGACAAAAAGGATCAAAGCATGGAATGGGAGGAAGACAACACAGTCAGAATTCCCATACCAAATGCTTCCAAGGCACTCAAAGATTGCCTACAAGCTATAGATCAACTGAAAAAGGACTTTGAAAAAGAAACCATTCATGATGACCGAATAGAAATGCATGCTGATACAAGCAGGGAATGAGTTGACCCAAAGTATGTGTCAGCTGATGATTGCATGGCTTTAATTCTGTCCTACCTTCACCCCTACTACAACACAAAATTATCAGTTACCGGAATTCTGCCAGGAGTTATTCATTCCTTTCTATTCAACAGGGACTTCTGCCCTGCCTTTCTGGAATGCAAGTGTCCCTGGGAGGACCTCTGATAGCAGTGGGGAAAGAAAAATTTCGGAAATAGGGGAAAAGGGTGCAAGAAGGAAAAGTATGGTACTCTGAAGATGAATTTTATTCCTAATTCATAATCTTTCCTGAATTCTAGCATTGATGAATTGCTGTTTCCTGTCCTTATTGATAGGACAAGAATACCAAGATAGGATTCTTGATCAGGTGTGGGTTGGCCTAAATGACCTTTGAAGGACAGCTGAGAGTCAGGGTCTAAAAAAAATCACAACAGTTTAACAATGGGCTAAATCTAATAAAATGAAATGAAATAGGGATAAATGTAAACTAATACACTTGGATTCAAATACTCAACTTCTTAAGTATGCTACATAGAGTCATATAGCAAAATTAAGAGTAGAGCTAGATTTTAAACCCAGCCCCCTTCAATATCAGGATAATATTATTCTGACTACAGCAAGGTTGCCTTGTTAGAGGTTTATTATGCCATGCAGAAAATCTAGTGTAATATAGGCAGGGGAAAATGGTTAGCTAAAAGACATAGATGATAAGTCTAGTAAGGGTTATTAAGCAACAGCCAAAGCAGGAGGACAGTTCAATAAAGACTGATAGTACAGGACTCCATCAAATGAGTCATATAGAGTATATAATCAGAGTAAGGCAGGAGAAAGAATGAACTTTTAGAGAAGTATACATAAAGAAGCAATTGGGTTTTTTTAATTAATTTAAATTGAACATTTTATTACATATGTCTTTCGATTAATTTTATGATTGCCATGTATATATATTTTTTATTTGCGTATTTATTATCAACAGCAAACTGTTAAACCTGGCAAAGAACATTATATAATGAAATACCTGTATTTATTCACTTAAAACATTATTAAATAAAATAAAAATATCTTTTCTTAAAAGATAATTAAATGAAAACAAGTTGCTTGTTGGGATATAAGACTATAGAGCAGTGATTCTCAATCTGCGGGTCACGACCCCTTTGGGGGTCAAACGACCTTTTCACAGGGGTCACAGGGGTCATGTAAGAAAACTCATCAGAAAACTCATATTTCTGATGGTCTTAGGAACTGAGACACTGCTCCTCTATCTGTCTCCAGGTGGGTCCGCCCACGTGGAAACAGGCCCACAAAAGAGTATTAAAGGGTTGCAGCATTAGGAAGGTTGAGAACCACTGCTATAGAGTGCCATTGTGGAGAAAATAATCATATCATAAGGCAATAGTCATGCGTATCTTAGAATGATTATTACAGAAAGAATTCAAGACAGAGGTTATCCTACCCCTCTTCTACATTATGGAAATTCCCATATTTGAAAGGATCTGTTCCAATTTCATCTCAGGTTTGTTTTTTTTTTTTTATCGCATCAATGAAATTTTGGTAATTCTGCCCACCCCGCAATGTATGACTTTTCATTTAGTCTCTCTAAAGTTCTCTGCCTGGTCTGCTCTCCTTGTAGTTCCATAAGGTCCTCCAGCAGCTCATACCCATCTGCTTGACATTTCGCTACTAGGACAAGTTTAATGCTTTCTTCACATGGAATGTTGTGCCGAAAGAAGCGAGTAAAGTGAGTGAGACCCCAAGTGCAAATTTTGGAAGTGGATTTTATTTAGCATGGGCTGTTCGGGGCTACATCTTACCTTGCCCAAATCAAACAGGCCTGACTAAGGGGAGATCACTGATATATATATAGGGTCCCCCCAACTCTCAATGGTCAGGGATTGGGTCATAAGAGGTTTACAGCAGGGATTGGCTAGTACACATTTTAAGTTCTGCACACAGGGAAACCTTGGGGGGCCCTGCAGCCAACTTCCATGAGGAAACAGGAAGAAGATGGCTGGCTAGGGCAGAATGGGGGGAGGGGAAAGGATCAAGGGAGCCAGGTGAGGCCAAGTACAACAGGAAGCAGCATTATTTGTTTCTTCTTACTGGTCTTAGGAAGACTTGGATTCAAGTCCCTGGCATTTGCTAGCTATGTCAGCCTGGGAAAGTCACTATATTTTCTCTGAGCCTCAATTTCCTGTTCTGTAAAATGGGGATAATATCTAAAATCTACCTCTCAGAGTACTGTAAAGCTCCAGTGAAACTAAGGTCCTTTGCAAACTGTAAAGCGCTACATGTCATTTATTAGCATTGTATTATCTTATTTTTAACAATGATGTTATTAAGGGATCAGTATCTCATAATTGGGCCACTAGGTGATGTAGTGGTTAGAGTGTTGGACCTGGGGTCAGAAGGACTCCTCTTCTTGAATTCAAATCTGGTCTCAGACACTTACTTGCTGGGAGACCCTGGCAATTCACTTAACATTGTTTGCCTCAGTTTCCTCATCTGTAAAATGAGCTGGAGAAGGAAGTGGAAAACCACTCCAGTATCATGGTCAAAAAACCCCCAAATGTGGTCATGAAGAGTCAGACATGACTGAAACGACCAAGCAACGACAATATTCCATAGTCGGGTACAGCCTGGTGGACCAGAAAGGCCACTTCTGCTGACCTGGCACTTTACCTTCTCTCTGGAGCTCTTTCATCCTGACTGATGAGAGTTTACCCTACCTAGTGGGTAGATTCACCCCTCTCCTCCAGCCTTCTTCCTTCTCTCCTCCTGCTCTGAGAACAGAAATCAAATGAACCCCATCAATCCTGCAAACAACATCAACCAAGTGCCACTTGCATTGCTGTGACTCCTTAGACTAAAGTACCCCACTCTAACCAGCACTGTTTTCTTTCCTTGGCTTATTAGAATGTAAATTGACTGAGGCGATGGTCTAAGGATTTCTGGTTTTTTGCTTGTTTTGGGTTGATTTTAGCCACAGTGCCTAATATATAGTAAGCACTTTAAAAAAATATTATGATGATAATTCTTCCAGAGCATTTATAGACAGCCTCAGCAATTCTGAGTACTGCTGTAAAAGTGTGTAAGCATTCACCAGTGGTCTGAACTTGGGGTTTCCTCCAGCCCCTAGTCTTTGCAGATTCCCTGTTTGGAACTTTAACTCTCCTTTCTTCAAGCTTCTATCTTGGCCATGGTTTCCTCTGTAGGCTGGAGAGGTTGTTGGAAAAACCCAGAGAAAGAGAGAGAAAGCCTGTGAATTAGGCAATGCAAAACCCCACAGCTGTGACCCCGTAGCCTGGACCTCACATGGCCCAGAAAACCTGATGTCTTGTTTTCTGCTGTCGGAAAGTGGGATCTTTTCTGAAACTGTGACGAGAAGTCCCTTAATTACAATAACACCTGGCTTTCTTGGGAGGCTTATTTGGCAGCTAGAAGACCTGGAAAGAGAATTCTGGATCCTGCCCTGTCTCAAGTGACGCTTCACAACTCCAAAGCCCTGGCTCACCATGTAACTCTTTCTCGGTCAATCCTACTGAAAGCTGATGCTGAGACTTCAATTTATCCAAGAAATAGGGAGTAATTGGACTAGTACAGGATTTTGCTCAGGCCTACCTCACTCCAGGCTCTCCCCATTTAACCCTTTAGTCACTGTGACAAAGAGATATGGAAAGTGCCCCCAAAAGCACTTTGTTTTCATGCTCTTCTAAATCATTTGCAATCTGGCTTCTGATCTCATCATGCAACTGAAATTGCTCTCTCCAAAGTTACCAATATTTGCTATATTGCCAAATCTAAGGACCTTTTCTCAGTTTTCATCCTTCTTGAACTGTCTGCAGCATTTGGCCCTCTCAATTACCCTCTTTCCTGGATACTCTAGGTTTTCATGGCACTACTCTCTCTCTTTGGGTCTCTTCTTACCTGTCCGACCAGCCTTTCTTGGTGTCCTTTATTAGATCATCATCCATTTCATGCTTCCTAAATGTAGGTGTAGCCCAAGTCTGTGTTTTTGGCCCCCTTTTCCCTCTACACTACCACATTTTGTGACCTTACCAGCTCCAATGAGCTGAATTATTATCTCTATGCAGATGACTCCCAGATTATATCAGGTGCTAGTTTCTGACCAGAACTCCAACCCCATTACAAACTCAATGTTGTTCAAGTTCAAAATGTCCAGAACAGAGCTTATTTATCTTCCCTCGCACCAAAAATATCCCACCCTTTCTCAAACTTCCCCATTTTTGTCAAAAGCACCACCATGACTTCTGGTCACCTGGGCTTCAAACCTCAGTGCCACCCTTGACTTCTCATTGTTACCCACCCACATCTCGAATCAGTTGCCGTCATTTCTCCACAGCATCTCGGACATCTAGCTCCTTCTCCCCAGCTATTCATACCAAGTTCAGGTCCTCTTTACCTCTTACCTGGAATTTGTAATGGCTGCCTCAGTGATTTCTTTGCCTCATTCTCTACATGTATGCCAAAGTGATTATTTCTAATGTATGAATCTAACCAGGGGTGAGCCACATGTGGCCTTCTAGGTCCTTGGGTGGGGCCTTTTGCTTGAATCCAAGTTTTACAGAATAAATCCTTTTATTAAGGAGAATTTGCTCTGTGAAGTGTGGATTCAGTCAAAGGGCTGCACTTGAAGACCTAGAGGACCACATGTGACCTCAAGGTCCACCATTTCCCCACCCCTGGAACCAAAACTATCCCCATTCAATAAATTTCAGTGCTGCCTATTACCTCTTCTAGGATAAAATATAAACTCCTCTGTTCAGATACTCTATGATAAATAGTCTGACTGACTTGCTATAGCTTTCATTCCGTGTACCCTCTCCCATGTCTGTGCCTTTATACTTACTATCCCCCATGCCTGAGATGGGCCTTGTTGTCTCTACCTTTTTGAATTCCTGGTTGGACTTCAAGAATTAGCTTGTGTCAAATTCTACATGAGGATTTTCCTGGCCCTCCCAGATGCTAGTTCCATTCCTTCCTCCAACGTTACCTCTGTTTCATGTGTTTTACATATACTTAGGGAATATTCCCTTTGAATCACTTGCTAGTTCTCATTCACTTTACCAGGCTTCCTACTTCTCCTCTCAGTATTCTAGGGGTAATGTCGAAGGGCTGGGATGGGGAAAAGGGGTGGTTCTTACACTGTTGTTCATAAGCCTCCACCTGACATGTTTCCCAACATCAGTTAACTATCAATTAGCCTTTCCAAAGGGATATTTACTGAGAGAGCATATCAAGGGCTGAAACATATCTCTCTAAACCAGGGGCATACTCTCTTCTACATACCCATTTGATTAATGGGGAGAATGGGCTTGCACTTTTTTCCTCATATTTATTTTATGTTTAATTTATGGAATAAAACAAGCATTTCCATAACATAGTACAATAAAGATGATTGCACATGAAACTGCAAATCTATTATGTACAGCTTGCTATTCCTTTTAAATATGTAATAAAGTTATATAATTTAAAAAAATTTCTTCCCTCCCCACCCACTCCCTAGAGGAATATATATATATATATGTAAAATTATTTTATATATACACTTCTGCTTATCAGTTCTTCTTCTGGATGCAGATAGAAAGTTTCTTCCTATGTCCTTTATAGTCAATTTGGATATTTATAATAGTCAAAATAACTCATTTGCTCAAAGTCCTTCTTAAAACAATACTGCCGTTACTATGTACAGGGTTCTTCTCGGCTGCGCTCGTTTCACTCTTCTTCATTTCTTCCGTGTTTTTCTCAAAGCATCGAGTTTATCATTTCTTATAGCACAGTAGTATTCCATCCACAATTATATGCCACAATTTGTTCAGCCATTCCCTAACTGACGGCACCTCTGCAATTTCCTTACTTTTGACACTGCCAAGAGAGTTGCTATCAACATTTGAGAACATATAGGTTCTTTTCCTTTTTTCCTTAATCGTCTTTGAAAATAGGTCTAGTAGGGCGGCTAGGTGGCGCAGTGAATAGAGCGTCGGCCCTGGAGTCAGGAGGACCTGAGTTCAAATCCAGCCTCAGACACTTAACACAAAAACTAGCTGAGTGACCTTGGGCAAGTCACTTAACCCCAACTGCCCTCCAAAAAGCAAAAAAAAAAAAAAAAAGAAAAGAAAATAAGTCTAGTAGTGATATTTCTGTTTCTAAGGGTATTGCACTAGAATAATGGGCTTACACTTAAAAGAAACACGTACATAAGGATACATGCGCCCATTTATTCGGGGATTTAATGCTTATGACACTATTCCTTACAAATTCATTTTGTTGTTCAGTCACTTTCAGTCGTGTTCAACTCTTTATGACCCCATTTGGGGTCTTCTTGGCAAATATACTGGAGAGGTTTGCCATTTCCTTCTCTGGCTCATTTTACAGATGAGAAAACTGAGGCAAACAGGGTTAAGTGACTTTCCCAGGGTCACACAACTAGGAAGTGTCTAAACCTGATTTTGAACTTAAGAAGATGAGTCTTCCTGACTCCAAGCCAGGCACTGTATCCACTGTGCCACCTAACTGCCCTACAGAATCACAGTAGGTCTGTCTCTTCTTCAGTGTTCTGTATGTGTCCTTTTAAAATCTGAGATCGTAAGAGAGTTCCCTGTGCTCTCTGCCACCCTGATGCTGCAGCCTCTTTCGCCTTTTCTTATTCATCGATATCTCTTATGAATACATATTCAGTACATCTTTTTTTATCATTTTATATCCTTTTTGATCCTCACAACAACTCTACTAGATAGCCAGGACAGGTATTATTGGCCCCATTTTAAAGCTTGTTTAACTAAAGCCCAGAGAATTTAAGTGATTTGCTAAAAGTCACATAATAAGCAGCAGAGATGACACTGCTACACCCAGATTTCTTAACTTACAGAATGAATATTAATAAGTTGCATTTGCATAGCTCCTACTATGTGCCAGGCACAAATATTATCCCCTTATACCCTAACAATAATCTGGATGGTAGGTGCTATTATGATCTCCATTTTACAGATAAGGAAACTGATGCAAAGACTTGTTCAAGGTCACATAGCTAGTAAGTGTTTGAGACGATCTGAAATCAGGTCTGCCTGACTGTAGGCTCTATCTACTATACCACCTAGCTATCTCTTGTTAAGGAGTCCACTAAATTCGGAACTTTTCCACTAATACGATGAATAAACCATGAACATTCTTATTTTCCCTTTTAGAGGGAGTTGTTTTGGAGAATTATTTTCAGCATTCCCTCCCCCTGGGCCAACCTCACAACAATGCTCTCGGTTTCTCACTTTCCCTAGGATAGAATTCATTTTTCTGTTTGAGACAATAACATTGTCTCTGTGATAAAAAGCAAATGTGTTGCAATAATCTGTGTCCCAGCTAAAAAAGACAGGATGCCAGTGTAACTCTCCCTAGATTGGCTGAATATACAGCATTCATTTTTCCAAAATGTTGTAACCCTGAGCTCCCAATCTCTGCATGTTGTCCAAAAGACAACCAGAGGTACAAGGTGACACAAATTCATTCTTAGCTGATCAATTACATGGATGGATGACACACAAATCCTATGTCTGGCAGCCAGAACCAACCACAAAGAGGTTAGATCTTAGGATCATTCTAAAAAATATATATTATTGATTTCCCACACAGATCTGTAAAATTTGTAGTGCTGGAAGGGACCTTCAAATGTAAGGTCTGTTTCATTTTTGTCTTTGCAATGCCACAGCCAAACATAAACATAAGCAATCCATCAATCAAAAAGCATGTAAGTTCCTAGTATGTGCCAATACTGTTCTACAGTACTGGTGATACCAAGATGAAAGCAAAACAGTTTTTAACTAAATGAGATGATTCCTATTAGAGGAAAAAACACATACCCAAATTTGTGTTCAGTCATATCCAACTCTCTGTGACACCATTTGGCATTTTCTTGACAAGGATACTGGAGGGGTTTGCCATTTCCTTCTCCAGCTCATTTTATTGATGAGGAAACCAAGGCCAACATGGTTAAGTGATTTGCCCAGGGTCACACAGCTAGTAAGTGTCTGAGGCAAATAGACTTGCCTATATACACAAATATGTGTATATCTACACACATATTTGTGTCTAATGGTAGCCATCTCGAGGGTAGAGGAGGAAGAAAAAAAAGGAAAAAGTTACATGATAACTTTATTATATTTTAAAAGGAATAGTAAGTTGTACACAATAGATTTGCAGTTTCATGTACAATCATCTTTTTTGTATTCTACTATTTTATGGAAAGTTTGTTTTATGTCTTAAGGTCAAAATAAAATAAATTTTAAAAAATTATTTTGGTTGACATGTGGAGGATGGATTGGAATAGGGAATAGGGATGCAATGTCCCAGATGAGAAGTGATGAGAGACTGAACAAGAGAGGTATCTGTGCAAGTAGAGAGAAGGGAATGAATGCGAGAGATGCTGTGAAGGTAGGAAATACAAGAGAGGGATGGAGAGGGAAAGGGAATGAAAAAGAGAGAGGGAGAGAGAGAGAGAGAGAGAGAGAGAGAGAGAGGGAAAGGGAGAGAGGGAGAGAGAGACAGAGGGAGGGAGAGGGAGAGAGGGAGAGTGAGAGAAACATAGATAAACCTCAATGTATATCTTTCTATCTGTATCTATATTTCATATATAGTATATATTATATATAATGCAATATGCTCATAGACTTTCTGGCTTATGGGAATCTCACATTTGTTTAACAGTATGACTATAGTACACTTCTCTTGCTTGTAGGAAATTCAAACTTAATTAGGTTCTATTCTTCCTCCTTATGCCTCAGCTTGTACTAAAGCAAGGATAAAGCGTTTCAATTCTTAAAAGGGATCAAAACCTCTTCCCAAATCTCTTTCCATGCCCATATTGTTTAAGCACATAACCAGGATGCAAGTAGTCACCAATTTTGTTTTTAATCGGGCATAGGACAAACACAGTCACTTAGGAGATGGAGGCTGGAGAGATTAAACAAAATAAATAAGTGCTTGGTCACTTGGCCTAGAAGCCGGGAATATTAGAACTCTGACCCTGCGACATCGGCAGCCCCCCAAAGTCCCAGGCTGGTAGAGGGAGCAGAGTAGACATCCAGAGACCAGAGACATCACTTGACCTTCTCCACTCTTCTTCCTGTTTATAGACCAGCCCTTAGCACAGTTCCTGGCTCATAAATGTTTACTGACTGATATGGCACCAGAATGGAGGAAGTATCTCCTCCTTCTTCCTAGAATTCTGCTTCATAGTAATCCTATTTCGTATCACGAAAACTGGTGAATTTTGAGAACAATGTACTTGCTATAGTGATAACCATTTCTGGAGTCCAGCCTTTGACAATGCTCTCAGCACAGGTTCCTAGCTGCATTCTAGAGCTCTCTAAGCTGCAAGGGTGAGGAACCTGCAGCCTTGAGGCCACATGTGGCCTCCAGGTCCTCAAGTGTGGCGCTTTGATTGAATCCAAACTACACAGAAAAAAACCCTTAATAAAAAGAGTTGTTCTGTAAAGTTTGGATTGAGTCAAAAGGCTGCACCCAAGGACCTAAAAGGCCACATGTGGCCTCAAGGCCACAGGTTCCCCATCCCTAAGACATTAGTCACTCTGTATTTTGTATCATAGCTATTTGTACAGGTGACTTGTCACCCAACTAGATTGTGTGCTCCATGAAAGCAGAAGCTATGTCTTATCTACACATTTTCTCTCTCCAAATGTCTGCTACCACGTCTTGCCTGCAGGAGGGACTTAATAAATGCTTCTTATAGTTAGATTATGGACCACATTGAAAGTCAGGCTTAAGGGTTTGGACTTACTGTTATGTCATAGATTGTCAGAGCCAGGAGGGACCTTTGAAAAGTTCTAGTCCAACCCTCTCATTTTACAGATGAGAAAACTGAGGCCCAGAGAAGTGAATGATTTGTCCATGGTATCACAGGAAGTTAGTAGCAAAGACAAGCCTCAAAAATTAAACAACTTCACCCAATTCAGTGTCCCACTGCCCTAGAGGCAGCTGGGGGCCACGGTGGATAGACCACTGTGCCTACAGTCACAAAGACCAGAGTTCACATTCGGCCCCAGTCATTTAATAATTGTGTGACCCTAGGCAAGTCCATCCATGTTGCCTCAGTTTTCTCAGCTGCAAAATGGAAATAATAATAATAATGTTATTTGAAAAAATAAAATACTACTTTAAAAATAAATTTATGCTGATTGACTGCCTAGAAAGACCTTTAGACTTGCAGTCAAAGGATATATATTTGAATCTCAGATCTGTCATTTCCTACCTATGGGATCTTGGACAAATCACTTGACCCTTGAACCTTGAGTTCCCTATATGTAAAATGAAGGAACATATTAAATGATCTCTAAGGAACATTTGAGCTCAAAATCCTATTCACCTATGAATGAGGGAGTAGTGGCACTGACAGGGAAGTCACGAGGAGGGTTATTATGGCATGACAATGATTTCACTTACTATTAGGTCTTTAATTATTCCACACCCTTAAGTCCAGCAGAAGATGACAGTCGCTGTCATTCCTAGGGACCAAGGGCCCCCAAGTGTCAAAAGGGAGTCTGATTTTGTTTTTCCCAGTGCAGCCCTGTATTCATGGGAGGAGAGAGGAAAGAAGAGGGGCAAGGGAGGAAGAATATATAGGGGGGGGAATTGGAAGAGGACAGGAGGAGAAAGTAGCCTCCATTGTTGCTGTATATTATGTACCAACTGACCTAAATTTCACATAGGAAGAAAGGAAGTGCCTCAGGTAACACTGACACTTTGGAGAAAGTGCTAAAGAGATGAAATGCCCAACTGGGGTTCCTGAAAATGTTGTCCATTTTAATTGGACATGTCTCTCCTGAACTAACTTGGTAGGAGGATTTTCATTGGTGCAGTTTTTTTTAATCAGTAAAACTCATTTTCCTGGCTGACTTTTCTGTATACAAGAAAGAGTAAAGGTTTGGGGGGCTGGCAGGGAATAGGAAAAATCCATTTGGAAATATGCAAATTTGGGAGATGTTTGGGGGTTTTTTAATTGACATTAAATTGCTTTGCTCCCTATTTCATGCATAAGTTAGTACGTGTTTCAAATGAGAAAAAAAAATGTGCCTCCCTTAAAGCAAGAGACTATGATTTTCTTCTATCCTTTTTTTCCCCACCACCTGAGAGATGGGATTGCTTTCTCTTCCCTGGTTCGCAGGACTTGATGAAATCACCTCTTATCTATACTACTATACTATGAGAAATGAGGTCTATAACCGCAACCTTAATTCAAAAGTAGGACGATGTTAATCAGAGTTTATAAATCAGTCATTAGCCATAGTTACATGCTTGAATGGACGCTCTCATTTATGAGGGAAGTCACTCCAGAGCTTTCCCCACCTGTGTGATTCTTGTCTATTTCTTTTGGCAAGTCTTTCATAAGAGGTGCATCCACCATGTTTGAAGCTTTCCCCTATTTAAAAAAAAATCTCAGGGTATCAGTGTAGTTCTCTGTCTATCTAGAAGTTCTGTTTCATGTTTAATACATGGCCAGCCACTCCTTTTCTGGTTATACATGTCCATGATGATTTCTTTTATACCATTTCTTGTCAAGTTATGGTGTTTTGGGTTGCTGGGGGGGATAGGTTGTTTGGGGAGGGGATGACTGGGAGGAGGTCGTCTGCACCTGTGATTTCATCAGTGCAGGGAGGTCCTGGTAGGTAAATTCCCTCTACCAATGCAGATTAATTAGCCAACAATAATTTATTAAGGGTCTTTCACATGTCAGGAGGTGCCAAATATACACAGACCAGAATGAAACAGTCCCTACTCTGGAAGAGTTTATATTCTATATAAAAAGCAAAAGTATATACATATTATATATATATAATATATATGTATATATATATAATCTGTATATACTCAACATTCTTTCAGAAGGTAGGGAAACATTACCAGCCAGAGGGGACAGGAAAAGCCTCATTTTGGAAGGGCTACTAGAACAGAGCCTTGAAGGAAGTGAATAACCTGAAGATGAAGATGGCCAGAGTGTTTTATTTTCCAGAAGCTTATTTACATATGACAAATGTGAGGACTTTGTGAATGATAGCTAAGAAACTTTGATAATCAGAATTTTTTTTCTATAACCATGGGAGAGTTGTACATTCTCTTCTCTCTTTTGAAAAGCAGTACAGCATTTGTCTTTGTTTAGTCCTGTGGTACTTCTCTTGTTCTCTCTCCCTTTCAAAGATCATTGACAGGGCAGCTAGGTGATGCAATGGATAGAGCATGAGCCCTGGAGTTAGGAGGACCTGAGTTCAAATCCAGCCTCACACACTTGATACTCACTAGCTGTGTGACCCTGGGCAAGTCACTTAACCATAATTGCCTTGCCCCCTGCAAAAAAAAAAAAGATCACTGGCAGTACTTCAGCAATCAATCATATCTGCTAGTTTATTCAGTGTCTAGGATGAAGTTCATATGGACCTGGTGACTTGAACTTAATTTATTATCTTTGGTATCAATTTCTGATTGCCCATTTTTGTTCTGTTCTCTTGAGTACAAAAATCATTCTCTTTGACAGAGAAAAGGGAAATAAAATAACAATTGAGTAGTTGAGATTTTCTTCTATCATCAGTTATACAAATTATATTCACCTCAAGAAGCAGCCCTATCATTTCTTTGATCCTATTCCCTAATACAGCTTTTTAAAAGCACCTTTCTGGTGTCCTTAGCTTTCCTAGACCCTGGAAAACACCTTAACTTAAAAATGGCAAAGGTCTCTGGTCTTGCCACTGGACTCAGCTGACTCTGGAGAAGAGAGGGAGACTGGTGACTTTGCACACTCCTGCCTCCTTTAAATCCAATTCACTTGCAAATCAAGACATCACCTTCCTGATGTCTTTTGTCCTCTTCAAGAATGAAGGCCAAACCAGTTTTCCTGGCCATCCTTGGCTCTTTCTGAGTTTTCAGAGTTTTAACAATCCTGACACTCTTCTTTTCAGAGATATCTAGATTCACATCCCCAAGGCTACCTCAGGACCAATAAAGCGTATAGAAGAGGGAGGCAAGGCAAGTTGATAAAGAAGGAGAAAACCATTTGCTAGAGTCAAGCCAAGCTATTGAGAGAAGCTGTATGGGGACTGTCCTTCCCTATAAACCTAGAAATGGCAATGGGATAGTCACTTACATGCAAGGGTTTTATGCATAAGTCCTGCCTAGAGGAGGACTGTGGGACCCAGTGCTTTAAGGAATGTTAGTTTATGCCTGGAAGGAATTTATGCACTTGGACAGAATCTTGACAGTGCCTTAGAGGAGCTTATGACAGTGAAAAAGCATGGACTGCTGGACACCAAAGACTGAAACAAGGATAGGGTTTTTCTGGAAACAAAAATAGGTTAAGGTGGAAAGAATGTACAAACCCAATCAGGAGGGGGTAAAAAAGCTATCCAGAGAAGAGAGGCAGGATGATGAAGGGAATCAGGGGTTTTGTGATGGGAATCCGTATGCTCCCCAGCGCATTCTGCCTTGGAAACAGTAACCAATAGGCAAACTCAGCTGCTCAAACTCCAGGTAAATTACATTTAGACAGAGTCTGATTTTGTAACCCTCATCACTGCTTGATCCACACAGGTAGAGCCTGTATATAGAGTACCGGCTCTACTCCCAGACATATCATAGACCCCTCAAACATACCACAGTGATCAAACAGTAATTGAACTGTAATGGAAAGGCCCGCATTGCTTAGGGCTCCCAGCCTTCTGATTTACCTGCACTCAACTCTACTCTCTTATGCTGCACATACTCAAAATGTATTCTCATCATAGCCACTGCATGTCCTCCATGCTCACACAGATCCATAACTCATGTTGAGTATACAGGGCTTTGTCCCTAGGCATCTAACCCTTCTTCCCCTGGGGGAAGGGGACTTTTGTCCCCCTGCCTCACCTTGCCTTAAAGTCCTCTGGAAGTATGGGGTACAACCACCCCCCTGAAAACCTTCAGGATCCCATTGTTGTGCCAGAGGGTCATCTCTCTAAACCCCTATTTAACTAAATTTGCTGGGGTGGCTAGGTGGCGCAGTGAATAGAGCACAGGCCCAGGAGTCAAGAGGACCTGAGTTCAAATCTGACCTCAGACACATGACACAAAAACTATCCATGTGACTCTGAGCAAGTCACTTAACCCTAATTGCCCTCCAAAAAGCAAAAAATTTAAATTTAAAAAGGGAAAAAAAACTAAATTTGTTTCAAGTGTAATTTAGGGTAGTTTGGGGCTCTGTTCCATACATGCAGAACCTAAGATTACTCCCAACTTCCCTAACATGCTACATATACCATACTTTCTGGCTCCTGATACTACTAACACCCTCATGGAATTGTAATCAGTCACTCTCGTCTCCTGGCAGTATGGCAACAACTACACTGGTATACCCAGGATGGCTGCTAGCACAGGTTATTAGATCTTATCTTTAAGGAAGCTGTTTAAGGGGTCAACAATTTTTAAAATTACATTCAATAGGGGAATGTAGGGGGAAAGTCAGCACCCTGAACTTCAGAGAAAATACAAGCAGAGAAATAAAGACCAACAGATAAGGCTCTGATTGCCTGAATCAACTATACACTTCACATACATCCCTGGATCAAGAGAGCCTTTACATCTGAGCGGCTGGGGATGATGAGGTGTTGGGATGCCTTTGTAATTTTGTTTGTAACACTGTTGTAACTTCAGTCTGTAAAAATCTCACTTGTGTTCAGTTACCTGTGTCTATAACATCAGCCTGTGCAATTAAGTTGTAAAAGTCACACTTCCCCCACTCATAAAGCATTAACTCTGCCTCTCCCCTTCCCCTAGCCTAAAAGCATTTTCCCTGAAACAATTAACTGCCAGCTATAACTATCCTTGCGTGGTATAATAACAAGCCATACCTATGAATCCTTCAAAAGTATTCTATAAATAAATCCTTAGAGAAATGTATACCTCCTTTGTTCTAGTAGCCAGCTGCAAACTATGAATCTTTCAATGCATTATCAGTAAGGTAACTCCTCACAATCAGACACATACTGAATCCCCAATTAGCCTGTCTTCCCAACATCCATCTTGTCAAAAGGCACTTTGATAGCTAACAGACTGGGCACCTCTCAGTCAGAATTGACCGCTGGCTGACTCAGTGACATTTCAAGGCAAAAACCACACCTCCTGGTAGCCCCTCCTCGGGCTTTCTCCCAGTGAATTATGGACAATACACCTGTTCAGTTGATATAAAAAGTGCATGTCCCTTTAAGCACTGACCACTCCTTAAGTCCTCCCAAATCGGTCCTTTTCACACCTAGTTAGCATAATGGCTATCAGATTTATGGTTCTATTACTATATAATAAGTATCCCTAATTGCTGCAGGCTGCAGGCTTTTTCTGACACCCCCCCTGCCCACTGAAAAGCATAATAAACTTTTATAAACTTGCCAAGATCACTTATGCCTGGTAATTCATTCAGACCAAGAACCCTCAAAGGATTTCCTAGAAATCCATTCCCTCTCCCCCTCTTCAGGGAGCTCTGAACATAAGGCCACTCAGAATCTCAACCTGGGAATCACATGATCCTTCTCATAAGCAAGCCCCCAAAGCAAAATACCAACTCTGAGAAGTATATATATATACTTCTCAGAGCCAAAAGGCATCCCTACTCTTGTGATTCAGTACCTAATAAGAAATCAGCATCCTACAAGCAGTCCCTTGATGGGCTCCACAGGAGGCCTTTTAATGGGCTGGGAGGATCTTAAATCCCATTAACATTACAAGCAGCTAGGGGGCACAGTGAATAGAGTGCTCTACTTGGAATCAGGAAGACTCATCTTCCTGAGTTCAAATTCAGCCTCAAACTCTTACTAGCTGTATGACCCTGGACAAGTCACTTAACCCTGTCTGCCTCAGTTTCCTCATATGTAAAATAATTTGGAGAAAGAAATGGCAAACCACTCCATTATCTTTGCCAAGAAAACCCTAAATAGGCACACAAAGAGTTGGACATAACTAAAAAAAGAACAACTCCCATCTACAATCATTCCTACAATGATAAAAGATGTATGAGATGGGGAGACAGAAGAGAATCTTCCCTTGCATGGCATAGCATCTACTACTCTCTTTCTTCTAGTCCTGCAGTATTACAATCTCTGGACAGTATCCCTTCATGCAAGTCCCATCCTCCTCCTCTTCTCCCTGGAGAGGGAGAGAAGGTGAGTAGTAGCAATCCAACTGCCCTAGAAAACTGTCTGCCCATTGTAAGGATTCCTCCTAGTTCAGGGGCTATTTTTCCCAATGTCTCTCACAAACATCCTTTTCCCTATCCTTTCAATAAATAAAAATGTCCAAGAAGGAAAGGAGCTCCTTACATATGTGTCCCCATCACCTAGTACTATGCCTGATGCTTAGCAAGTTCTTATTCATTGCTTTTTCAATTGTTCCATTGTCTTCTGCAAGGCTGGTGGGTCTGTATATGATAGTGGATGAATGGATGGATGGATGGATGGATGGATGGATGGATGGATGGATGGATGAATGGATAACAAACAATTCTTTGATACCTGTATGGAAAGAAAAATAATTTTGAGAAGACCTGAAAATGAACAGATGTTATGGGATTTTAAAATACTTAGAAAGAAGTAAAGTGGAAGAAGCCTGGAGAGATAAGAAGCAGCAAGGTGGTAAAGGGTTTTAAAAGCCAAACAGGGGATTTTGCATTAGATCCTGAGTGGGAGGGTGGGGTGGCATAGTCAGAACTATACCTGAGGAAAATCATTTTGGCTGCTAAATCAAGGATGGATTGGAGTGGGGAGAAACTTAGGGCCAAGAGACCAACCAGAGGCCAGCGCAGCAGTCCAAGTTTGAGGTGATGACAGCCTGCACCACAATTGTGGCTGTATAATTGAAGAGAGGATGCTATGGATTAGATATAAAGGTAGAAAGACTTGACAAGAGAGTGGATCTATGAAGTCAGTACCAATAAGGAGTCAAGTGTGACACCAAGGTTGTAAGCCTGGGCGACTGGGAATTTAATGGTATTCTCAATAGTACAGGGAAGTTTCAAGCAGTAATGCTGATTACTTGGGTGGTTTTTTCTGTGTTCCTCCCTGCTCTTATTCTCGGGAGTACCTTATACAGGAGACAGTACTCCAAGCTGCTGGAGGTCTTACATCATACATCAAAAGACTGAACAGGATTTAAGCTGGGTCACACTGGCCTGAGTATGACAAAATCATGGGATTCAAAGCTGAAAGGATTCTTAGAGTCATCTAGGTGAAGCCCATCATTTTACATATGAAGAAATGGAAGGTCATGGAGCGGTGGTTCTCAACCCTCCTAATGCCATGACCCTTTAGTATAGTTCCTCATGCTGTGGTGACCCCCAACCATAAAATTATTTTTGTCGTTACTTCATAACTGTAATTGTGCTACTGTTATGAATCATAATGTAAATATATGATATGCAGGATGTATTTTCCTTGTTACGAACTGAACATAACCCACAGGTTGAGAACCACTGCCATAGGGGTTTACTTACCTGACTGTGTTCACACAGCTGTTAAGGGGCTGGTACAGGCAGACCTCAAAGGTATTGTGGGTCTGGTTCCAGACCACCACAATAAAGTGACTATTGCACTAAAATGAGTCACACAATTTTTTTTGGTTTCCCAGTGCATATGAAAGTTATGTTTATACTCTACTGTAGTCTATGGAGTGTACAACAATATTATGTCTTAAAAAATGTACAGTTATCCCTCCCACACTATGACTTTCCCCATTATGGTTTCAATTCAATTCAGGTTGGCATAAGAAATTAAATGGGAATTTTTTTGGAATTTTTCAGAAGCCATAGACAACACAAGAAGGTCAGCACACACAGAGTCTATGATGAAATACTTAACGAACATTTTACAATAAAGTACACCTCATAAAAAAAAAGAAAAAAATTTAGACTTCTCTGTTACAAAGGCAAGGCCAAAAAATTTTACAGGGATTTCCAGATCACAGGTTATCATGTCTCTAACCCCTATGATGTGGAAGGGATAACCATATATACTTTAAGTTTTTAAAATACTTTATTGCTTAAAAAAAAGTACTAATCATCATCTGAGGCTTTTTAACAAGTCATGATCTTTATGTTGGTAGAGGGTCTTAACTTAGCATTCATGGCTGGTGACTGATCAGGGTAGTGGCCGCTGAAGGTTGGGATGACTGGAAATTTCTTAAAATAAGACAACAATGAAGTTTGCCACAAGTGACCCTTCCTTTCACAAAAGATTTTTTTTCTGTCACATATGATGTTGTTTGATAGCCCTTCGCCCACAGCAGAGTTTCTTTCAAAATTGGAGTCAATCCTCTCAAACCTTACCACTGTTATATTAACTAACTTTATGTAATTGCTAGAGCCCTTTAAAGTGCATACATGGAAAGTATGAGCATAAGTATACAAACTATTGGGTACTTTGTTATGTACAATATATTAGAGTCTCAATATGGAGCCAGTCATGACCTATTCAAATTGTTGGGGATTTAACAACCAAACTTGAGTCCACTGGTCCCAAGACTCAAGCATCAACACTTAAAGAAGAACAAATCTAACACAATTTATGGGGAAGACACAGGCTGATTCTATATAACTGATTAATTTAGGCAATCCCATCAGACAGCAAATCAATTCAGTGAAAAATGTATAGAGTAGTGGAGAGCTAGCTAGACTGTGAAGGAGACTTGGTTGTTTATTTTTTAATCTAGTTCTGCTATTAACTGGCTATATGACTTTGAATAAGTCATTTCCCTTTTCTGGGCCTAATTTCCTTATCTATAAAATAAGGATTGACTAGATGACCTTTAAGGCATTCCAGTTCTAACATTACATGAATTGATGTGTGCGCAGATTTAATAAAGCCCAGTGACATATGCTTTAAAGCCTTAGCATATAAAACAAACTAGGAAATTATTATTCCAATTTCACTCAATTTAATTTGATTAAAAAATGTATTGAGCACCTCCTATATTGAGTCCCTGTACTTGGCACTATGGAGTTTACAAAGATGAATCATACTTATACAATCTCATAGGCAGCTAAGACATATACAAAAATAACTATCATGCAAAGCAGTATGTTATAAATGCTTATAGGAGAGATACAAAGCCCTATAGTAGCAGAGAGCAAAGACAGATCACTTGCAGCTTAGAGAAGGGGAGAAGAGTTCAGGGAAGGCTTCCTTGAGAAGCTGGTATCTAAAGAAAGCCTTGAAGGATGAGTCAGATTTTGTAGGCAGTGATGAAGGCAGGAAGAGGGCATTCCAAGTGGAAGGAATAGACAGCTTGGGCCAAAACACAGTCTGGTTTGATTGGAGGTGCAAATATGAGAATAGTGGGAAATAAGATTAGAAAGGCAGGCTGGGGCCGTAGCATGGCGCAATCCACAGTAGGGGGTTCAGAATATATTCTGTAGGCAAAGGGAATGACTCAAGATTTCTAAGCAGATGAGTCTTATGATCAGAGCTGTGCTTTTAGTATGACCCAACATTGTTATGCATAATGGAAGGTGGAGTGACTGGAGACAGAAACAGGCTAATCTACCAGTCGCAGCAAAAAAAGGAAGAAGACTTAAACCAGGGTTAATGTCAGAAAGATGAAAAAATTGATTGATTTGAGAGAGACTGCTGAGATAAAATAGACAGAATGTGGCAAATGACTAAATGTCAGAATCTAAGAAGAAAAAGGAAGTAAAGCTATCTCTAAGATTTCGTGCCTGGATAATTGGAAGGGTAGGTGGTAGTTGGTATTGTTTATCCTTCATTTTCAAAAGGACCAATGACATCACAGGGTGATGGCTTGACTTGCCTGTGAACTGGATTTAAGTGAGGCAGAGTTGCACAGTGTTATTAGTCTCAGTCTTCCGGAGTCACTGAATTCCAGTGGCAAGCAAAAATCAGGATGACTAGGCAGGGCCCAGGATGCAGTGGATGACCTTGGCATCTTCAATGTCTGACCAATCTCTAATCGCTCCACAACGCCTGTTTCAGCTGCTTTAATGGCCATTGGAAGAAATTATTCTCATTTGCCTATTCTGAAGGCGGAAGTCTTCACAGGCTTGGGGTAGACATCCCCTAACTTTTTGATGAGTGTGCGGCCTGTTGGTTATCCTCAACCTAGTTTAGCCCATCTACCAAGATGGTTTTACTGCAGTGTGGCTGCTGCACATGCTACAGCTTCTTGGAGTTGGTGGTATTATTAATGAAGAGAGGAGAGACAGGAGGAGACAGATTGGGGGAGAGGGGGTGGATGAGTTTCACTTTAGATACAGTGATGTCAACAGGTAAAGACTTCAGTGTGTGTTTGGAAGTGCTTTCTATAACTAGAATTTAGGTGAGGTTTGGGATTAGAAATATAAAAGGGGCAGAACCCTTTGTCTTGGCAGTAGGAATTCATAATTTCATCTACTTCCACCTAGCAAAGATCAGTCACCATCTTCATTATTCTTCCACTGTTGCTTGAGAGTTATCAAAGCTTTAAAGCCATCCATTTGGCCAAGACCCTAGATGCCAAGGGCACAAGAGGAGTTGAAAGGAAATTACTTGTCTTTACCCAACTGGGAGTAAGGATTATTGTGGGATTAGGGGTAGGAAGTCAAAGAAAAAAATTAAAGACCTTGATAGATGTCCCAGTGGACCTTTCTGTGTGTTAGCCAGATATGGGGAAGGATTTCTAACAAAAGAACTGAAAATGTTGAGTAGTTACTCACACATGTTGGTGCGTGGCCAGTCTCACAAAAGAGCACAGCACTGCCTCCTGGAGGAAAAACAAGTAAGAGTAAATAGCAGGAGCGACCCAACAGGGAATTAGCTAATGACAGTTTCTGAGGCAGAATGCAAAAAGGGTTGAGCTTTAGCTGCTGATGCCTGCGGAGGTGGTGTGCAATGACAGCAGTTCCTGGACCTTGCCAATGGAGCTGAGAGACAGAGTCAAGAAACAGTGAGATACAGAGGGTTGCCAAGAATGGAGCCATTAAAGTTTCCAGTCTGGGGAGCATTTCCTTCTCCCTGCCGGCACGAAAAACTGAAAGGGGTGGTATCCCTTCATGAAAATAATTCTATTCCCTTATTTTCTGTTATTTCCTTGGCTCTTTCATCCTAATAAAAGGTTTTATTGCTTGATTCATGGTTCCTGCCTCGCCTGTTTGTAAAGAGGATGCACTGGATGAAGACTTGAGCCCTATTTGCACTACTCTGATAACTCAAAACACCCTATACTAAATTTGGGGTTATTAAGGGAGTCCTGCATTTGTGAGTGCTTGTGTTACAAATATGAAGATTTGGGAATCGTCTACAGAGAAAGGGTTGTTGAAGGAATGAGAGTGTATAGGATCATCAAGAGAGAAAGTATAAAAAGAAAAGCATAGGAAGCCAAGGACGGAGCCTTAGAAAATGTTTATATTGGGAGTACCTGAGCAGAATCTCTTCTACAACATTCCCAATGAGTAAAAGTTGTTATAACTAACCTACACTTTAAAACCTCCAGTGATGGAGAATTCACCACCTCCTGAAGCATCCCCTGCTGTGGTGTAACACATTGCTAGGAAGCATTTCCTTACACCAAGCAGAAGTCTACCAAGTCTGCCACCTGGTTCTAGCTCCGCCCTCTGGAGAGAAGTAAAGCAATTCTAATCTGCTTTCTTTGTGCCAGCTGTTCAAATACTTGAAGGCAGTGATCATGCCTCACTTCCCACCCCTAAGTCTTTTCTTAGGCTGAACATACTCAGCTCATTTAACCAAGCCTTTTATAGGGTATTCAAGTCTCTTCATCATCCCAGTCACACTCCTCTGGCTTCACGCCAGCTTAAGTCCTTCCTAAAATGACCCTTCTGGAACTGGACACTTTTCTCCAGATGTAACCCAACCAGGGAAGATACTACTTGTTAGTGCTTTCTCCCTTCTCTAATTGTATTTACTTATCTGCTTTTATGTTGTATCTCCACCAAGTAATATACAAGCTCCATCTTTTAATGATCGTCCTTGGTGGTAGGGTATGGTCAGGCCTAGATGGATTATATCAGGCAGTTAGGTGGCAGAGTGGATGGAGTACCGGGCTTAGAATCAGCAAGACTCGTCTTCCTGAGTTCAACTCTAGTATCAGATATTTACTAGCTGTGGAACCCTGGAAAAGTCACTCAACCCTGGTTACCTCAGTTTCTTCATTTATAAAATGAGCTGGAGAAAGAAATAGAAAATCACTCCACTATCTTTGACAAGAAAACCCCAAATGGGTTCATGAAAAGTCAGACACAACTGAAAAATTATTGAAAAAACAAATAAATACATGTTATAAGAGAGGGATAAGGTCCTGAGTGGCAGATAGAATTTCAAAAGGGAAATTCTGAAGCTGGGGGAGCAGAGAGGATTACAAGCCTCATGGGAATTAGGGGTTACTGATAGACAGTAGCCTCTGCCATGTAGGGAGCTAGAGCATAAAGGTTTCTTTGTTGCCTGCATAAAAGAAGGCTTTGCTTTGGTGATGCAATCCCTGGCATTCCCCTGACTCTCTGAAAAGCCCCTATCCAGGCAAATTCCTGCCTTCTCTAAGGCAGGATTGCCTTGGAGCAAAATGGCAGGTCCTGGTAGATTCTCCACTCCACACTAAATTAATTTGCCACCATTCTAGTATCATCTCTTTGGAATAAAAGGACGACAAAGGAAGTTGTTACTTGTTGCCAGAACCAAGACTAGAACCAGAATGGCCACACGTATCACTGCCCTGTGTTTGACAAGTATACCCTTATAAACTGAGCAAGCCTATATTTTTATAACTCCTTTCCTTTTGTGGTCATTTACCTGGGGGCGGTTAGGTGGCGAAGTGAATAGAGCACTGGCCCTGGAGTAAGGAGGACCTGAGTTCAAATCTGGCCTCAGACACTTAACACAAAAACTAGCCGTGTGACCTTGGGCAAGTCACTTAACCCCAACTGCCCTCCAAAAAAAAGCAAAAAAAAACCAAACTGTGGTCATTTACCTGACTTTGATAGCCCAGGATTCAGATAGTTGCCAACAGTCACCCGTGACATATTTGCAGCCCCAAATCCTGGGATAATGTCCTGAGAATATAGGTGTTTAATAAATGTTTAATACAATAAATAAAGTATAAGTTGCTTAAAGGCAGAGAATGTCTTTGGTCTTTTTTTGCATGCTTAGTGCTTAATAAAGTGCCTGGCATATGGTAGATACTTAATAAATGTCCATTGCTTGACTGCAATGGATTGAATTGAATGGAACTGAACAGAAGTGTAAATTTCCCTACCATATTTAACATTACTGCCTCCTACATTCCTACTTTCTTTTTTTAAAATTTATTTTATTTTCAATTTATGGACTAAAACAAGTATTTCCATACCCTGCTTTCAATCATTTTTGAAAAATTTTGAAAATGGATTTATATTGTGGGGATGGAATATATTTAACATATAAAGTGAGGTTCACCATACTTGCATTCTACCTTGCATTCTGTGCAATGTGAGCATAAACTGTATTCTGTTAAAAATATCAGGTAAATCTCTACTCTTTTCTTAATGATATCAATCCATTGTCAGCCAATAGTCTTCTTGACAGAAAAGCAATACCCATGCAGTGTACCCAACAAATAACCGCACCCCTGGAGAGCCTGTGCAGTGATTCATGCCATGGACCTGTTAGAAGCAGTCAGTCAGTCATTTTCAATGGATAATTTTACACTTGGCAGGTGTGTTTGCCCAGGCTAATTTAGAAAGGTTTTGCATTTGACTAAGTATTTTGCTGAGGCTAGATTTTCCATTTTGCAAGTGGATACCACAGGAAAGTGACTGCAACTATTAATAGATGCTTAATTTTATTCCCCAGATTAACCTTAGTACATTATGTGTTATAATCATGCAGTGTGGTTCTCTGCTGCCAGAAGACTCTTTGGTTACTGCCAGACATTTCTCAAAGCCCTAAAGTGATCCTCAAACCAACAAAAATCTGGACATTTGGTTACAAAGTCATCCTAAAGAATAATTATTATTATAGCCCCTACTATGTGCCAAGGACTAAGCTAAGTGCTTTACAAATACTATCATGAGTCTCTGAACCTAGAATAGTGAACTATTGTAGGGATAAAAAGTAAGGGAAAGGAATTGGCTCAGAATACATTCTAGCTCACAGACTCTCAGGATTCTCCATAGGCCCAAGCCTGAGGTCCCGCAAGAATCTATCATAAGTACCCAAGGTCGTGAGGTACAACGTGAAAGGTACGACTATCCAGAAAGCAGAGTGTTTCCTCTAGGCAGCTTTGCCCACTACAGTCACCTATCATTAAACTCGACAGACATTTCCTAGTTATATAACAGGCATGGAGAACTTCTGCCTTCTGAATAAATTCCAGCATCACAAAAACCCTGAGGCCCTTTACTTTGGGTATATTTGGACCTGTTCCACTTAACAAAATGTAG
The DNA here is from genome assembly GCA_028646575.1 of Pseudocheirus occidentalis. Taxonomy (NCBI): domain Eukaryota; kingdom Metazoa; phylum Chordata; class Mammalia; order Diprotodontia; family Pseudocheiridae; genus Pseudocheirus; species Pseudocheirus occidentalis. The sequence continues at coordinate 123,507,871 of CM053596.1, forward strand.
CAACTGTCAATCTCTCCCTTTCACATGTGCATACCCCAAAAAAATCTACTTCAGGTTCAAGGTAACCTGCAGGTTGGCATCCACTAAAACCAAAGCTCATAAGCCCCCACCACTATGCTTACTTTTACCAGTCAGCTGCAGGGCACATCAGTATAAAACAAAAGACATTTAATCTAATAGCACTGCAAATAAATGAACAGAAAAAGACACCCTCATACACACACAAAGTACATTCTCTCACAGTTTACCATACTACCAAGGGGAAAGGTACATGGAAGATACACATACCCAGTGAACTCACATAAAAGTCACAGATTTAGCAAATGCATGTAATTAAATATCCAGGTGGCCAAGGTGAATTATACCTCCATGCCTCTGAGCTGTTAACATTGTCTGGCGACAGCATTAAACATTAAACATTAAAGCACTCTGCTCCTTGTTGAGCATTGATTGTTTCTGCAGGGAATTGCTGCTGATAAGCTAAACTAGTCTCAGCTACCAATTTGTCAGGCCTCACCTCTTCAGGACAATCTGCTGGGCTCTCTGCTTCCATCTACTGAAGTACAATTGACAGAGTACGGACCCTCAACACAATGACTAAAAAAACCTCTCCCAGAGAAACACAAGCCCCAACTCTTAGCAGCTAGGAGGTTATAAACCACCCTACCTAGCCAGGCAGGCAACTAACAAGAGCCAGAGGAAAGCCCTCAGACTAAGAGAAGCGCTCATTCCAGAACTGTGGTCCCAAATAACGATGTGATTTCAGTTTAAAAATCCCTTTTACCTTCTCTTACACGCCAAGTCCCCAGGAAAGCCAAGCAAACAAAGCAACAACAAAACCCAGGAGTTATGCGGAGACCGGTTGAAGCCTACTTTCCAAGGCCTCACGGACTGACTCACAACTAAAACTAGGGACAGAACAAAGGGCCAGTGGAAAACAGGGGGCTCCATTCCTCCCTGTATTATGCGTATCTGTCAGCCACAAACCCCCTCCTTCTGTGCTGCATTTGGCCAGGTATGCCTCGCTGATCTCCCAGTCAAGGTATTGAGTTGATGCCTCTAACTACAATCATCTCAAGTTCTTCAGCCAGATCCCTGGCACCCATGCCCTCCACAACGTAAGTGTTGAATAAATATTTCTCAAATGAATACTATGTAAGCCATGCTTCTCGACCAACCTCATCCCAGAGCCCTGGAAGCAGCATCGGCAGAGGTGGATGGAGTACAAGAATCAGAAAGACTTGGGTTAAAATTCCACCTCTGACATTGAAGGAATAAGCACCTGCTTCAGCTTCAAGTCTGTGCCAAGCACTCCGCAAATGGGACTGATTAGATCCTCACAACAACCCTGGGAGGTACTTGATTTTGTTCCCTATTTTGTTGTTGTTGTTCAATTGCGTCCAATTCTTTGTGATCCCATTTGGAATTTTCTTAGCAAAGCTACTGGAGTGGTTTGCCATTTCCTTCTCCAACTCGTTAAATGAGGAAACTTGAGCAAACAGGGTTAAGTGACTTGCCCAGGATCACACAGCTAGGAAGTGTCCGAGGTCAGATTTGAACTCAGAAAGACAAGTCTTCCTGATTCCAGGCCTGGTACTCTATTTGTTTTTGTCTTTTTTTTTATTGACTTGTTTGTTTACTTTTAGTTTACAAGATTCAGTTTCAGAATCACTTGAGTTTCACATTTTTCTCCCCTTCCTCCCCTCCCCCCCCCATGGTGGCATACAATCAAGTATAGGATCTGCAAACTCTTTCACATTGTACAATAGTCTGGTTGTATAGAAGTGTTGTAACCAATGGAGTGAACAATGGGAAAAAAGAAACAAAACCAAACATGAAAAAGAACGACGGCATGTAGATTGCTTCAGTCTCCATTTAAACTCTGGTCTTTCTGGATCTTTCTCTGAATGTAGACATCTCCTTCCGTCCTGAGACTTGTAGAGTCGCCTTTTAACTGTGCATTCCTGAGACTGGTACTCTATTTGTTACACCACCTCGCTGTCCCATTCCCTATTTTACAGTTGAGGAAACTGAGGCAAACAGAGGTTAAGTGACTAGCTCAGGATCACACCACTAGTAAGTGACTGAGGCCAGATTTAAGCTCAGATCTTGTTGACTCCCAGGTCCCATGCTCTACCGGCTGTACCAGGTAGCTGCCTAGAGGCTGTGTTTACCCTCTTTGAGATTTAGTTTACTCATCTGTAAATAGATAAATAGAATGGTTCTTGTGCTTACCTCACCGAGTTACTGTAAAGATCAAATGAAATAAGGCATTTAGAGCGCTTTGTGAACTTTAAAGCATTATCCAGATACCCATAATTATTATTATTATTTTTAGCCAGTCACTTTGCAGAGAAATCTAAAATGCAGTAGAACATAAGCTCATCAAAAATGAAGATGTGGGACAGCTGGGTGGCGCAGTGAATAGAGCACCCGCCCTGGAGTCAGGAGGACCTGAGTTCAAATCCAGCCTCAGACACTTAACATAAAACTAGCCATGTGACATTGGGCAAGTCATTTAACCCCAATTGCCCAGCCCTCCCCTCTCCAAAAAGCAAAAAAAAGGAAATGGAGATGGTTTTACTTTTATACCTGTATCCTTCAGACCTAGCATAGGGCTCTGCCCATAGTAGGTCCTTAATAATGCTTGTTTCCTGACTGATGGTTCTCAGGGATCTTTTAGTTCAACCTTTACTTAAGCACAAAGTTAGCTAAAGACTGAACTCACCTTACTTGGGCCTCCCCTCCATTATTTCCAGACTCCTGACTTCTTCTGACACATGGATCCTCAATCCTGCCCCACTGGCTCCAGGCTGGTTAAGTCTGTGTACTGACTTTTGTTTTTTTGTCTGATGCAGGTAACTGGGTCTCACCATCATTATCCTGCTCTTCCTTTCCCAAAAGGGGAGTTGTGGTTTTTTTCCCCCAGAAAATCCTGACAAGCAAGGCCAGGCCGGCAGGTATAAGGACCAGAGCAAGGTCACCATAATTGGGGGGTTAACTTTCTACTCCAGACTCCAACAATTTCCTGGACAGGTTTAGACAGGGAAAGAAAGCCTCTGAGGCACAAGTATGCCGGAGCTAGGTCTCACTATGAGCGGATTGTTAAACTTTCTAGGTGGGCATTTACACCACTCAAACCATCAAATGCTACAAATCAGGGCTTGATTCATTGTTCTGCTGATTGTCTAAACCAGTGGTTCTCAACCTTCCTAATGCCACAACCCTTTAATACTCGTATGTGGACCTATCTGCATGTGGGCAGACCTGCCTGGAGATGGAGAGAGGAGCGGTGTCTCAGTTCCTAAGACCATCAGAAATATGTGTTTTCTGATGGTCTTAGGCAACCCCTGTGAAAGGGTCGTTCAACCCCCAAAGGGGTAGCAACCCACAGGTTGAGAACCGCTGGTAAACTAAAAGAAAGAAGTGGTGGAAAAAAATGTTAATAATACATATTAAACTTAAAAATGCATCACACTTACATTTTTTTCTGGGGAAAGCTAGTTGTTAAGCATTTACCAGCACACCCTGTTCTGAAGGCTGAGAGCTGCCATGGGGTTTCCTTCCTGTAAGAATAAAACTAGACAGTTCATGTGCACTGTCATGAAAAGGAAACTGAACTAGGAGCTAGGAAATATTGGTCCTAATCTTCTTATCCAGCAATTTAATTTTGTCTTAATGTCTTTTGTTATCTCACATTCATTTCATAATGTGTTCCTGTGCCCTTCCCTTTCAATCAAACCATTTCTTTGTAACAAAAATAAAAAAGAGAAAAAATAATTCATTAATATCAAATGACACTTTGAACTTGTCTGATAATATATGTAATACCCATCATCCCTCACCCCTACAATGAAGGGGGAGAAGTGAATTCTCTTGGGGTGGCTAGGTGGTGTAGTGAATAGAGCACCAGCCCTGGAGTCAGGAGGACCTGAGTTCAAATTCAGCCTCAGACACTTAACACCAATTGAGTGACCTTGGGGAAGTCACTTAAACCCAATTGCCCTGCCTTCCCCCCTCCAAAAAGCAAAAAAAAAAAAAGTGAATTCTCTTGTCCCACTAACATCAAGTAAAGTACTTTACCAATTCTAGACATTCTCTTCCATCTGTTTAATGGGTTAGGAGACCCCTTAGGTATCATTCCAGCTCAAGATTCTATGCCTCCCCATCTTGTACTGGCTTCTGATTTTCCCCAAGTTTACTCTACCCCTTTATAAATCTTCTACAGGCTTTCATTCACTGGCTTACCCAGAAGCAAGCTTCTAACTACATGCAAAGAATCCATAATCTCCATAGCCCTCCACAGTCTGTAAGGGGATTTAGGAATCATCTCATCCAATCTCATTTTATAGCTGCAGAAACTCAGACACATTAGGTGAATTGTCTCAAGTTACACAACTGGTCAATGGCAACCCCACAGCTTAAACTCAGGTCTTCTAACCAAGTCCACTTCCCTTTACACTATTGGCCATGACCTCTCCAAGGGAATACCACTCTTTGCTGCTCTTTCTAATGTGTTCCTCGCTCCCAACATAGATTGCATTTCTTCCCTGGTATTTGATAATTAACTGTCTCTGTGTAATTAGGGCAATGTTAAGGAGCCAATGGGTAGGATCCCCAGCATCCTCCAGTCACACATCCCTTTATCTCATCAGCATTATGTGTCAACTGCACCCATCACCATGCAAGTTTCTTTCATTAGTTACTTGCAAAAAGACATCTATCACTAATGCTATTAGCATATTCTGTTCCATTATTGCATCTCTGCTCTTGCCAGCCTCTTCTGATGACACTGACATTTTCCCCAGGGATCCTCATGTATTTCCTTATTAATACTCTAATGTCTTTCAGAACATCCTGAAGGATAAATAAAGGTTGTTAGGCTTTTTTTTTCAGAGTCAGCACTGCTACCTAGAGTGACTCATGATGGTATCCTTCCTTCTTCTGTTAGAAGCAGCTATGTAGTGCAGCGAATAGAGCACTGGGCCTGGAGTCAGGATGGCCTGAATTCAAATCCACTCTCAGACGCTTACTAATTGTGTGACCCTGAACAAGTCATTTAATCTCTATCTCCTCTAGTCTCTTCATCTGTAAAAAAAAAAAAAAAAATGGAGATAATAGTAATACCTACCTCCAAAGGCTATTTTTAAGGATCAAATGATATAATTTGTATAAAGTATTACATAAATGCTAATTGATTATATTACTCTAATTCTCTACCTTCTCTTCATTATCCAGTATGTGACCTACAGACAGGGAGACACGAGTGGATCATAGATCATAGAATCGCAGAATTTTGGAAATGAAAGAGAACTTAGAGGTCATCCTATCCAAGACCCTCTCCCACCTTTTTCCCATTTAAGAGATGAGTGACTGAAATTCAGAGAAACTTGGGTCCCACAAGGCATTAGAGAAATAGCTAGAATGAGAGTCCATGTGCGGTGGCACTGTGGGTAAGAGTGCTGGACCTGGAGTCAGGATGACTCTTCTTCCATTTCAGACACTTAGAGTTGTGTGACCCTGGGCAAGTCACATAGCCCTGTTTGCCTTAGTTTCCCCATCTGCAAAATGAGTTGAAGAAGGAAATGGCAAACCACTCCAGCATCTTTGCTAAGGAAATTCCAAATGCAATCTGGAATAACTAAATGTGACTGAACAACAACAATATATCAAGCTCTATGCTATGTGCTGGGATACAAGGACAAAGGCGAAACTAGCTCCTGACCTCAAGGAGCTTACATTCAACTCAGGAAACTGGACTGTGTTAAGTAATCAAAACAAAGTTTAAATAAAATAATACAAACCAGCTTCAAGATGGAGAGAAGTCTGATACTTGGGGGGATTGTAAACAGAATATACTGCATTTGAACATCGTACCTCCAATCTCTTACTACACACAGGAGTCTCTGAGCTCACATTAGGAACACAATAACCTGACTTTTCACAAAATAAAGACCTATGGTTGATGGAGAGCAGAATTTTATGGCATTAAAATCTATAATATGATCTTTTTTTTTGGGGGGGGGGGTTAATCTTTATTTTCTCAGAAAAAAATTATTGCCCTGCCAGGACAATTTTCTGCAGCTTGTAGAGTTTCTCTGTATTCAGCAAATCAAGTTTACATTGTGGCATTGAGTTTACACCCAATTTTTTGAAAATTATAATGAAGTTTATGCTTTCTTTTTTGTGTGTGTGTGTGTGTGTATAATATGATCTTTGTGTCAGAAACTCTCATGTCACAAGCTGAAACATTCTGGGGAATTCTCTGTCTCCTGGATCACAACCAGAAGACGAGGAAGATGGATTCCTGGAGGCCCTAGTGTATTGAGATTGACCCCCTACTTGTAAGCATGTAGTTTACCATACCAAAGAAAAAGGAAAGTTTTATTGAAAACTTGAGGGGAAAAAAAAGAGAACCTGTTAGCCCAAGACCTTGGCAAACAATCAGGAACCTTGTTATAAGCAAGCCTCCCAAAGAGGTGAATACATTCCCATCCTTGAGAGGAAGGGAATTTTAGAGTAGGGTTCAAATTCTGGGTCTGTCCACTTATTGCCAGTCTCGTTTGGCCTTGGATAAGTCACTTAATCTCTTGGCCTCAGTTCATTTCTTTTAATACGGGAGTTAGATTGGATGATGTCTAATGAACAAAATAAATGTAAAAATATTTCTTAAGTGCTTACTATGTACAAAGCACTGGGGATATAGATATTAAAAGTGAGACAGATGCTGTTTTCAAGGAGCTCATGTTCTAATTGGAGGAAACAGTACACTTTTATGAAAACTTCAACTGCAAGGCAGATGAAAGGCCCAAAAGTTTTAAGGATGCAGTGACCCTTGGGTCAGATGGATGGTCACATTAGAAAATGAGATTCCATGTGAGTTAGAGGTCAACTCAGAGCCAAGGCAAGTCAATTGTGCACCTTCAACAATTCAATTTAACAGGCATTCATTAAGTGCCTACTCTATGCCAGGGAGGATAATAAGGCTCCTTTCATTACCTTAGTAGGTCAGGTAACAGGGCTGATGGTAAGGACTGATGGGTCTCCATCTCGTGGAAAGGTACAGAGTTAGTGACTCCTGTATCAGCCAAGCCACATAAGTAATCAAACTATTTGGATGAGTCTAAGCAGCTTAGGTCAAGGGAGAGGCCGAGGGAAGTCAAAAGAGGAGGGAATCCCTGATGGGGGTTTCTAGCTTTTAATCTATAATCCTGTATAGAGGATCCTTCCTTATTTCAGAGAAAGACACAGACGGGGGGAGGGGAAGAAAGATGTGGGAGAGGAGGGAGAGAAAAGAGAGAGAGAAAGGGAGGAAGAAAGAGGGAGGGGGAGAGAGAGGAGGAAGGGAAAGAGACAGGAGGGAGACAGGGGGAAAAAGAGACAGAGACACAGAGAGAGAGGGAGAGACAGAGAGAGATAGGAAGGAGGGGAGAAAGAGAGATGTGGGGAAGAGGGAGGGAGAGAGAAAGAGAGAGAGAGGAGGGAGGACCAGGAAGAGAGAGAAGGAAGAAGGGAAAGAGAGAGAAAGGAGGGAGGGAGAGAGAGAGTTCAACATAGAGACTTATTTCAATGAATCCCCAGTTTCCTTCAAAACGGAACTCATGAATATTGCAAATGTTAACAACTTCATTTTAAAGCTGAGGGAACTAGGTTTCAAAGAAATTAAATGATTCACCTGCCTAGCCCTACTACCTAGAGAGTGTCAGGATGAGGACTTGAACCTGGTTTTCTTCGAACTCTAAATCTAGTATTTTCCCCCCTATACACAAACATATAACCTCAGGGAGCAGCATTCATTTGAGAGAGAGAAGAAAAGGAGGAAAAGTCCAACTCTGGATACATGTACAATTTATGAAGAATGTCCCTCCTGCATTCACTCCACACCATGCCTCCATCTGTTGTCCTTTAGGCCCCTCCTATACTCCTTACCTAATCCTTGTCCCAGCTCTGACAGAGGCTTTGCCTGTGTGCTGCAGAGCAAGCAACAATGGATTTGGAGTCAAAGGACCTGAGCTGGAATTCCAACTCTGTTATTTACTGCCTGAGTGGGCTCAGATCCCTGGATCCCTGTTCCCTTGTCTGTAACGTGATGGAATTGGACTGAATAACCTCTGCGGCCTCTTCCAGCTCCAAATTGGAGATCTCACAATGGTCATCTTTAAGTGGTAGGCAGATTCTGTCCCCATCCTATGGAGAGGAGTTACTGATTTTTCTATTTCCTGTTTGTGTGGCACAGTAATTGAAGCAGTGGGCCTCTTCCTCAACAGAGCTCCAATATCTGTGTCACTTCACCTAGTAGATACTCTAGTCCATTGTTTAATGCAAAGTGTTTGATTTCTCAGGGCTCTTTTAGAAATCTGAAATTCTCTAATCCACCACCCACTCTCTAGACTCTCCCATCTTGACCATGTGGTTGTGACATGCCAGCCCTCTCTCTCTGATTTATCTGGGGCCAGACTTCTGCCCATTCTCAGAAAGGACCCCACAGCATTTTCCCCTTCTCTTATCTGTGACATTCTTCATAGATGAGAACAAAGGTAAAAAGCAACATATTTCCAAGCACAGTTGAAGCTGTTATTACTCAGGGGCTGTTAGTTTTTTCAATCTTCTTCCTCCTAGGAGCTTCATTACTGGGAACAAACTAAGCCATAGTGATCTGAACATCCGAACTTCATTTAATATGCTTTCCTCCTTTTGAATCAACAATTTTATGTAGAATAAATATAGGCAATCATGGATTTCTAAGATCATTTTGTCCCCTTGCCCCTAGGCCATAAAGCAAGAACACAATGGGACAAATTATCCTCAAAAAGAACAAAAGCCTAAAAACTCAGAAGACATGTATTATCTTTTTGTGCCAGGAGAAGGGCTCAGCCAGTCACATAGCAACAGAAGCAATTAATAAAGACTGGCACATTGTCTCCTCTGAGGATAGAGATGGGGATGTGGGGGACAGCCACAGAAGCCACTTGGACACAGCTTATGCATTTCCAGGTAAGTTTAATCAAAACCAATTATCCTCTGTCTCTGTCTCTCCTCTGTCTGTCTCTCATTCTTTTTCTCTGTCTTTGTTCCTTGGTTTTGTAGAAGGCATTACTTTCACTGAATGCCATATAAAAAGGAATAAATGTGTTCCAGGTAAAAATCTAAACTGGCTACCATCAAGATTAGCTAATTATTTTTCTGTTAGCCAGAGAGGCCTTATAAGTCAAAGTAAATTGGAATTTGCAGTACTCATTGCTAAATTACTACCATTAAGAATCAGTGACTTTTTATGCTTCAAGTATAAAGTATATTTCTGTATACAGAGCTTAGTGCAGAGGAAGGGGGCATTAGAAGGGAGGGAAGGAGAGATGAGGGAAGAGAAAGAGACACAAAGACAGAGACAGACAAAAGAAGAGATGAAGAGAGAGACAGAGCGAGAGAGAAGGACAGAGAAGGACAGAGATTGTGAACACTCACTAAAACAGGGTTCAGGAAGAGCAGGCCGTAGAAAATCAGATGGCACCATGAGATCACAGAGCATCCAGGAGCCCAAGAAGTGAAGGGACAGAAAGGCAGGCACAAGAATGCTTATGATTAATTTCTCTTCTCAGTTCTGATCAGAGCTGGCTCTACTCCTACAAGTTTTTGACTTTCCAACCCAAGTCTTCACACACACCACTCCCCATCCCCCCACAAATTTCTTTGTTTAGAAAGTTCCTAGCACAGTGCCATGAATGCACTAGGTGTTCAACAAATATTTGCAGAATTGGAGTAAGGGAGGAGGATGTTCTCTTTACCTCTTCTGTTCAGACTTAACCCCTTCTGTCTCATATACTAATGTCTAATGGTGCCAGTCAGTCCCCTGTGGGCATAAAGCTGCCTGTGGGGGCCGGGATTACTGAACCCCCCATTCCTCCTATCACCAGCTACTCTTGAATTCTATGTCACCGGCTACTCTTGAATTCTATGTAGATGGTTCCCAAACCTAACGTCCCCAGCCTGTCTCCTGAGTTCCAAGCGTGCCTATCCATCTGGCTGCCGTGAGATCACAGAATCACAGGCTCAAAATGAGGAGTCTCAGAATCTCCTCTAAATCAAGCCTAACCGGTGATTACTCAGTTTACTGTGACAAACCCTAATGCAGGAAACACCAGCATCTTCCTTTGCCGCCCTCCCTCCAGGATTGTCTCCCATTCATTTAGCACGTGGCTTGTAGGCACACAGTTATTTGCACATCATCTCCCCCATTATTCTTCGAGTTCCTTGTGAGGGCAGGGACTGTTTCTGCCTTCCTCTATGACCTCAGCTGGGTAGCCCAGCAGCTAGAGCACTAGGTATGGAATTGGGAAGACTCATCTTCCTGAATTCAAATTCAGCTTCAGACGCTTGGTATGTGTCTGTGACCCTGGACAAGTCACTTAACCCTGTTTGCCTCAGTTTACTCATCTGTAAAATGAGCTGAAGAAGGGAATGACAAACCATTCCAGTATGTTTACCAAGAAAACTTAATAACTCAACAATAACAACATAACCGCAGCACTCAGCACAATGCCCAGCACAAAGGTAGTACTTAATAAATGTGGATTGCTAACTGACTCTACTTATTAGGAAGCTTTTCTTCAACACAAGCTGGAAAATTCTTTTTCTGCCTTTTCCCCACAGGACGCCTACTCTTGGGGACCAAGCAGGATGAATCTAATCCATCTTCTGCTGGATAGCTCTTAAAATATTGAGACACAGCTACTGGGTCCTGCTTAAGTCTTCTTTTCTCCAGGCTAAATTTCCCTCATTCATCCGGTGGCTCCATGGATGGCATGATCTCAAGCCCCTTTATCAACGTGACTGCCCACCTCTCTAGCTGAGCATCGTCATGCGGCACCTAGGTCAGAGCTCAGTATTTCAGAACTACTCTGAGCAGGGGTAAAAAGAGCAGAAAAATCCTTTCTCCATTTTGAGACTTTGTACCTTTTAAAACTGAGCCTGACTGCTTTTTTTTTTTTTTGGCAGCCTCATCACTCCGATCCTATCACTGCCAGGCTCAAATCCCTCCCTACTGCTGACATCAGTATTGCTATGAAGATTTGCTGGTAAGGTTGAATGTGAGCTTTTATTAGGGACAGAGACTGGGCCTTTGGCTTCATTGCTCCATTCAGTCGTCCAGTAATTTCATAGGTAACATTCACATGAGGAAACTCCCACTACCAATTCAGGCTGGCACCTACTCTGCCTCTCTTGGAAAGTTGTCCAGACTGCAGAGGAGTCAAAAGCTTGACCAGTCACATAGCCAGTATGTGTTAAAGGTAGGTTTTGAACCCAGATCCTTGCGTTTGAGGTTGGCTGTGTATTTACTAGGACATTCTGGAGCTTGAATTTTTATTGTGATTTTTAAAACACATAAATTCCTTATTCTGTCATTCAAAGCTCTCTACAATCTTACTCCAACCTAAATTTCTAACTTGAGTTCACCCTATTCTTCTCTTTATCTTCCAGTCAAAATGAATGACTCTCTGTCCCCTGTTTTTATCATGGCCTGTCCAGAAGAATGTGGCCCTTGCTTGTACTGTCCTTCCTAGTGAAAACCCTCTACTTCCCATCAACTACCACCTTAGTCCTTTAAAACTCCTCTTTTCCTTCAATTTAGGTGATGCCCAGTTTAGGTGATGCCTTGTCTCCCTACCTGGAAAGGATTTCTATAGAATTTTTTAAGGACCTGTCTTTTGCATTTCTTACATTCTGCCTTATTATAGATATTATTATTCATAGACATGTTATAGATATATCATGTTATATTATACTAATTATATTAATATTATTATAGATATTTTTGTCCATATACAATGACAATAATTTCTAAGAAACTGAAAATGAACATCCCCAATGGCAAGTTGCAATATATAGAGACAGTATGGTTCATTGGAAAGAGCATGAGATTTGGAGTCACAGGACTTGGGTGTGAATCCTGAATCCTTCACTTACAACCTGTGTGACTTTGGGAAACAATTTGCCCTCTCTGTTCTTCATCTGTAAATAAAGTGAGGGGGTTGGATGAGATGGTCCCCAAGGTCTCTCCTGGCTTCAAATGAGTGATTTTACAAAGGAAAAGCAAATGACAAATGTCCTCAAAGAAGTGGATGAGTGGGGGGAAAAAAGAAGATACACATGTCATATAGAAAGAGCAAGAGATAATCAGCAGAGAGCCCATGCGTGAGAAAGGTGAATGGATGGGTTGAATTCTGCATTGTGGAAGGGAATTTTCAAATCAATGAGATCACAGATCTATATAAACCTTGAGTATCTGAGTATAACCCCACTATTAGAGTGTAAGTTCTTCAAGGCTAGGGACTGAGCTTCATTTCATCTTAATGACTCACACTAAGTAGATGCAAATACTTATTTTAATTTTTTAAGACTGAATTTCCCTATCTTACCGAGACTAGAAATATAGTGGACACTCATAGGCCCAATTCCACTCTGATCTGTTTCTCTTTTATGCCTTTCTGACCCTTCTTAAGCAATCTGCTAACCTGCTGATCTGCCAGGAATTCACTATATTAATGCTCAACCCTTCAGGTTCCTTTTTGGCTTAGCCCACTGAAGCTCAGGACTTCTTGAACTCAAGACAACTTCCAAACTCAGTCTCCCAGAAACAAGGATTGCAAGTGTATACTTCCCAAATATTTATTGTTGAAATGAATTGCATTCAAGAATGATTGAATCTATAGTAGTTGAGTATGGATCACATTGGGCTGCCTTTCAACTATTTTTCATAGAATATAACACTTTCTTTTAAAAAAAGATTGTTCAGTCATGTCTGACTCTTTGTAACCCCATTTGGAGTTTTCTTAGCAGAGATACTGGTTTGGTTTGCCATTTCCTTCTCCAGCTCATTTTATAGATGAGGAAGCTGAGGCAAAAATGGTTAAGTGACTTGCCCAGAGTCACACAGCTAGTAAGTGACTGAAGTCAGATTTTAATTTAAGGAGATGAGTCTTCCGGACTCGAGGCCTGGCACACTATCCGTTATTCAATAAATATTCAAACATATCTACCATATAAAGAACATTCTCCCTCCCCACCCAAAAAAACTCCCAACCTAATAGTACATTTTGCTGGATACTTTTGTCTTTTAACTGGATATTAATAGAAAGGAAAGATGTGAGTTCTAATCTTAATAATGTGGTACAAACTTTGTCCATTGTTGTTGGCCTGATTTTTATCTTTTAATGATATTTTTATTTACACTATTGTATTCACTACTTGTTTTGTTTCTTGATTCTGGTTTCTTCCCTCTGTATCACTTCATGCAACTCTTCCTATGACTGTCTCAGATCTTCATGTTCACATTCCCTCATGGCATCATTTAGCTTTCTAGAGGGGCTGCAAAGTATAGTGTGTCATTATATATCAGTGTATAGTGCCGTCACTGCACAGCGGAGGGTATCACCAAATATCACTGCACAGCGGAGGGTATCACCAAATATCACTGCACAGCGGAGGGTATCACCAAATATCACTGCACAGCGGAGGGTATCACCAAATATCACTGCACAGCGGAGGGTATCAC